>OU963905.1:26542500-27011996 GCA_902850365.2 Chilo suppressalis | reverse complement strand
CAGGAGGCGATTGCCGAGCCAGCCCTCTGGCGCCGGAGGAAATTGCCCCCACCCTGATAGTATTGGGGGGGCAACCGGCTTTGTCGGCCAGAGCCGCCCGCACTTCTTCGGGCGTTGCGGTGTCATCAAGGCCTGACACCCTGACGTCTGCCGATTTTGTTGGGCGGGTCACCCTGGCTGCATCGCCCAAGGCCTCGCCCACCTTGGCCGCCAGAGTGTCGGCCTGGGCCACCGTTGTTCCGGACGGGAGCTCGATAATTCTCGCTCCCGTCACCGTAGTCCGGAACTTCGACGGGCCGATACCCAGTTCGTCCATGTTAATGGACGCCTTGGCCTTGGTCAGGGCGTCCTTATAGGTAGCTCCCTGAGCCACCGCCTCCGGCTTGAGGGCCACCACCACCGCCAGGGTCTTTGGCGGCTTTGGCACCTTGGGGCCCTTTGGTCCTTGTGGACCCTTGGCAGCCTTTTTGCCCTTCTGGGCTGCTACCGGTGCTGGCTCTACCTTTTTGGGCTTTTTTGCCTTTTTGGCAACGGCAACCCAGGCGCCCTCCGCCGCCGCTGGTGTTGCCTCCTTAGGCAGCGGTGGTGCTGCCACCTTGTTTTCCTCACTCCTCGCTTGAGGAGGAGGAGCCGACGGGCCTGCCTTGGCTTTTGCCGCCTTTGCCGCCTTCGCCCTGGCCTTTTTGGGCATGTTGGCGGCCGGGGCAAGCGTGGTTGGGGCCACATTACCGCCCCCCACCGTCTGCGCCGTACTAGGTGGCTTCGAGCCCGCGGCCTTGGCATCAGCTGCCAATGGCGGCCGGCGGGGTCTCTCCGCTGCAGGGAGGAGCCGCCCATCCACCTCCAGGCCCTCCAGCCTTGCCTGGAGCATGTTGGCCATCTGTTGGGAGAGGGAGCGGTGCATTTCTTGCAACGCTCCGGCAAGCTCCTCCCCTCCGCTGCCTCCGCCTCCCACCCCCGCCGGGGTGTCTAGGATGATGGGCGCCGCCGGCCTTTTGCGGCGCCCTTCACCTGCCTCCGAGAAGGCCCGCCTCAGCGCTGTGAGTTCGTGGCGGACCTTAGATAGCTCGTCCTGCAGGCGCTTATTGTCCGCCCGCAGTCGACGCATCTCTTCCGCCGTATCCTTCTGCGCCAAGGCGCGGACCACGGCCATCAGGGAACCCGCGTTGGACCTTAGTTTTTTCTTGCAGGTCCCTTTCAAATTCTTGGCCCTCTTTGCGACCTCCGTGACCTCTCCTACCCTCTTCGAGGCCTCCGCCACCAAGTCCTCCACTGTCATATTCCGAGGCTCGGCCTCTCCATCACTGGCGGCGGATGTATACGCCTCCGTAAGGGTGGACTCGGATTCGGAATCCGGCTCAATCTCCCTGGCCTCTCTCCGCGCCTGGGATATCCCGACGCTATGCGTCAAAGCGCCGCCTCTGCCTCTGCCCCCCTTGGCTCTGGGCACTTTGGGCGCAGGTGCCACCACTGTCGAGGCGTCCTTTAGGTAGCTGGACGCCACCGACCGCCTCTTACGGCTTCTTGCCGGGCCGGCCGTTGATTCGGCCACCGACTCCACCTCCGACTCAGCCCGTAGGCTGGACATTGACCCGGCTAAGGACTGACAGTCGGGACCGAACGTCAGGGTCACTGAGCTACTGCGTGACCTCTCCGGCTGCACCTGCCCAGACCTGCTCCTGGTCGTTCGCCTCTCCTCCGGCGGTGCAGCACTCACTCCACTTCCTCCTACTTCTTCTTTCTCCGGCCTCTCCAGGCCCTCACCCACTCTCATCGTCTCCTTCTCCTCCTCACTCTTCACATTGGTTTGGTTTTTAGTTTTAGACATATTCATTGTTGTTCCCACGAGTGTGGGGGAAATAAATGGTCCACCCAGGCAGTGCCCCCTGTACCTGGGTAACCCTAATACTCCCGGGGCGGCGGGTAGTGCCCCGGGGTGGAAGCGCTAGTCGGTGGACTTCCCCAGCCCACCACCATAAGGCGCCTGGTACCACGCTTGCACTTTAGTACCAGTTAACGGGTAGACCCGACGCTTTGGGGTTTTTTAACGAGGTATGCTCCTCTCAGGGACGGCCAACAAAGGCAGTCCCCACTGGTCCTGTGTGGTGCCGCTAGACGTGACAACGACACACACACACAGGTCTCCAGCTCGCCCGTCGGTAGGCCGAAACCCATCCCCAGTGACCACACTCGTGGCCACGGGGCCGCCGCGCACGCGGACCTTGGAGGTCCGCAAACCACGCCGTCGAAACGGCCGCTGGGCCAGCCAACTAAGGCAAGCCCCGCCAAACCGAGCAGTTACGCCCGGGTGTGGCATCGCCACGTGGGACCGGAGTCCCCGCGGAACACTGTCCGCCATCCACCGCCGACAAGTCGGCCACTGATCGGCTGCCGCTACCCGGGATGCCCAGGACGCCAGCCGATCCACTCCGGGTAATTTTTTATAGAGGTTGTCTTCCTCGCGACCACTGCCCTCCGAAGAGAGTGGCAGCCCTCGGCCCCGCTCAGTGCGGGGTTGCGAGCTCTCCCCCAGCTCGGCTGCCGCTACCCGGGCTACCCAGGACGCCAGCCGAGACCCCCACTGGGTAATTTTTAGAGAGGTTTTCTTCCTCGCGGCCCCCACCCTCCGAAGAGACTAGCGGCCCTCGGCCCCGCACTACGTACGGGGTTACGAGATTGTCGTGCAGTTGCTGT
This sequence comes from Chilo suppressalis, assembly GCA_902850365.2. Classification (NCBI taxonomy): domain Eukaryota; kingdom Metazoa; phylum Arthropoda; class Insecta; order Lepidoptera; family Crambidae; genus Chilo; species Chilo suppressalis. The sequence goes on along the minus strand of OU963905.1, from coordinate 27,009,302 downwards.
CCGCGCCGGCCGAAGCCGGTACCCCCCATATATGGGGGGCGTGCCCCTATCCACAACCCGGGGGACGCGTCCGGTAGCGACACTGCACAGTCGCTCCCCTCTCCAACGAGAGGGCGGAAACCTAACCTAACCTAACCTAACCTAACCTAACCTAACCTAACCTAACCTAACCTAACCTAACCTAACCTAACCTAACCTAACCTAACCTAACCTAACCTAACCTAACCCTAACCTAACCTAACCTAACCTAACCTAACCTAACCTAACCTAACCTAACCTAACCTAACCTAACCTAACCTAACCTAACCTAACCTAACCTAACCTAACCTAACCTAACCTAACCTAACCTAACCTTTTTTTTTTTTTTTAATACGCAGGTAAAAAATCTATTTACAGACGACGGCGCCTTTAAGAGGCACACCGCCGAACGGACCTCACACCTGGCTCCCGCAAGTCTTACGAACCCCCCAGTGGCTGCCCACCGAGGACCCCGCAACTCTTACGGGCGCTTTACGGTATAATATCCGCTAAAAAAGTCCTGCGAATACCCTCTAAGCTGCTTAGTGCGAAGCCGCGGGGTCCCCGTTTAGGGATTCTCCACGTCTCCGCACCCAGCAGCCTCCCGGCCTTGGCCGGGGCTCCACGGCAGGGGTCTCCCGGGGTATCACGGGGACCCCGCAGACGTGCGCGGGTAGGCCCGCACGTGGGGGCTGAGTACGCGGCCTAGTGCCCACCGTACCGCCCCCCGTCCGCTGCGGAGGGCTACTTGGGCGTGCCCGTGTAGCTCCCTCCGCCGCCCCCCTCTTTGCAGGACAGAACTACAAGGGGGGGCTGCCGTCACGGGGTCCGTCGGTGGCCGGCACGGCCAGCGCCATGCCGGTCAGCGAGGGAACCTAACCTAACCTAACCTAACCTAACCTAACCTAACCTAACCTAACCTAACCTAACCTAACCTAACCTAACCTAACCTAACCTAACCTAACCTAACCTAACCTAACCTAACCTAACCTAACCTAACCTAACCTAACCTAACCTAACCTAACCTCCTGAGAGTGGCCCCGGCAATATGGCTGCAGCTGACAGAGGCGGGGACCCTTCAACTACGCTGGGGACCATCCAGAGTAGAAGATCAGTCCCCGCTAATCCAGTGCTCCCGCTGCTTGGGCTTCGGCCACATCAAGCGGGTCTGCCAGGAGCCGCTGGACAGTTGCAGCCACTGCGGGGGAGACCACAAGTACGCCGCATGTACAAAGAAAGAAGAAGCACCATGCTGCCAGAATTGCAAAAAGGCGAAAAATAAGGACACAGCACACAACACTTTCAGCATCGAATGCCCACAGAGGGCTATTTGGGATAGGATAGCCAGATCAAAAGTCGCGTACCACTGCTAAGGGCGAAATTAGGAAAACAGTTACAGAAATTAAAGAAATAAATAGGAAAATAAATAGGGTAATAGGCATACAAATAGACAATAGGGGAACGCAAAGCAAAGCCAAAGACCAAAAAGTAGACGGGACTCCACTGGGAGGAAACGCAAAGGGAAAGGTGAAAACTGAAAAGTGCGCGCGGGAACAGCCAAAGCAAACAGGGTTGCAAATATGATATTTGCAAATCCTGTCTTGCGGAAGCTGAACCCGCGAGCACTTACCCAACCCCAAGACTCCGAGTGGAGTCAAACGTAAAGAACGGGATTAGATAAAAAACGGAAAAGGTAGAAATGTAAAAAGGAAAGTATACTATAAGGAAAAAGTAATTTTAAAACAAAACGTAAGTGTAATAAGAAATGTAGATGTAAATATAAATGGAAAAGAACAATGGAATGAAAATGTAAGTGAATAAAATGTAAATGTAAATATGTTATAAGACAAAGAAATGAAAACTGTAATAAGAATAAGTAACTCATGTAACTAGAATAAGAAAAAGAAGTAGAGATTAAGCATAGACGATGTAAATAGAATAAGAAAATTTAGAAAATAAGACAAAAGACCAGATATTAATCTGAGCATAGCAAAATAGTATAGATAGGAATAGATATAGGAATGTATAAAGCAAAAACATAAAGTATAAGGAACCAATAAATGTAAAATAATAGTCAATAGAAGTAAGAAATGTAATAGAATAAGAAAATTTGAAAAGAAAAAAGAAAAAGAGACACAAAAAGAAAAATGTGTAAAAAAAATATATATAAGCGCGAAAAAATAAACGTGCTTTTAAAGCAAAAAAAAAAGAAAAATATGAAATGACACACCAAATATAAACAAGTAAACAAAGACCTGCAACAAAGTGGGGAGCAGCTGTAAAAAAAAAAAAAAAAAAAAAAAAAAAAAAAAAAAAAAACCTAACCTAACCTAACCTAACCTAACCTAACCTAACCCAAGCCCTTTTTCGTTTGCTAAGAATACCCCGATTCTCCTAAAAATTTGTAGGCACATACTAGATTTTTTGTTTGACCTTAATCCGTTTTAAAAATAGAGTTAGTTTCAATAGTTTTCAAAATATTAAGTTTTTTCACTTTTTGTAGCAATTCATACTAAATTTCGTAAAATTAATGTAAACATTGCACGCGTTGATGTCTTTTGCATAGGACAAGAATTTTTCAAATTTTTATTAATTCATATAAATTTCATTTTTCAATTTAGTTTACTTTTTAATATCACATTAGTTTGCTCTCGTTTGGGTACACATCTGGTATCCAAGTGAGCGATAAACACCCAGTCACTAAAATTGTACAGGTGATTTTGTATAAAATTTCTAAAAATTCATAACTCCTTTATTGTTCGTTTAATTTTCATAATTCTTTTTTAGATTTATTAAGTTGAGGTAGCACTACCTATTCTAGTTTAAATTTTTATTAATATCTAGAGTTAAGTATTTTTAAATAGTAAATTTAAAAATTTTTTCATAAAATTTGATTATTTTAGTGTAGTAACTAAAATATTGAGACTATTCAATTATTAAAGTAACTGAAAAATATTAGGATTTCTAAGGTTTCCAATAACGTTTAAATCATAAATTTTAGTTAAAAGAAAAAGAATCTACGAGGTTTCTAATTTCTAAACCTAACCCTAACCTAACCCTAACCTAACCTAACCTTAACATAACTTACAAAAACAATGACAACTCGCACCCCACCTAGTAAAAATAAAGAAACACCTCAAATGGCACAGCTTACTGAATCCCCGAAGCCGAAAGCGTGCCGAAACCTCACGGAGGTAATAAACCAGGCAATGGACACGGCCGCGGAAACCCCTACGGGGAAAGCAAAAGTAATGCTCGACGCAGCCATGGAACAGATGAAACTATCCGGAAACCTGAAAAGAACAATAAAAGAGACGATTATTCATAGTCTAGAAGGGATGTATAAAATTATAAAAGAAATGGAAAGACAAGATACCACAGAAAAGCATAAGGAAAATTTTGTTAAAGGAAAGGAGCGATATGATGGAAAGATATTGCAAGAAGTGATGGAGATAAAGAAAATACTGATAGAGGATAGGAAAACCTACGCGGAAATAGCGGCAACGTCCAAGGCACAAACAATTCAAGTGCCCATACAAACCGCACCTAAACGGAACCCTAATCCCACGCATAGCTTAATCATCTCCTCAGAAGATGCTAAAGACACCAGCGAAGTAGTCCTTACCAAAATTCGCACAGCCGTAGACGCAAAAAATAGTGGACTTCATGTGGAAAGAGTCCGCAAGGCAAAAAACCAAAAAGTAGTTCTTAGCTGTTCCAGCAAGGACGAAATTGAAATGATCACAAAAAAGATTGAGGAAGGATGCAAGGAGTTGAAAGTTGAAGCCGCTAAAAATAAAGACCCGCTTGTAATAATCAAGAATGTACTATCATACCATTCAGATGAAGAGGTAATAAATGCTATAAAAAGGCAGAATAAGAATGTACTACAACACATTCCCGCTGAAGAATTTCGCATGGAACTCCGCTATCGCCGAAAGGCCAGAAATCCACTCGAGAACCATATCGTCCTACAAGTCTCGCCTAAGATTTGGCAAAACCTAACCTCCACAGGTTTGGTATTCGTCGATCTCCAAAAATGCGTTGTAGAGGACCAATCACCGTTGGTACAGTGCACAAAGTGCTTGGGCTACGGCCATGGCCGGAAACTCTGCAAAGAGCCAGAAAATCTTTGCTCTCACTGCGGAGAGGCTCACATGAAGGCTGACTGTCCAAAATGGAATAAGCACGAAAAACCAAGTTGCAAAAACTGCGGAGAAGCCAAGCTGGAAAAAACAAATCATAACGCTTTCGACAATACATGTCCAATCCGTAGGAAATGGGATGCATTAGCGCGGCAGGCTATTGCCTATTGCTAAGGTTGTCTCAACTGTAACAAATGCTAATATAAATCGAGAAGAAGGCACGAAGCATCTCGTAATACAAGCCAATCTACAAAGAGCAAGAATCGCTACGCAGGACCTAATAAGCGAAGCGATCAACAGAAAGGCTTGTATTGCACTTGTCCAGGAACCGTATGTAGGATCATCAGGCGAAATGAAAAAGTACACCGGGACAAGAGTCATCCAAAAGACACAAAACAGAATCAAACCCGTAAAATCAGCAATCATAGTCTTCAATAATAACCTAAACATAGAAATAAACCCAAAACTGCAGACTGAAAATATAACAACAATTATTTTAGGAACAAACAATTGCAAAGTGGCCCTTGTTTCGGTGTACTTTGAACCAGATCAAAATCTGGATACGTACCTTGGAGATCTTACCCTAATCCTCAGAGAACTGGATGGATGCGAAGTGTTGCTAGGAGGCGATGTGAACGCGTGGAGCACTTGGTGGGGCAGCGCAGTCGAAGACCACCGTGGAGCAGAACTGGCAGCGTACCTGGAAGAAAAACAGTTACACATTCTTAATGAGGGAGATAAGCCAACTTTCGAGGTATTTAGAGAAGGAAGATCATACACAAGCATAGTAGACGTGACGACATGCACAGAACAACTTATTCCAAAAATTAAACACTGGAAAGTGGACAAAGGAATTACAAGTTCCGATCACAATGCCATCACATTTACTTTAGAAATAGGAAGTATAAACACAATAGTAAATAGGAAAAGCACAAGAATCTACAAAACTGAGAAAGCAAAGTGGTCGAAATTTAATACAGAATTTTTAAAAGCTATAACAAGAAAGACACTAAGTAAAGAAAGATTAGAAAGGATAAAAAGCAAAGATGAATTAGAGCAAACAATAGAAGAATATACAGACTGTATTAAGATAGCATGCGAAGCCTCTATACCAAGAAAAAGAGCAATGAAAGCTGGACAGCTCCCGTGGTGGAATGAGGAACTGCAAGACCTTAAAAGTGACATGACCACCAAAAAGCGACGTATTCGATGCGCAGCCGAATCAAGGAAGTCTTTAGTAATAAAAGACTACTTGCAAGCGAGAGAAAAATACCTGATGGAAGTAGCGAAGGCGCAAACTAGCAGCTGGAAAAATTTCTGCAGTAGGCAAGAAAAAGAGTCTATGTGGGAGAGTATATATAGAATTATAAAATCAGCAAAAAAGTTTCAAGAAGACGAACTACTTATAAAGGAAGATAAAGTACTGAGCCCCGCTGAGTCAGCAGAATGGATGGCCAAATCTTTCTTTCCGGAAGACAATGAAGAAGAGGACAGCGAAATACATAAACACGTTAGGAAAAAAGCTCAAGAGATTAACAATTTAGACGAAAACAGCATTATAGACCCTCCTTTTACAGCAATAGAATTAAAACAAGTACTTAAAACATTTAAACCCACAAAGGCTCCAGGAGAAGATGGACTAACCGCAGATATTTGTACAAAAGCAATAATACTAGACGTGGACATCTACCTGTCTCTAATCAATAAATGTCTTGAATTATCCTGTTTTCCGAAGGCATGGAAAAAGGCAGTTATAATAAACTTGCGTAAACCAGGGAAAGCAAGCTATACTCAACCTAAATCCTTCCGGCCAATAGGACTATTGCCCGTATTAGGTAAGATTTACGAAAAGCTGATTATCAATCGGGTAAGATACTACGTGCTCCCAAAATTGAGTAAAAAACAATACGGGTTCACACCGCAGCGAAGCACGGAAGACTCTCTTTTTGACTTGATAACACAAGTGAATGATGGAATAGCTCAAAAACAGATAGTGACCATTGTATCACTAGATATTGAAGGAGCTTTCGATGCTGCATGGTGGCCTATAATAAAACTTAGACTTCAGGAAAAAGGCTGTCCCACAAACATCAGAAGAGTAATAGATAACTACTTTGAGAACAGAAAAATCTGCCTGAACTACGCTAACCACAGTTGCGAATTAAGCACAGCGAAAGGATGCGTACAGGGTTCAATAGGAGGACCCACATTTTGGAACCTACTATTGAACCCTCTACTGGAGGAGCTGGAAACTATGGGGGCACAGGTTCAAGCTTTTGCTGATGACATAGTGTTAATATTCAAAGGCAACAGCGGAATCGAGATTCAAAACCAAGCCAACCGGATCCTCAGACACGTGCATCAATGGGGAATAAACAACAAATTAAAATTCGCACCTGAAAAAACCCACGCTGCGACTTTTACTAAAAAGCTGAAGTATGACTTACCTGTTCTGCACATGGAAGGGGAGCCGATTTCTCCGGTTGAAGAAATAAAAATCTTAGGAGTCACAATAGACACGAAGCTAACGTTCAACTCTCATGTAGGAAACGTCTGCAAAAAAGCCATCAACATTCATAAGCAACTTTCAAGAATGGCCAAAACTACATGGGGGTTGAATCCCGAAATAGTAAGGTCTATATATACCGCTGTGGTCGAGCCAATTATTTTATATGCGGCCAGCGTGTGGGTGCCAGCAGCAGAAAAAATTCAAACAAGGAAACATCTAAACACTGTTCAGAGAGGTATAGCACAAAAAATCGCAAAAACGTATAGAACAGCATCTCTAAACTCTGCTCTTATCCTAACTGGACTCCTACCGCTGGATCTACGCATAAAAGAAGCTGCCGAAATCTACGTCGCAAAACGATCGAGATGTATAGACGAATTACCAGGTCGAGAAATCGAGATACGTCTATCACACGCATATTTACCCCATCCTTCCAAAAACACTTCTTTCAACTTTGAAATCATTAAGAAATTCAGACCAGAAATACTTACAAAATTAAGAGGACATCACATATTTACAGACGGTAGTAAAATTAAAAATAAAGTTGGATCAGCAATATCAATCTGGAAGGATGGAAAAGAACTAAAAACAGGCAAATATAAATTGGCAGACTACTGTTCGGTGTATCAGGCTGAACTATATGCCATTTTAATGGCCACGGAATTAATAAAGAAAAACAAGTTCGCAGAAGCAACAATATTAAGTGACTCTAGATCTGCTTTAGAGTCTTTAGAGAACACAAAAATGCTACACCCGTTAGTCATTCAAATAAAAAGTAATCTAGAAGAATTGGAGCACCTAAATCAAACTGTGAAACTGGCATGGATCAAAGCACACATAGGCATAGAAGGAAATGAAAGAGCAGACACTTTAGCCAAAGAAGCGGCACATAAGAAAACAGCACCAGTGTATGATCTATGTCCAGTTTCACACATCAAAAGATTACTTAGGGAACAGTCGCTCTACGCTTGGCAGCAAAGGTATGACGAAGGTGAAACCGCGGGAACGACAAAACTCTTTTTCCCGGATGTCCGCACGGCATATAAGATAGTAAGACAAATTGAACCAAGTCACCTACTCTGCCAGGCGTTCACAGGTCACGGTGGATTTGCACATTATTTACATAAATTCAAATTAAAAGACAGCCCGGACTGTATATGCGAACCTGGAGTAGAAGAATCCGCCATCCATCTCATAGTAGAATGCCCCAAACATAGACTGGAACGGATGAACCTGGAAACAAAAATAAAGTACAAAATAAACAAAACCACACTACAACATATAATAGAAGACAAAACCATGAGAAACGATTTACTGATATACATAGTTAAAATAGTAAAAACAGCAATCGACAGAAATAAAAGTTAAATAATAGACATAACATATACAAAGAATATTTACAGAATACCTAAATAAATATAAACAAACAGGTTATAAAACACAAATCAGATATAAAAAGTCTCTGATTATGTCAGAGGAAATCGCTGAAACCTGACACAACAGCAGGTTTCAAAAAAAAAAAAAAAAAAAAAAAAAAAAAAAAAAAAAAAAAAAAAAAAAAAAAAAAAAAAAAAAAAAAACCTAACCTAACCTAACCAAACCTTTTTTTTTTTTTTTTTTGGCAGGGGTAAAAATGCCTTTACGCATACCCTACGCCATTGGGGGTGACGCCTGGTTATGTGGGGCTCCTCGGCCAGGATGGTAAGGGCCGAGACTACCCACTAAAACTTCCCCCCGTGCTCCGCCTCTCACTGCGACAGGGTAGGGCAACAGTTTCCCTTTTCCCTTTCCCCTGGGCAGCGTTTGTCCATCTTTGGACTCTTCCCCGCACAATAAGTGCATATGGCGTCTCACGACGTTCACTGAGCACAAGTGAACGTCGTCCTGCTCAGTAGCTTAAGGTTGACGAGCGGACTCCCCCAAGTCGGCCCGTCAACAGCCTGGTGGTCTTGGTCTTACGGGGCCAGCGCGCTCGCAAAAGCGCGTCGCCGCCTGCCTTGGTCTTACGGGGCCAGCGCGCTCACAAAAGCGCGGCGCCGCCTGCCGGTCCTCTTCTTCTGAGCGCATCAGCCGACGGGTCCTCTTCTCGGGACCTCTCGTCGGCTTCCTTCCTGCTCAACACCGCTTCACAGAAGGTGTAAAGGGCCCTCTGTGCACTTTCGCTGTCAACTAGTGCTTTGACCACGGTGGGCAGCGACAAGTCCATACCAATTACCGCCGTCAGAACGGCTCTTTCACTCGCCCATGTCGGGCACGTCATAAGTGTGTGTGCAGCGGAGTCCTCTGCAGCGCCGCACTGGTGGCACACTGGGGTCCGCTCACGCCTCGCGACTGTGTGCAGATACTTGCCGAAACATCCGTGTCCGGTTAGCATCTGCACCATGCGATAAGAGAGCGAGCCCCCCCGCCCTTCAAGCCAGTGAGACAGAACTGGACGGAACGCAGAGATTGTACGGTGTCCTGCTCTTGGTCTCTCCAGCCTTCTTGACCATTCATCGGTTCCTGTCTCCTGGGCGTCGGTCCGCCATCGCTCAATAACCTCTGGAAGAGGAACGCAGCCTGTGCTTTGCTTAGCCTCTGCAGTCTGTTCGTACACCCTGGTTAAAACCTCTGCATCTATGTCCCAGGGTAGGGATCTGGCCAAACATGCCACCTCCCCCGATACGGTGCGGTATGCTCGCGCTACTCTTAATGTTGTAACCCTCTGTGCCTGCAGTAGTTGGTTTCTGCTACGAGACGTTAGGGCTCGTGACCAAATAGGTGCCCCGTAAAGGGCCGCCGAACGAACCGCGTTTACAAAAAGGCGGCGACAAACTGTGCTTGCTCCCCCCAAGTTCGGCATGAGTCTACACAGAGCCAGGGATACTCGTCTGAGCTTGGGAACCAGCTGTTCGAAATGGCTCTTGAATGTCCATCTTCCATCTAAGACCAAACCTAGATATTTAAGGGTCTTTCCGATCTTTATGTCAACTTCCCCCACTCGGATTTTATAGTCGGCAGGTGGAGATTTGCGGGGCCCATGAAAACAAATGGCTTCCGATTTCTCCATTGCAACTCTCAAGCCCAGTCGTCTAATACGGTCCACCACTTGGGATACCCCGGCCACGGCGAGGGTCGCAGCCGACTGTAAATTGTCTCCTCTAGCCGTGACTAGGGTATCATCCGCATAACAAAACACGTTGACTCCTCTTAGATTCGAACCTCGGATGGCCCAGTCATAACCTATGTTCCACAGGAGCGGTCCTAAGACCGAACCCTGTGGAACACCGGCAGACACCACTCTTTCACCCCGTCCAGTCGCCATAGGGAAGACAACTTTGCGGCCTGACAAGTAGGACATGATTATTTGCCGCAGATACAATGGAAAACCGAACCATGCCATCGCCTCCTCTATACAACAGTGCGGCAAGGAGTTGAAGCGTTGGCGATGTCCAAAGACACCGCCAGGACCACTCCCCCGTTCGCTGTCACCTCCTCTGTCAAAGTTCTTACTTTGGAGATGGCGTCTATAGTTGACCGCCCCTGTCTGAAGCCGTATTGGTTTTCGCTAACGTTCGGTCCGATTTCCTCCAAATGTTGAAGGAGGCGGCCAGCTATTACTCGCTCGAATAATTTCCCTGCCTCATTTAGGAGAACGATCGGCCGGTACGCAGATGGTGAGTCCACCGGCCGACCTTCCTTCTTCAACAGCACAAGTTTCCCAGTTTTCCATGTCTGTGGGAAACATCTCTCCCGCAAGCAAGACGTTAGTAGCTCGCGGAATCGGTACTCCAGTCCGTTTTTCAAGGCTATCACTAGGGCACACCCAGGAACGCCGTCTGGTCCAGGGGCCTTGTTCTTAGATTGGAGCCTCAAAATAGCAGAACCCAGCTCTCCCTCCGTTACCTCCGGGACTTCCTCGGTTCTTGCGTCTGCACTCGGTCTTTGTATGCCAAGCGGAGGTCGTTGGTCACCTCTAGGAGGAAAGAGCGCCTCTATCACTCTTTGCAGCACCTCCTCGTCCATTTTGGATGTAAGAGGTGGGGCCCAGGGACGGAGCTTGCTCATAACGAGCTTGTACGGCCTGCCCCATGGGTCTTGTGCAAGGGAGTCGAGGAGCTCCTTCCAAGCTCTTTCTTTTGCATCAGCAATGGCAGCTCTCAGCGCCTTTTTGGCGTCTTGGTAAGCGGTGTAGAGGAGGTTTTCTTCCACTTCACCTCGCCGTCTACCTCTCCTGCGGGATCTGGTGTATTGGCGTCTGGCAGCTACGCAGGTCTCACGTAGGTCAGCGAGCTCAGCAGACCACCAATACACTTGTCGCAGAGGGGGCAGTGCCTTAACTCTAGGCATTGCCACGTCACAGGCGCGAGTGAGAGCAGTACTAAACCATTCAGCCTCGCTTTCAGTTTCCGGATTTTCTGGGATTGGTGACCAACCTTCAACCAACGAAGCCTCGATTAAAGCGTCCCTGTCCATTCTTTTAATTGCCCACCTGGGCCCAATCTCCACATTCGAACGACTAACCGAATCTGATCTTGAGGAGGACGCTTCGAACCGAATGTAACGATGGTCCGAAAGCGTTTCCTCCCCAACCAGGACCCTCCAATTGGATATGCGTCGTGCCAGGTTGGGGCTTGTAAACGTAATGTCCACTATGGACCCGCCATTTGCACGAACGCATGTTTCGACACTGCCGGAATTTAGAGTGACCAAACCGTGTGCCACCAACCACTCTTCGACAAGAACGCCTCGGGCATCCGACGATGGACATCCCCATTCTGTCGACTTTGCATTCAGGTCACCAGCTAAAATAACTTCGTGTGGCCTACACCAACCAATAACCGAATCAAGCTGCACCAAGAAACTCTCGAATTCATTTAGGGGTTTATTTGGAGAGAAATAAACTCCTATGACTACTGTGTCACCGTATAGGGCAGCTACAAACCCGTGACCCTTCAGCGAATCTCTAACAAAAGAGGTCGTGTCGAGTCTTTGATTCACCACAACCGCGACCAAGCCGTCAATGTCTCCCATCCAGTCGTCCCTGGTGGGAACCATGTATGGTTCGGCTACAACCATCACGTTAATCAACCACTGCGCCGATGACTGAATGAGCAGATCTTGAGCTCCAGCGCAGTGATTGATGTTGGCCTGTAGAAACTTAATGGTACTAGGCATTTTGGGCAATTTCCATCGGCTCTCCTTCTTCTACCCCGTTCGGTGGGTTGGGAGGCTGTTGCGCAGCAGTTTTGCGTGGCGCAGCCTGTCCTCTTCTCATTTTGCGCTTGGGGGCCGAACATCTGTTGCTCCCCAGCCTATGATCGGCCTTTCTACCGGCCTCCTCACATAAGGTACAGTGAAAGTCTTTGTCGCATTCCACCGCTCGATGGCCCGACTGACCACACCTGTAACACAACTGGCTGCGATCTACACAAGCCGAGCATCTTTCCTTGACATGGCCAGTCTCCAAACATTTAAAGCACCGCATATCTCGCGGTGGTAGCAACTTAACCCTGGTAGAGGACCATCCCACTCGCAGCCGGCCTTCAATTACCTTCTTCGCTGCTGCCACCGGACAACTCGCCCACACTGCACCCGTGCCATAATTGGTCTGCTTAATTGTGCCGACCTTGACCTGATCGACCGGACAGCCCCCCAAATTGGCAATGGCCTTGGCGACCTCTTCTGCCGTGACCGAGTCCTCCAGACTACTGATCATCAACTCAGAGCACTTGAACGGCCTGGACACTCTGAGTAACTCGTCACTAAATATCTCCTTTATTTTGCCAGCTAGGAGATCAGCCTTCTCATTATTTCCTTCCGCGTGTACCTCGATGATAGAGGCCCCGGTGATGGCTCTGCGGAATGTTGTAAATTCGATCCCCAGACTGGCCGGATCGATTTTGGCCTTCGCCTTCTCTAAGCACCGAGCTATAAGTGACACCTTTCTCCACTGCACCTGGCTGAAGCGTCAGAACGACAGCTGCGGTGCGCGGAGGTCTGGCTCTACTTTTAGTTTGAGGCTGTTTGGTCTTGCCTTGTGTTTGAGTGGGCCTCTGTTCACTCGCGGGATTTTTCTTCTTCACCCCCTTTCCGCCCCTCTTAACCACAGTCGTCCATTCTCCTTCGACGGTTGCGGGAGTAGACGTAGATGGGAGGGGTTGTCTCGGCTGCGAGATAGAGCTGTCCCGCGCTTTCCTATCTTTGCGATTGGGATTCCGCCTGGTGTTAGGTGGAATCTGCTTCACTTGCCGTTCACCTCTTGACTGTCCTGAGGTGGAGCGGGCACAACCTTCTTGCCCTTTACTTTAGCCTTCACAGGGGGCACTGGCGGAGGTCCCATGACCGTTGTCAACGGGGGCGTCGTGTTTTGTGCCTGCTTCTGTAAGGCTGCCGCGTCCTTCTTTTTGCCATCATGCTTCAATGGCGGTCTATAACTTGGAGCCGGGTTAAGGCGTGGCTCTAGGCCTTCCATCCGTGCATTTATACGAGCGGTCACATTGTTCATTATGCGAGCCTCCAGTTCTTCCAATGCGGTCTGAGGAGGAGGACTCGTATCCATGTAACAGGCATCATCCAACCGCGATGACGCCATGGTAGCGACCTGCTGTGCCATACTGGTTTTTAAGGCGATCAGCTCTTTACGGAGCTCCTCAATTTCCTTCTCTTGGCGAGCGACGATCCGCTCCAGCCTCGTGGTGTCATCAGACGCGTTGCGTTGCGCCAACTCAATCGTGCAATCTTTTATAGCCTGTGCAGCATCCTTCAACATTTTGACAAATGTGCCCTTTAAACTACCAGATTTGGTAGCGACCTTCTCGACAACTTCGACGCTGGCCAGAACCTTGCTAACAATCGTCTTGGCCGTCTCAATGTCCTCTTCCACTCCTGCAACCGCGTTATCCGCAGCTGGCGCAGAACGGGTGACCCTAGCACAGACTGCCGCGTCTAGCAGCTCCTTTTCTGCTTGAATTTTTAGGGCTTCCCTTTCGACCCTTGCCAGATCCGCCTTGGCCTTCGCAAGACCGACATACTCACCCGTAGTGGGTGGACGACCGCGACCGCGACCTCTCCCCTTGCCTACGGAGGCCTTAACCTTGGCTGATGTGGTGGTTTCATCACTGGCTGTACCATCATCATTCGCGGTTCTCTTGCGCTTAAGATCATCTTTGCGCTTTTCCTTGCAACGATCTTTCCGCCAAAACTTCAGAGTGACCGGACGGCCACCACTACTCCTAGATCTCGACCTCGACCTACTCGACCTACTCCTCGACCTACTCCTCGACCTGGTCGATTCAAAACTTCTGACTGTCGAGTCAGAAACCAACTCGTCTTCCAATTCGCTTTCTCTCCTAGAGCGAAGCCCTCTCCTGTCATCGACACTCGTAGCCAATTTCACACTGGCCGCCCGAGGAAGCGGCGAGCGCCCGTGGTCAGCGGGATCATATGACCGCGTGCCAACCAGCACGGAGCAGTTCTGGCCCCCCCCAGATACGTGGGGCCTGCCAACGGCCGAAGCCGAAGGGAGGGATTCTCCGTCAACGACGGTACCCTCCTGGGGTTGTTTTGTTTTTAGAGCTGCTTCCATAATGATTGTCCGTTTTTTAACGAGTCAGGTTCTCGTATCTCCCTTCCACGCCTAGCGCTAGGGACCAGTCCCCCACTGGCCATCCAGCCTATCACCACGCTCTCAAAGCTTCGGCTTGGGGTTTTTTAGTGAGGTATGCTCCTCTCGGGCGAGGCCTCAGTGGCCCAGCCCCTTGGTCCTCTCAATGAGAATACCAAGTTGCCCGACGGAGTCCTGTCATACAGGGATCCCCGCCGCACGACAGTCCAGAAACCGTCTGAACCGAGGTCCAACGACCACCATGTAGAGTGTCAGAGCACTCCCGCGAACACTGTTCGCCATACTACGCCACACTAGGCCACAGAGAACAAAAAGTTCCGCAAACCTTGTAGGTCCGCCATACCACGACCAGAAAAAGTCCTCTGGCCCTAAGAAGGGCCCCCACAACTGAGGCGCGAGCGCGCCACGGGCTGAATCGCCCCCACCTCGTGCAGTAGCTGTCCGCGCCGGCCGAAGCCGGTACCCCCCATATCTGGGGGGCGTGCCCCTATCCACAACCCGGGGGACGCGTCCGGTAGCGACACTGCACAGTCGCTTCCCTCTCCAAAGAGAGGGCGGAACCTAACCTAACCTAACCTTTTTTTTTTTTTTTTTTTTTTTTTTTTTTTTTTAACGTCAGAAAATGCCTTACGCATACCACAGAGCCAGTGTAAGGGGTTGACCCTGTGGTTATGTGGGACTCTCCCCCCCAGAGTGCAATCCAGATCGCTAATCGACCTGGACTGGAAGGGCCTACCCACTAAAAACTGACGGTTCACCACTTGACTATTAGTGATAGTCGCGGCCGGGGTAAATACTCAGCGCACACCATCGCGAGCCGCGGCTAATAGTCTGTCCCGTTGGGGACCCATCTGTGCGCAGAGGTGTCCGCGGTGAAGAAGACACCTCTCAGTCATCGGACGTCGCTTACAGGGGCCAGACCCCCACCTGGCCCCCAGCGTCCGTGACTAGGGCGGTTGAGCTTGAAGGCCATAAAGCCGCCTCCGCCTGCCTAATCTCCGCCTTCGAGTCGGGTCAGCGAGGGGATCCTCCTCCCGAATTCTTTCCGCCGCCTCCTTCCGCGTCATCACGTCCTCGCAGAAGTCGGCTACTGCCGTCCATTTAGTCTCACTTTCGGCCATCTGTTTGATGACGGCCGGCAGGGAGAGGTCTCGCCCGATTGCTGCGACAAGGGCAGAGCGTTGTGTCACCCAAGCCGAGCATTCCATCAGCGTGTGCTGCGCTGTATCTGCGCTGCTGTCGCAGTCATGGCAACGCGCACTCGGCTCACGCCTGGCAACCCTGTGCAGGTAGCTGCCGAAGCAGCCATGCCCCGACAGCACCTGGGTCATGCGGTAAGTAAGCGCGCCATGTCGTCTATTAAGCCATTCATTTAGATTGGGCCGAATGCCATCGATCGTCCATTGCCCTGCAGCAGGGGCATCCATGCGAAGCCTCCATGCCCTTATTGTGGATAACTGGGCTCTATCCCTCCAGCGCCGGATCATTTCGGGTGGGGGACGGAGACCCTCGTTTCTAACTTGGGCGCTGCGTCTATAAATTTTCGCAAGCGCCAGGGCGTCTAAATCCCATGGAGGGACGCCCGACAAGGCAAGCGCGGCATCGCTGGATATTGTCCGGTAGCCGCGGATTACTCGTATGCAGACAGTACGCTGCGCTCGCCGCAAGACGGCGGCGTTACGCGGCGACAGCGTGTCAGCCCAAACTGGCGACCCGTAAAGGGCCATTGATCTTATTACCCCAGTGTACAGCCTCCTGCATGACACACTGGGGCCCCCTATGTTAGGAAGGAGTCTGCTGAGAGACGCCGCCGCCCCTACAAGTTTGGTAGACAGGCGCCGAAAGTGTTCTTCGAACCCCCACTTATGGTCAAGCAGGAGTCCGAGGTACCGCATATGCGGTGTGACGTCAATGCGCACGTTATTGACAGTAATGTGTGCGCCAGCCGGGGGTCTCTTACGGGGCCCGTGGAAGAGGAGGGCCTCCGTTTTGTTGAGAGCAACTTTGAGACCTAGGCTCTCAATCCTTCCCACCACGATGGTGGTGCCGACAGTTGCCAGTCGTGCCGCGTCCGTGTAGTCGTCGCCCCTTGCTAGCACTAGGGTGTCGTCTGCATAGCAAACGACAGTTAAGCCCGGCAGAAGGGCGCCCCGCAAAACCCAGTCATAGCCGATGTTCCACAGGAGAGGGCCAAGGACCGACCCCTGTGGAACGCCGCGTGCCATGGCTCGGCGAATTAGATCTCCGTCCTTGTTTTGGCACATTACAAGTCTGTTGCGCAGGTAATGTGCTACAATCTTGCGTAAGTACGAAGGCAACTTATGATATGCGAGTGCCTCGTCTATGCAGCAGTAGGGCAGGGTGTTAAAGGCGTTTGCGATATCCAATGATATCGCCATAACAACCCTGCCCCGCGATACGGCCTCGTCGGTGAAAGATTTTACCCGAAGAATCGCGTCGATGGTGGATCGATTCTGTCGGAACCCAAACTGACAATCAGAGAGGTTGGGACCTGTCTCATCTAGGTGCTGAACGATGCGGGTGGATATGATCCGTTCTAGCAGTTTACCCGCCTCATCCAGCAAAACAATTGGCCGGTATGCAGAAGGTGAAGTAGCCGGTTTTCCCGGCTTCTGCAAAAGTACCAACCGGCCCTGTTTCCACACAGTTGGAAATTCTCCCGACGACAAACAGAGGTCGAAAATTTCCCTCAGGCGGTCTTTCAGAACGGAGAGGGACAGCGCCAAAACGCGGCCATGCACTCCATCTGGACCTGGAGCCGTGCTTTTGGCCCGGAGTCTGCTTATAGCCCAGTCCCACTCTCCGTCTGTAATAGGGGGAGGGGGGTTGTCGTCGTCGGGGCTAGGCCTCACTGGAGCCATTACTGGCGCGATCTGCTCGGTTTGTGCAGGAAACAGGGCGACTATAGTCGAATCCAGTAGTTGGGGCTCGAGAGACTCTACCACTGGGGGGCCCTGACTACACAGCTTGTTTCGCACGATGCGGTATGGGCGACCCCAGGGATCGGCATCGAGCTCCTCAAGCCACCTCTGCCGGGCAGCTTCCTTTGCCCTGAATATGGCCACCCTAAATTCGTGGCGTGCGTCTTTGTAGAGGGCATATAGTCGGGCCTCCTCTTGTTCGTCTCTACCAGTGCGCCGTCTGCGAAATCTGGTGTATGTACGACGACGGATTATGCAGGCGCGTCGCATGACTGCCAGCTCCTGCGACCACCAATGAACCTCGCGCTTGGGCGGTCGACGCTGTGTGCGTGGCATGGAAGCGTCGCAGATCCGCACCATCGACTCGCCAAACTCACGAGCCAATTCGTCCGCCCCCGCAGATGTTGTTGCGTTCTGGGAGAACCAGTCCTCCAGCAGGGCGGATTCCTCGACGAGCTCTTTGTTGAGCTTGGTCAAGGTCCATCGGGGAAACGGCTGTGCTGTGTTAGCCCTGGCTTGATTGCTATTAGCTCGTCTTGTAGAGAACACCTCGAACGTAATGTAACGGTGGTCCGAGAGTGTTTCTGCTTCGACGTGGACCATCCAGTTGGTCACGTGCGTGGCAATGGCAGGGGTAGCGAATGTTACATCCACTATAGACCCCCCCTGCTGTCGCACACACGTGTTGATGAACCACGATTAAGAATGATGAGGCCAGACATGGCCAAAAAGTCTTCAACTGCGGAGCCTCGTGCATCCGTTCTGGGTGAACCCCACGCAGAGGATTTCGCGTTAAGGTCACCCAGCACAACGACATTTTGTGACGCTGCTCGCTGTATTGCAGCATTGACACAGTCTAGGAAGTTTTCAAATTCAGAGAGAACACGATTTGGGGAGAAGTAGGTTCCTACTAGCACAATCTCTCCCCATTTCGTGGCGACATAACCATGGCCCCGCTCCAAGATGTTCAGGGGCGGGGACCCAGAAGACGGCACTCTGATTATGGAGACCAAGTTGTCCAAATCAGAAGCGTAATTAATGTTGGGCGGAGTAAAATATGGCTCCGCGACGACTGCTAAATCTATCGACCACTCTGGCATGGTTTGCATCAGGAGATCCTGTGCACCGCGAGAGTGGTTGAGGTTGCCCTGTAGCAACTTGTATGGTCGTACTAACATTGTGAGTCGGTAATCATCTCCTCGACGGCTGGCTGGGCCGGCTCACCTTGACTGGCGGTCTGGGTCTTGGGGACCGCTTTCCTTCTTGGGGGCAGCGGAGCTTGGCAGCTCTTACCCCGCATGATGTGATTTGCCGGCCGCTTCGAGGTCTCACATAGGACGCAGTGAGGGGCGGCTTTGCATGACTTGGCTTGGTGGTCGGGCTTACCACATCTGAAGCATAACTTGCTTCGATCTGTGTCAGACGGGCAACGCTGAGAAGTATGCCCAATATCTAGGCAGCGGAAACAAGTCATTTGACGGGGCTCCTGAGCCCGTACTCGGGCCGAGCTCCAGCCTACGAGGAACCGACCAGTGTCCGTCAATGTTTTGGCAGCTGCAACGGGCAGCTTAACCAGAGCTGTACTTAGGCCGTCAGGGCCAGTTCGTAACGACCTGACGGTTACGTCCTCAGTGTTACAGCCGCACTTGATGACGATTGCAGCCTTCACGTCGTCGCTCACGACTGAGTCATCCAGCTCCGATATGCGGATTTCCGCGCATTTTGTCGGGGTGGAGACTCGCACAGCATCGCTCGGGAGGACTTCCCGCAGCTTTTCAGCGACTTCTCGCGCCTTAGTTTTATTTTCGGCGGCCGTTTTCTCGGTGGAGACCTGTAGAATACGCGCCCCGGTGGCTGCTTCCTTTATCCTGAACCCGTTGGCTGAGAGACCCAGTTCCTCCAGGTTCAGTTTCGTCTTTGCACTCCTAATTATTTCAGCGTAGGAGAGACCCTTCTCTTGAGCTTCGGGGTTAATTGTTAGGACAACCGCCGCTGTGCGAGGCTCCCGTAGCCTGGGTTTCTTGGGAGCACCCTTCTTTTGGGCCTGTGATTGTGCACCAGAAGCAGGAGCAGGAGCTTTAGATGCCACAGGTTGAGACTTCTTTTTAGGACGCTTCGCCACAGTAACCCATTCTTCGTTATCAGGTTGGATTACAGGAGTCGTCGGACCAGACGGTTTAACGGGGGCAGCTGCTGGTTTTGGAGCTGGCACCTTCGCGGTCTTCTTCTTTTTGCCCTTTTTAGTAGCAGAAGGAGCTGGCACAGACCCAGGTGCGGGCGGCTCTGGTAGATGGGCCATCTCTGTATCAGCAGCACGCAGTGCAGCAGGCGCCGTTGCAGGCGTTCTGGATGTCGAGACCGCCCTGGCCTTATCAGCGGCCAAAGGAGGTCTTAAAGTCCTCGCCATCATGAGGCGGCTGTCACGCTCCAGGGCCTCCAGCCTAGAGTTAATCATACCGCCAATCGTGTCAACCATTCGGTGAGACCATTCCTCAAAAAGCGACGGAATATTCGCTGCGTTTGCCTGAAGCGCCTGACTAGGAGGCACCACGGTTGTGCGACCCTCGCGAAGCGCCTTGACTTCCTCGCGCAGTTCCGCCATCCCTTTTCGCAGATCCGCAACCTCGTCCTGCAACCGTTTCTTATCCACCTTTAATTTGGCGGTCTCGGTTGACTCCGTGCACCGGAGAATTGCCAGCGTATTTTTGACTATGGAGTCCGCGGCATCGTGGAGGGCCTTCTGGAAAGTGCCCTTTAGATTGCCTGATGTTTTGGCAACCTTCCGTATTAAGTCAGCATCCTTATTGATGACCTCGAAAATTTGCGAGGCTAAGGGGCTTTCGTCAGCGGACATCGCAGCGTCCGAATACTGAGAGTGGGCCGAACCCGAGCGAAGGCTTCGCCGATCAAGTTCCTCGGCCATGCTTTCTTCGGCCCGGAGCCGCAGCTCCTCCATCTTGGCCTCATTAAGGGCTTTTTGCGCTTTCGCTAGGCCTACATATTCACCCGTTGTGGGCGGGCGGCCTCTGCCGCGGCCGGCTGATTTCGGCTTAGTTGGCATCTTGGGCGCGGTGACCGACTGATCGCTTAACTCGCTGTCGGAATCTGACCGGGCGGTTTTAGAAGCAGCCCTGGTATCACGGGTGCGCTTGCGTCCGCTTACCGACTTTCCTACTTTTCCAGCAGTTGATCCCAGCGTCTCAGTACTTGTCATCGAACAATCTGACATCGCTTCATCGACATTCACAGGATTCTCATCCTTCTTTCTCTCAACGCAACCTACGGGTGGTGCGTTAGCCTCAATGCTACCCACGGAGGGGTGATCACTATCAATGCGTCTTAAACTTATTCTAAGGTTTTGGGTTTGTTTTGTATTATTCGACATACTTATCCCACGAGCAGGAGGGAAATAAAAAGTCCGCCCGGGTGGTGCCCTCTGCACCCGGGTAACTCTAATACACCTGGGGGGGCGAGCGGTACCCCAGGGTTGACCACTAGCTGGTGGCATTACCCAGCCACCACCATAAGGCGTCTGCCACCGTGGTGTCCCAGTGGCAGTTAACCCGCTGAACGGGAACTTGGGGGTTTTTTTTACGTGGTATGCTCCACTCAGGGCCAGCCGGTAAAGGCAAGCCCCCCTGGTCCTGTGCATGTGCCGCTAGACATGGCAACGACACACACACACAGGATTCCAGGTTGCCCGACGGTAGGCCAGAGCCCATCCCCAGCGGCCACAAACCGTGGCCACGGGGCCGCCGCGCGCGCAGACCTAACAGGACTGCCATCCCACGCCGCCGAAGCGGCCGCTGGGCCGACCAACAAAGGCAAGCCCCTTCCAAAAACCAGATTGGTTAAACCTGGGTGTGGGTTCGCCACGTGGAGCGTCAGAACACTCCCGCGAACACTGTTCGCCATCCTACGAACCGAGGTTCCTCTGGGTAAGAACCCGACGTCAAATGAACAAAAAAGTTCCGCGAGCCTTGAAGGCAAGCCATCCGCCGACAGAAAGTCCACTGGCCCTAAGAAGGGCCCCCACAACTGAGGCGCGAGTGCGCCGTGGGCTGAATCGCCCCCACCGCGTGCAGTAGCTGTCCACGCCGGCCGAAGCCGGTACCCCCCATATCTGGAGGGCGTTCCCCTATCCGCAACCCGGGGGACGCGTCCGGTAGCGACACTGCACAGTCGCTCCCCTCTCCAAAAAGAGGGCGGAAACCTAACCTAACCTAACCTTTTTTTTTTTTTTTTTTGGCAGGGGTAAAAATGCCTTTACGCATACCCTACGCCATTGGGGGTGACGCCTGGTTATGTGGGGCTCCTCGGCCAAGATGGTAAGGGCCGAGACTACCCACTAAAACTTCCCCCCGTGCTCCGCCTCTCACTACGACAGGGTAGGGCAACAGTTTCCCTTTTCCCTTTCCCCTGTGCAGCGTTTGTCCATCTTTGGACTCTTCCCCGCACGATAAGTGCATATGGCGTCTCACGGCGTTCATTGAGCACAAGTGAACGTCGTCCTGCTCAGTAGCTTAAGGTTGACGGGCGGACTCCCCCAAGTCGGCCCGTCAACAGCCTGGTGGTCTTGGTCTTACGGGGCCAGCGCGCTCGAAAAAGCGCGTCGCCACCTGCCTTGGTCTTACGGGGCCAGCGCGCTCACAAAAGCGCGGACGCCGCCTGCCGGTCCTTCTCCTCCGGAGCGCATCGGCCGACGGGTCCTCTTCTCGGGACCTCTCGTCGGCTTCCTTCCTGCTCAACACCGCTTCACAGAAGGTGTAAAGGGCCCTCTGTGCTCTTTCGCTGTCAACTAGTGCTTTGACTACGGTGGGCAGTGACAAGTCAATTCCAATTACCGCCGTCAGAACGGCTCTTTCACTCGCCCATGTCGGGCACGTCATAAGTGTGTGTGCAGCGGAGTCCTCTGCAGCGCCGCAATGATGGCACACTGGGGTCCGCTCACGCCTCGCGACTGTGTGCAGATACTTGCCGAAACATCCGTGTCCGGTTAGCATCTGCACCATGCGATAAGAGAGCGAGCCCCCCCGCCCTTCAAGCCATTGAGATAGAACTGGACGGAACGCAGAGATTGTACGGTGTCCCGCTCTTGGTCTCTCCAGCCTTCTTGACCATTCATCGGTTCCTGTCTCCTGGGCGTCGGTCCGCCATCGTTCAATATCCTCTGGAAGAGGAACGCACCTGTGCTTTGCTTGGCCTCTGCAGTCAGTTCGTATACCCTGGTCAAAACCTCTGCATCTATGTCCCAGGGTAGGGATCTGGCCAGCAAACATGCCACCTCCCCCGATACGGTGCGGTATGCTCGCGCTACTCTTAGTGTTGTGACCCTCTGTGCCTGCAGTAGTTGGTTTCTGCTACGAGACGTTAGGATCGTGACCAAATAGGTGCCCCGTAAAGGGCCGCCGAACGAACCGCGTTTACAAAAAGGCGGCGACAAACTGTGCTTGCTCCCCCCAAGTTCGGCATGAGTCTACACAGAGCCAGGGATACTCTTCTGAGCTTGGGAACCAGCTGTTCGAAATGGCTCTTGAACGTCCATCTTCCTCTAAGACCAAACCTAGATATTTTAGGGTCTTTCCGATTTATGTCAACTTCCCCCACTCGGATTTTATAGTTGGCAGGTGGAGATTTGCGGGGCCCATGAAAACAAATGGCTTCCGATTTCTCCATTGCAACTCTCAAGCCCAGTCGTCTATACGGTCCACCACTTGGGATACCCCAGCCACGGCGAGGGTCGCAGCCGACTGTAAATTGTCTCCTCTAGCCGTGACTAGGGTATCATCCGCATAACAAAACACGTTGACCCCTCTTAGATTCGAACCTCGGATGGCCCAGTCATAACCTATGTTCCACAGGAGCGGTCCTAAGACCGAACCCTGTGGAACACCGGCAGACACCACTCTTTCACCCCGTCCAGTCGCCATAGGGAAGACAACTTTGCGGCCTGACAAGTAGGACATGATTATTTGCCGCAGATACAATGGAAAACCGAACCATGCCATCGCCTCCTCTATACAACAGTGCGGTAAGGAGTTGAAAGCGTTGGCGATGTCCAAAGACACCGCCAGCACCACTCCCCCGTTCGCTGTCACCTCCTCTGTCAAAGTTCTTACTTTGGAGATGGCGTCTATAGTTGACCGCCCCTGTCTGAAGCCGTACTGGTTGTCACTAACATTCGGCCCGATTTCCTCCAAATGTTGAAGGAGGCGGCCAGCTATTACTCGCTCGAATAATTTCCCTGCCTCATTTAGGAGAACGATCGGCCGGTACGCAGATGGTGAGTCCACTGGACGACCTTCCTTCTTCAACAGCACAAGTTTCCCAGTTTTCCATGTCTGTGGGAAACATCTCTCCCGCAAGCAAGACGTTAGTAGCTTGCGGAATCGGTACTCCAGTCCGTTTTTCAAGGCTATCACTAGGGCACACCCAGGAACGCCGTCTGGTCCAGGGGCCTTGTTCTTAGATTGGAGCCTCAAAATAGCGGAACCCAGCTCTCCCTCCGTTACCTCCGGGACTTCCTCGGTTCTTGCGTCTGCACTCGGTCTTTGTATGCCAAGCGGAGGTCGTTGGTCACCTCTAGGGGGAAAGAGCGCCTCTATCACTCTTTGCAGCACCTCCTCGTCCATTTTGGATGTAAGAGGTGGGGCCCAGGGACGGAGCTTGCTCATAACGAGCTTGTACGGCCTGCCCCATGGGTCTTGTGCAAGGGAGTCGAGGAGCTCCTTCCAAGCTCTTTCTTTTGCATCAGCAATGGCAGCTCTCAGCGCCTTTTTGGCGTCTTGGTAAGCGGTGTAGAGGAGGTTTTCTTCCACTTCACCTCGCCGTCTACCTCTCCTGCGGGATCTGGTGTATTGGCGTCTGGCAGCTACGCAGGTCTCTGTAGGTCAGCGAGCTCAGCAGACCACCAATACACTTGTCGCAGGGGGGCAGTGCCTGACTCTAGGCATTGCCACGTCACAGGCGCGAGTGAGTGCAGCGCTAAACCATTCAGCCTCGCTTTCAGTTCCCGGATTTTCTGGGATTGGTGACCAACCTTCAAAGGAAGCCTCGATTAAAGCGTCCCTGTCCATTCTTTTAATTGCCCACCTGGGCCCAATCTCCACATTCGAACGACTAACCGAATCTGATCTTGGGGAGGACGCTTCGAACCGAATGTAACGATGGTCCGAAAGCGTTTCCTCCCCAACCAGGACCCTCCAATTGGATATGCGTCGTGCCAGGTTGGGGCTTGTAAACGTAATGTCCACTATGGACCCGCCATTTGCACGAACGCATGTTTCGACACT
Organism: Chilo suppressalis; assembly: GCA_902850365.2. Taxonomy (NCBI): domain Eukaryota; kingdom Metazoa; phylum Arthropoda; class Insecta; order Lepidoptera; family Crambidae; genus Chilo; species Chilo suppressalis. Next base: position 26,984,790 of record OU963905.1, on the reverse strand, counting down.
GCCGGAATTTAGAGTGACCAAACCGTGTGCCACCAACCACTCTTCGACAAGAACGCCTCGGGCATCCGACGATGGACATCCCCATTCTGTCGACTTGCATTCAGGTCACCAGCTAAAATAACTTCGTGTGGCCTACACCAACCAATAACCGAATCAAGCTGCACCAAGAAACTCTCGAATTCATTTAGGGGTTTATTTGGAGAGAAATAAACTCCTATGACTACTATGTCACCGTATAGGGCAGCTACAACCCGTGACCCTTCAGCGAATCTCTAACAAAAGAGGTCGTGTCGAGTCTTTGATTCACCACAACCGCGACCAAGCCGTCAATGTCTCCCATCCAGTCGTCCCTGGTGGGAACCATGTATGGTTCGGCTACAACCATCACGTTAATCAACCACTGCGCCGATGACTGAATGAGCAGATCTTGAGCTCCAGCGCAGTGATTGATGTTGGCCTGTAGAAACTTAATGGTACTAGGCATTTTGGGCAATTTCCATCGGCTCTCTACTTCTTCTACCCCGTTCGGTGGGTTGGGAGGCTGTTGCGCAGCAGTTTTGCGTGGGCAGCCTGTCCTTCTCATTTTGCGCTTGGGGGCCGAACATCTGTTGCTCCCCAGCCTATGATCGGCCTTTTTACCGGCCTCCTCACATAAAGTACAGTGAAAGTCTTTGTCGCATTCCACCGCTCGATGGCCCGACTGACCACACCTGTAACACAACTGGCTGCGATCTACACAGGCCGAGCATCTTTCCTTGACATGGCCAGTCTCCAAACATTTAAAGCACCGCATATCTCGCGGTGGTAGCAACTTAACCCTGGTAGAGGACCATCCCACTCGCAGCCGGCCTTCAATTACTTCTTCGCTGCTGCCACCGGACAACTCGCCCACACTGCACCCGTGCCATAATTGGTCTGCTTAATTGTGCCGACCTTGACCTGATCGACCGGACAGCCCCCCAAATTGGCAATGGCCTTGGCGACCTCTTCTGCCGTGACCGAGTCCTCCAGACTACTGATCATCAACTCAGAGCACTTGAACGGCCTGGACACTCTGAGTAACTCGTCACTAAATATCTCCTTTATTTTGCCAGCTAGGAGATCAGCCTTCTCATTATTTCCTTCCGCGTGTACCTCGATGATAGAGGCCCCGGTGATGGCTCTGCGGAATGTTGTGAATTCGATCCCCAGACTGGCCGGATCGATTTTGGCCTTCGCCTGTCAAGCACCGAGCTATAGGTGACACCTTTCTCCACTGCACCTGGCTGAAGCGTCAGAACGACAGCTGCGGTGCGCGGAGGTCTGGCTCTACTTTTAGTTTGAGGCTGTTTGGTCTTGCCTTGTGTTTGAGTGGGCCTCTGTTCACTCGCGGGATTTTTCTTCTTTCACCCCCTTTCCGCCCCTCTTAACCACAGTCGTCCATTCTCCTTCGACGGTTGCGGGAGTAGACGTAGATGGGAGGGGTTGTCTCGGCTGCGAGATAGAGCTGTCCCGCGCTTCCCTATCTTTGCGATTGGGGTTCCGCCTGGTGTTAGGTGGAATCTGCTTCTCTTGCCGCTTCACCTCTTGACTGTCCTGAGGTGGAGCGGGCCAACCTTCTTGCCCTTTACTTTAGCCTTCACAGGGGGCACTGGCGGAGGTCCCATGACCGTTGTCAACGGGGGCGTCGTGTTTTGTGCCTGCTTTGTAAGGCTGCCGCGTCCTTCTTTTTGCCATCATGCTTCAATGGCGGTCTATAACTTGGAGCCGGGTTAAGGCGTGGCTCTAGGCCTTCCATCCGTGCGTTTATACGAGCGGTCACATTGTTCATTATGCGAGCCTCCAGTTCTTCCAATGCGGTCTGAGGAGGAGGACTCGTATCCATGTAACAGGCATCATCCAACCGCGATGAGCCATGGTAGCGACCTGCTGTGCCATACTGGTTTTTAATGCGATCAGCTCTTTACGGAGCTCCTCCATTTCCTTCTCTTGGCGAGCGACGATCCGCTAGCCTCGTGGTGTCATCAGACGCGTTGCGTTGAGCCAACTCAATCGTGCAATCTTTTATAGCCTGTGCAGCATCCTTCAACATTTTCACAAAAGTGCCCTTTAAACTACCAGATTTGGTAGCGACCTTCTCGACAACTTCGACGCTGGCCAGAACCTTGCTAACAATCGTCTTGGCCGTCTCAATGTCTCTTCCACTCCTGCAACCGCGTTATCCGCAGCCGGCGCAGAACGGGTGACCCTAGCGCAGACTGCCGCGTCTAGCAGCTCCTTTTCGCTTGAATTTTTAGGGCTTCCCTTTCGACCCTTGCCAGATCCGCCTTGGCCTTCGCAAGACCGACATACTCACCCGTAGTGGGTGGACGACCGCGACCGCGACCTCTCCCTTGCCTACGGAGGCCTTAACCTTGGCTGATGTGGTGGTTTCATCACTGGCTGTACCATCATCATTCGCGGTTCTCTTGCGCTTAAGATCATCTTTGCTCTTTTCCTTGCAACGATCTTTCCGCCAAAACTTCAGAGTGACCGGACGGCCACCACTACTCCTAGATCTCGACCTCGACCTACTCGACCTACTCCTCGACCTACTCCTCGACCTGTCGATCGATTCAAAACTTCTGACTGTCGAGTCAGAAACCAACTCGTCTTCCAATTCGCTTTCTCTCCTAGAGCGAAGCCCTCTCCTGTCATCGACACTCGTAGCCAATTTCACACTGGCCGCCCGAGGAAGCGGCGAGCGCCCGTGGTCAGCGGGATCATATGACCGCGTGCCAACCAGCACGGAGCAGTTCTGGCCCCCCCCAGATACGTGGGGCCTGCCAACGGCCGAAGCCGAAGGGAGGGATTCTCCGTCAACGACGGTACCCTCCTGGGGTTGTTTTGTTTTTAGAGCTGCTTCCATAATGATTGTCCGTTTTTTAACGAGTCAGGTTCTCGTATCTCCCTTCCACGCCTAGCGCTAGGGACCAGTCCCCCACTGGCCATCCAGCCTATCACCACGCTCTCAAAGCTTCGGCTTGGGGTTTTTTAGTGAGGTATGCTCCTCTCGGGCAGGCCTCAGTGGCCCAGCCCCTTGGTCCTCTCAATGAGAATACCAAGTTGCCCGACGGAGTCCTGTCATACAGGGATCCCCGCCGCACGACAGTCCAGAAACCGTCTGAACCGAGGTCCAACGACCACCATGTAGAGTGTCAGAGCACTCCCGCGAACACTGTTCGCCATACTACGCCACACTAGGCCACAGAGAACAAAAAGTTCCGCAAACCTTGTAGGTCCGCCATACCACGACCAGAAAAAGTCCTCTGGCCCTAAGAAGGGCCCCACAACTGAGGCGCGAGCGCGCCACGGGCTGAATCGCCCCCACCTCGTGCAGTAGCTGTCCGCGCCGGCCGAAGCCGGTACCCCCCATATCTGGGGGGCGTGCCCCTATCCACAACCCGGGGGACGCGTCCGGTAGCGACACTGCACAGTCGCTTCCCTCTCCAAAGAGAGGGCGGAAACCTAACCTAACCTAACCTAACCTAACCTAACCTAACCTAACCTAACCTAACCTAACCTAACCTAACCTAACCTTTTTTTTTTTTTTTTTTTTTTTTTTTTTTTTTTTAACGTCAGAAAATGCCTTACGCATACCACAGGGCCAGTGGGGTTGACCCTGTGGTTATGTGGGACTCTCCCCCCCAGAGTGCAATCCAGATCGCTAATCGACCTGGACTGGAAGGGCCTACCCACTAAAAACTGACGCGGCTCCACTTGGCTATCAATGGTAGTGGTCAAGGAAGCTTTTCGCACACCATCTTGACCACAGCCAATAGCCTGTCCATGGCGGACTCATCTTTTATAGAGGAACCTAGGAGCCTCTCATTCAAGGGATGTGTTTGCCGAGGACGAACGCCCACTCGCCCCCCAGCATCCCCGACTAGGGCGGTCGTTGCTGCAGCCCATAGAGCCGCCTCCGCCGGCCTAGCCTACGCCTGCGGTTCGGGTCAGCGAGAGGATCTTCCTCCCTCGCCCTTTCCGCTACCTCTTTCCGTGCCATCACATCCTCACAGAACGTCGTGACAGCGGTCCACGACACTTCATCTCCGGCCATCTTCTGAATGACGGCCGGCAAGGAGAGGTCGTTGCCGATTACGGCCACAAGGGCCGAGCGCTGTGTCGCCCATGCTGGGCAGGACAACAGCGTATGCTGCGCTGTGTCTAAAATACAGTCACACTCGTGACAACACGCATTCGATTCCCTACCGGCGACTCGATGAAGGTAGCTGCCGAAGCATCCATGCCCCGACAGCACCTGGGTCATCCGATAGGACAAAGAGCCGTGCTTTCTGGATAACCACTCTGCCAAATTTGGCCGAATTCCGTCAATGGTCCAGTGGCCAGCGGCGGGAACTTCCATCCGCCGCAGCCAATCTCGAACCGTTTTAGCCTGCGCTCTGTCTCTCCAGCGCCTTACCATATCTGGCGGGGGGCGAACTCCTTCGTTTCGCAGTACGGAGCTGCGTCTATATATATCGGCTAGGGCCCTGGCGTCGAGGTCCCATGGTGGGGTACCCGCCAAGGCGCATGCGGCATCGCAGGAGATTGTGCGATACCCGCGGATCGCTCTCACGCAAATAATACGCTGTGCCCTGCGGAGAAGAGCCGCATTACAAGGGGACAGCGTGTCAGCCCAAACGGGAGACCCATAAAGGGCCATAGATCTTATAACCCCAGTGTACAGTCGTCGACATGCAACACTGGGGCCTCCAAGGTTGGAAGAAGCCTACTAAGCGCCGCCGCTGCCCCGTGAGTTTGGTGGACAGGCGGCGGAAATGTTCATTGAACCCCCACTTATGGTCGAGTAGGAGTCCAAGATACTTCATGGTTGGCGCTACCTTGATCTGGACATTCTTGATACTAAGGTGCGCGTCTGCAGGGGGCCTTTTGCGGGGACCGTGAAAGAGCAGCGCTTCGGTCTTGTGAAGCGCTACTTTGAGTCCTAGGCTCTCAATACGCCCGATGACGATTGTCGCGCCAACATTGGCCAATCGGGCAGCCTCTGTGTAATCTTCACCTTTGGCGAGAACAAGAGTGTCGTCTGCATAGCAGACGACATTAAGACCGCGAAGTAATGCGCCTCTCAACACCCAGTCATAGCCGATGTTCCACAAGAGGGGGCCAAGGACCGACCCCTGTGGAACACCGCAAGCCATGACCCGGCAAACGAGAACGCCGTCTCGGTTTCTGGCACATTATGAGCCTATTCTGCAAATAGTTTGCTACAACTTGCCTTATGTAGGAGGGCACCTTATGGTACTGCAGCGCCTCATCAATGACACGATAGGGCAGGGTGTTAAAAGCGTTGGCGATATCCAGCGACACCGCCATGACAACCCTGCCCATAGAAACTGCCTCGTCAGTAAAATTCTTGACACGGAGAATCGCATCCACAGTGGAGCGATTCTCCCTGAATCCAAATTGACAATCAGCCAAGTTTGGTCCGATCTGGTTAAGGTGCTTGACGATGCGAGTGGATATGACCCGCTCGAAGAGCTTACCCGCCTCGTCAAGCAAGACAATTGGCCGGTACGCTGAAGGCGCGTCTGCTGGTTTACCCGGCTTTTGTAGAAGAACTAGACGGCCCCGTTTCCACATAGATGGAAATTGGCCTGACTGAAGACAACGGTCAAAAAGTCCCTTCAGTCGGTCTTCAAGGACGGAGAGCGAGAGTGCGAGAACGCGGCCATGAACTCCGTCTGGACCTGGGGCCGTATTTTTGGCCCGAGCTTACAAGTGACTAGGTCCCACTCTCCGTCTGTAATAGGGGAGGAGGACCGTTATCATCTGGGTTCTGCCTAGCAGGTGCCATTAATGGCGCAGTCTGTGCCGGTTCTGCAGGAAATAGGGCAGTTATTACCGAGTCCAGGAGCTGGGGTTCCAGCGTTTCCGCCACTGGGGGGCCCTGGCAACAAAGTTTGTCTCGCATAACTCGATAGGGACGACCCCAGGGGTCAGCGTCAAGCTCCGCGAGCCAACTTTCACGGGCTTCCTCTTTCGCCTGTTCAATGGCCACTCTGAAGGTATGGAGAGCTTCTTTATATGCGGCATGAAGCCGAGACTCCTCCGATTCGCTCCTGCCCGTTCGCCTACTTCGGTACCTTGTGTAGATACGGCGGCGAGTGATGCAAGTCTGTCTCATGGTGGCGAGGCTTTGCGACCACCAATGACTTCACGTTTGGGTGGACGACGCTGAGTACGCGGCATTGATGCGTCGCAGATCCTCGTCATTGACTCCCCAAACTTTTGAGCTTCCTCGTCTACCCCCGCAGATGTTGGTGCGTTTTAGGGAAAGCCAGTCTTCCAAAAGGGCAGATTCCTCAACTAAATCTTTGTTGATCCTGGTGAGGGACCATCGAGGGAAAGGCTGGGTCAGGTTTGCCCGAGCCGCGCGGCTGCTTCCGGGTGTTGCGGAAGGAAACACTTCGAACGTTATGTACCTATGGTCCGAGAGTGTTTCGGCGTCCACGTGGACCATCCAGTTGTTCACGCGCGCGGCGATAGCAGGGGTAGCGAACGTTACGTCCACTATAGACCCCCCCTGCTGTCGCACGCACGTGTTGATGGAGCCACGGTTGAGGGATAAAAGGCCCGACATGGCCAAAAACTCTTCTACAGCGGAGCCGCGTGCATCCGTGTTGGGTGAACCCCACACAGAAGACTTCGCGTTTAGGTCCCCCAACACAAAGACATGTTGTGACGCTGCTCGCTGCATTGCAGCGTGTACATATCCGAGGAAGGTCTCAAATTCGGAGAGAATGCGATTTGGGGAGAAGTAAGTTCCGATTAGTACAATTTCTCCCCATTTCGCAGCGACGTAGCCATGACCCCGCTCCAAGATAATCAGGGGCGGGGACCGTGAGGATGACGATCTGATTATGGACACCAAGTTGTCCAAATCAGAGACATAATTAGGGTTGGGCGGAGTAAAGTATGGTTCCGCGACTACTGATAGATCGATCGACCACTCTGGCATGGTTTGCATCAGGAGATCCTGCGCACCGCGAGAGTGGTTGAGATTGCCCTGTAGTAGTTTGTAAGGGCGTGCTAACATTGTGAGTCTGTTATCATGTCTTCTGCGGGTGGCCGGACTGGCTCATCCTGGCTGGCGGTCTGGGTCCCGGGGACCGCTTTTCTTCCTCTTGGGGGTATCGGAGCTTTGCAGCTCTGTCCCCTCATGATATGGTTGGCCGGCCTTTTGGTGTTTTCGCATAAAACACAGTGAGGTGCGGCCTTACATCCTGTGGCTTTATGGTCGGGCTTGCCACACCTGAAGCAGAGGTTGCTTCGGTCAACTTCCGATGGACACCGCTGTGTAGTATGCCCCACATCCAGGCAGCGGTAGCAGGTCAGCTGCCGGGGCTCTTGTGCCCGCACTCGGGTCGAACTCCATCCCACAAGGAACCGACCGCCATCAACAAGAGTTTTGGCGGTAGCAACAGGGCATTTTACCAGTACAGTGCCTAGACCATCAGGACCACTCCGGATCGTGCCGATGGTTATATCACTGGAGGAGCAACCACACTTGTCAACGATGGCTTTCCTGATCTCTTCGCCAAGGACCGAGTCGTCCAACCCCGATAGTCTAACTTCTGCTCGTTTGCAGGGAGTTGAAATCTTGACCTCCACCGGGAGGACGCCTCGCAACTTTTCGGCCACCTCGCTGGCCTTGGTTCGGTTCTCAGCAGCCGATTTCTCAGTGGAGACTTGCAAAATACGAGCCCCAGTGGCGGCCTCCCTGATTCTGAAGCCTGCCGCCGAGAGACCGAGTTCCTCCAGATTCAGTTTGGATTTCGCACTTCTTATGATATCTGCGTAAGAGAGACCATCCTTCGCAGCTTCTGAGTCAATTGTGAGTACCACCGCCGCTGAACGGGGTTCTCGAAGCTTCGCCTTTTTAGGTGCAGCTTTCTTCTGTGCGCCCGGCTTAGCGCTAGGAGCAGGAGCCGTGGATGCAGCTGTTTGGGCCTTCTTTTTGGAGCGCTTTGCCACAGTGACCCATTCCTCACTATTGGGCTTGGGCGCGACTGGCACCTTGTCAGAGGTGGATTGAATAGGGCCAACGGCAGCGGTATTAGTCGGTGCTGTTGTGGCCTTTTTCTTTTTCTTGGCCTTCTGTCCACCCTTACCAGCTGGCGGGGGGGAAGGAGTAGGCATTTCCGATGGAGGGACTTCAGAGTATGCGGCGGGAGCCGCAGACCTCGGTTGAGAGGATCTGGATACCGACCCGTCCTTGGGCCTATCAGAGGCTAGTGGAGGTCTCAGAATCTTTGCCATCAATATGCGATTGTCGCGCTCTAGGACCTCAAGTCGAGAGTTGATCATATTGCCGATTGTATCAACCATTCGACGAGACCATTCTTCAAATAGCGACGGCATGTTCGCCGCGCTTGCCTGCGGGGGTGGCGCTGGCGAAGACTCGGAGGGAGGTACCACAGCTGTGTGGCCGTCCCTGAGTGCTTTAACTTCTGCGCGTAGTTCCTCGATCCCCTTGCGTAGTTCAACAACTTCGTCTTGCAGCCGTTTCTTATCCACCTTTAGTTTGGCGGTTTCCGAAGATTCGGTGCAACGAAGAATTGCCAACGTATTCTGGACAATTGAGTCCGCGGCATCGTTAAGGGCCTTCTGAAATGTGCCCTTGAGGTTGCCCGACGTTTTGGCAACCCTCCGAACCAAGTCAGCTTCTTTATTAATAGCCTCAAAGATCTGAGAGGCTAGGGGGCCTTCGTCTGCAGACATAGCAGCGTCCGAGTATTTTGAGTGGGCTGAACCTGAGCGCAGGCTTCGCCGATCAAGCTCCTCGGCCATGCTTTCTTCGGCCCGGAGCCGCAGCTCCTCCATCTTGGCCTCATTAAGGGCTTTTTGCGCTTTCGCTAGCCCTACATATTCACCCGTAGTAGGCGGGCGGCCTCTGCCGCGGCCTGCACACTTTGGCTTTAACTTCGGTGCTGAGACCGATTGGTCACTTAGATCGCCTTCAGAATCTGATCGGGCGGTTTTAGCGGCCATCCTGGTGTTCCGGGTGCGCTTGCGTCCAGCTACCGTCGTACCGACTTCAACAGCTTTGGCTGTACCAACATGGGATCCTAGTGTCTCTGTACTGGATATCGAACAATCCGACATCGGTTCCATACCACTGTTAGGATCCTCCTCCTTTTCTCTCTCAACGCGACCTGCGGGTGGTGCGTTAGCCTCCACACTGCCCACGGAGGGGCTATTGTTTCCACTTCGTCTAAAACTTATTTTTTCTAATCTTATAATTGGGTTTGGGTTTTTAGTATCACTATTCATCCTTATCCCACGAGCATGAGGGAACTAAAAAGTCCGCCCGGGTGGTGCCCTCTGCACCCGGGTAACTCTAATACACCTGGGGGGGCGAGCGGTACCCCAGGGTTGACCACTAGCTGGTGGCATTACCCAGCCACCACCATAAGGCGTCTGCCACCGTGGTGTCCCAGTGGCAGTTAACCCGCTGAACGGGAACTGAGGGGTTTTTTTTACGTGGTATGCTCCACTCAGGGCCAGCCGGTAAAGGCAAGCCCCCCTGGTCCTGTGCATGTGCCGCTAGACATGGCAACGACACACACACACAGGATTCCAGGTTGCCCGACGGTAGGCCGTAGCCAATCCCCAGCAGCCACAAACCGTGGCCACGGGGCCGCCGCGCGCGCAGACCTAACAAGACTGCCATCCCACGCCGCCGAAGCGGCCGCTGGGCCGACCAACAAAGGCAAGCCCCTCCCAAAACCCAGGTTGGTTAGACCCGGGCGTGGGTTTACCACGTGGAGCGTCAGAACACTCCCGCGAACACTGTCCGCCATCCTACGAACCGAGGTTCCTCTGGGTAAGAACCCGACGTCAATTGAACAAAAAGTTCCGCGAGCCTTGAAGGCAAGCCGTCCACCGACAGAATGTCCACTGGCCCTAAGAAGGGCCCCCACAACAGAGGCGCGAGTGCGCCGTGGGCTGAATCGCCCCCACAGCGTGCAGTTGCTGTCCGCGCCGGCCAAAGCCGGTACCCCCCATATCTGGGGGGCGTTCCCCTATCCGCAACCCGGGGGACGCGTCCGGTAGCGACACTGCACTATCGCTCCCCTCTCCAAAAAGAGGGCGGAAACCTAACCTAACTTTTTTTTTTTTTTTTGTCAGGGGTAAAAATGCCTTTACGCATACCCTACGCCATTGGGGGTGACGCCTGGTTATGTGGGGCTCCTCGGCCAAGATGGTAAGGGCCGAGACTACCCACTAAAACTTCCCCCCGTGCTCCGCCTCTCACTGTGACAGGGTAGGGCAACAGTTTCCCTTTTCCCTTACCCCTGTGCAGCGTCTGTCCATCTGTGGACTCTTCCCCGCACAATAAGTGCATATGGCGTCTCACGACGTTCACTGAGCACAAGTGAACGTCGTCCTGCTCAGTAGCTTAAGGTTGACGAGCGGACTCCCCCAAGTCGGCCCGTCAACAGCCCGGTAGTCTTGGTCTTACGGGGCCAGCGCGCTTGCCAAAGCGCGTCGCCACCTGCCCTGGTCTTACGGGGCCAGCGCGCTCACAAAAGCGCGGCGCCGCCTGCCGGTCCTTCTCCTTCTGAGCGCATCGGCCGACGGGTCCTCTTCTCGGGACCTCTCGTCGGCTTCCTTCATGCTCAACACCGCTTCACAGAAGGTGTAAAGGGCCCTCTGTGCTCTTTCGCTGTCAACTATTGCTTTGACTACGGTGGGCAGCGACAAGTCCATACCAATTACAGCCGTCAGAACAGCTCTTTCACTCGCCCATGTCGGGCACGTCATTAATGTGTGTGCAGCGGAGTCCTCTGCAGCGCCGCACTGGTGGCACACTGGGGTACGCTCACGCCTCGCGACTGTGTGCAGATACTTCCCGAAACATCCGTGTCCGGTTAGCATCTGCACCATGCGATAAGAGAGCGAGCCCTCCTGCCCTTCAAGCCATTGAGATAGAACTGGACGGAACGCAGAGATTGTACGGTGTCCCGCTCTTGGTCTCTCCAGTCTTCTTGACCATTCATCGGTTCCTGTCTCCTGGGCGTCGGTCCGCCATCGCTCAATAACCTCTGGAAGAGGAACGCGGCCTGTGCTTTGCTTGGCCTCTGCAGTCAGTTCGTATACCCTGGTCAAAACCTCAGCATCTATGTCCCAGGGTAGGGATCTGGCCAGCAAACACGCAACCTCCCCCGATACGGTGCGATATGCTCTCGCTACTCTTAGTGTTGTAACCCTCTGTGCCTGCAGTAGTTGATTTCTGCTACGAGACGTTAGGGCTCGTGACCAAACAGGTGCCCCATAGAGGGCCGCCGAACGAACCGCGTTTACAAAAAGGCGGCGACAAACTGTGCTTGCTCCCCCCAAGTTCGGCATAAGTCTACATAAAGCTAGGGATACTCTTCTGAGCTTGGGAGCCAGCTGTTCAAAATGGCTTTTGAACGTCCATCTACCATCTAAGACCAATCCTAGATATTTAAGGGTCTTTCCAACCGGTATGTCAACTTCCCCCACTCGGATTTTATAATTGGCAGGTGGAGATTTGCGGGGCCCATGAAAACAAATGGCTTCCGATTTCTCCATTGCAACTCTCAAGCCCAGTCGTCTGATACGGTCCACCACTTGGGATACCCCAGCCACAGCGAGGGTCGCAGCCGACTGTAAATTGTCTCCTCTAGCCGTGACTAGGGTATCATCCGCATAACAAAACACGTTGACCCCTCTTAGATTAGAACCTCGGATGGCCCAGTCATAACCTATGTTCCACAGGAGCGGCCCTAAGACTGAACCCTGTGGAACACCAGCAGACACCACTCTTTCACCCCGTCCAGTCGCCATAGGGAAGACAACTTTGCGGCCTGACAGGTAAGACATGATTATTTGCCGCATATACAGTGGAAAACCGAACCATGCCATCGCCTCCTCTATACAACAGTGCGGTAAGGAGTTGAAAGCGTTGGCGATGTCCAAAGACACCGCCAGCACCACTCCCCCGTTCGCTGTCACCTCCTCTGTCAAGGTTCTCACTTTGGAGATGGCGTCTATAGTTGACCGCCCCTGTCTGAAACCATACTGGTTTTCGCTAACATTCGGCCCGACTTCCTCCAAATGTTGAAGGAGGCGGCCAGCTATTACTCGCTCGAATAATTTCCCTGCTTCATTTAAGAGAACTATCGGCCGGTACGCAGATGGTGAGTCCACGGCCGACCTTCCTTCTTCAACAGCACAAGTTTCCCAGTTTTCCATGTCTGTGGGAAACATCTCTCCGCAAGCAAGACGTTAGTAGCTTGCGGAATCGGTACTCCAGTCCGTTTTTTAAAGCTATCACTAGGGCACACCCAGGAACGCCGTCTGGTCCAGGGGCCTTGTTCTTCGATTGGAGCCTCAAAATAGCAGAACCCAGCTCTCCCTCCGTTACCTCCGGGACTTCCTCAGTTCTTGCGTCTGCACTCGGTCTTTGTATGCCAAGCGGAGGTCGTTGGTCACCTCTAGGGGGAAAGAGCGCCTCTATCACTCTTTGCAGCACCTCCTCGTCCATTTTGGATGTAAGAGGTGGGGCCCAGGGACGAAGCTTGCTCATAACGAGCTTGTATGGCCTGCCCCATGGGTCTTGTGCAAGGGAGTCGAGGAGCTCCTTCCAAGCTCTTTCTTTTGCATCAGCAATGGCAGCTCTCAGCGCCTTTTTGGCGTCTTGGTAAGCGGTGTAGAGGAGGTTTTCCTCCACTTCACCTCGCCGTCTACCTCTCCTGCGGGATCTGGTGTATTGGCGTCTGGCAGCTACGCAGGTCTCTCGTAGGTCAGCGAGCTCAGCAGACCACCAATACACTTGTCGCAGAGGGGGCAGTGCCTTAACTCTAGGCATTGCCACGTCACAGGCGCGAGTGAGAGCAGCACTAAACCATTCAGCCTCGCTTTCAGTTTCCGGATTTTCTGGGATTGGTGACCAACCTTCAACCAGCGAAGCCTCGATTAAAGCGTCCCTGTCCATTCTTTTAATTGCCCACCTGGGCCCAATCTCCACATTCGAACGACTAACCGAATCTGATCTTGGGGAGGACGCTTCGAACCGAATGTAACGATGGTCCGAAAGCGTTTCCTCCCCAACCAGGACCCTCCAATTGGATATGCGTCGTGCCAGGTTGGGGCTTGTAAACGTAATGTCCACTATGGACCCGCCATTTGCACGAACGCATGTTTCGACACTGCCGGAATTTAGAGTGACCAAACCGTGTGCCACCAACCACTCTTCGACAAGAACGCCTCGGGCATCCGACGATGGACATCCCCATTCTGTCGACTTGGCATTCAGGTCACCAGCTAAAATGACTTCGTGTGACCTACACCAACCAATAACCGAATCAAGCTGCACCAAGAAACTCTCGAATTCATTTAGGGGTTTATTTGGAGAGAAATAAACTCCTATGACTACTATGTCACCGTATAGGGCAGCTACATACCCGTGACCCTTCAGCGAATCTCTGACAAAAGAGGTCGTGTCGAGTCTTTGGTTCACCACAACCGCGACCAAGCCGTCAATGTCTCCCATCCAGTCGTCCCTGGTGGGAACCATGTACGGTTCGGCTACAACCATCACGTTAATCGACCACTGCGCCGATGACTGAATGAGCAGATCTTGAGCTCCAGCGCAGTGATTGATGTTGGCCTGTAGAAACTTAATGGTACTAGGCATTTTGGGCAATTTCCATCGGCTCTCCTTCTTCTACCCCGTTCGGTGGGTTGGGAGGCTGTTGCGCAGCAGTTTTGCGTGGCGCAGCCTGTCCTCTTCTCATTTTGCGCTTGGGGGCCGAACATCTGTTGCTCCCCAGCCTATGATCGGCCTTTTTACCGGCCTCCTCACATAAAGTACAGTGAAAGTCTTTGTCGCATTCCACCGCTCGATGGCCCGACTGACCACACCTGTAACACAACTGGCTGCGATCTACACAGGCCGAGCATCTTTCCTTGACATGGCCAGTCTCCAGACATTTAAAGCACCGCATATCTCGCGGTGGTAGCAACTTAACCCTGGTAGAGGACCATCCCACTCGCAGCCGGCCTTCAATTACTTTCTTCGCTGCTGCCACCGGACAACTCGCCCACACTGCACCCGTGCCATAATTGGTCTGTTTAATTGTGCCGACCTTGACCTGATCAACCGGGCAGCCCCCCAAATCAGCAATGGCCTTGGTGACCTCTTCTGCCGTGACCGAGTCCTCCAGACTACTAATCATCAACTCAGAGCACTTGAACGGCCTGGACACTCTGAGCAACTCGTCACTGAATATCTCCTTTATTTTTTCCGCTAAGAGATCAGCCTTCTTATTGTTTTCTTCCGCGTGTACCTCGATGATAGAGGCCCCGGTGATGGCTCTGCGGAATGTCGTAAATTCGATCCCCAGACTGGCCGGATCGATTTTGGCCTTCGCCTCTCTAAGCACCGAGCTATAAGTGACACCTTTCTCCACTGCACCTGGCTGAAGCGTCAGAACGACAGCTGCGGTGCGCGGAGGTCTGGCTCTACTTTTAGTTTGAGGCTGTTTGGTCTTGCCTTGTGTTTGAGTGGGCCTCTTTTCACTCGCGGGATTTTCTTCTTCACCCCCTTTCCGCCCCTCTTAACCACAGTCGTCCATTCTCCTTCGACGGTTGCGGGAGTAGACGTAGATGGGAGGGGTTGTCTCGGCTGCGAGATAGAGCTGTCCCGCGCTTTCCTATCTTTGCGATTGGGATTCCGCCTGGTGTTAGGTGGAATCTGCTTCTCTTGCCGTTTCACCTCTTGACTGTCCTGAGGTGGATCGGGCACAACCTTCTTGCCCTTTACTTTAGCCTTCACAGGGGGCACTGGCGGGGGTCCCATGACCGTTGTCAACGGGGGCGCCGTGTTTTGTGCCTGCTTCTGTAAGGCTGCCGCATCCTTCTTTTTGCCATCATGCTTCAATGGCGGTCTATAGCTTGGAGCCGGGTTAAGGCGTGGCTCTAGGCCTTCCATCCGTGCGTTTATACGAGCGGTCACATTGTTCATTATGCGAGCCTCTAATTCTTCCAATGCGGTCTGAGGAGGAGGACTCGTATCCATAAGACAGGCGTCATCCAACCGCGATGACGCCATGGCAGCGACCTGCTGTGCCATACTGGTTTTTAATGCGATCAGCTCTTTACGGAGCTCCTCCATTTCCTTCTCTTGGCGAGCGACGATCCGCTCCAGCCTTGTGGTGTCATCAGACGCGTTGCGTTGCGCCAACTCAATCGTGCAATCTTTTATAGCCTGTGCAGCATCCTTCAACATTTTCACAAAAGTGCCCTTTAAACTACCAGATTTGGTAGCGACCTTCTCGACAACTTCGACGCTGGCCAGAACCTTGCTAACAATCGTCTTGGCCGTCTCAATATCATCTTCCACTCCTGCAACCGCGTTATCCGCAGCCGGCGCAGAACGGGTGACCCTAGCACAGACTGCCGCGTCTAGCAGCTCCTTTTCTGCTTGAATTTTTAGGGCTTCCCTTTCGACCCTTGCCAGATCCGCCTTGGCCTTCGCAAGGCCGACATACTCACCCGTAGTGGGTGGACGACCGCGACCGCGACCTCTTCCCTTGCCTACGGAGGCCTTAACCTTGGCTGATGTGGTGGTTTCATCACTGGCTGTACCATCATCATTCGCGGTTCTCTTGCGCTTAAGAACATCTTTGCCTCTTTTCCTTGCCGATCTTTCCGCCAAAACTTCAGAGTGACCGGACGGCCACCACTACTCCTAGATCTCGACCTAGACCTACTCCCTCGACCTACTACTCCTCGACCTGGTCGATTCAAAACTTCTGACTGTCGAGTCAGAAACCAACTCGTCTTCCAATTCGCTTTCTCTCCTAGAGCGAAGCCCTCTCCTGTCATCGACACTCGTAGCCAATTTCACACTGGCCGCCCGAGGAAGCGGCGAGCGCCCGTGGTCAGCGGGATCATATGACCGCGTGCCAACCAGCACGGAGCAGTTCTGGCCCCCCCCAGATACGTGGGGCCTGCCAACGGCCGAAGCCGAAGGGAGGGATTCTCCGTCAACGACGGTACCCTCCTGGGGTTGTTTTGTTTTTAGAGCTGCTTCCATAATGATTGTCCGTTTTTTAACGAGTCAGGTTCTCGTATCTCCCTTCCACGCCTAGCGCTAGGGACCAGTCCCCCACTGGCCATCCAGCCTATCACCACGCTCTCAAAGCTTCGGCTTGGGGTTTTTTAGTGAGGTATGCTCCTCTCGGGCGAGGCCTCAGTGGCCCAGCCCCTTGGTCCTCTCAATGAGAATACCAAGTTGCCCGACGGAGTCCTGTCATACAGGGATCCCCGCCGCACGACAGTCCAGAAACCGTCTGAACCGAGGTCCAACGACCACCATGTAGAGTGTCAGAGCACTCCCGCGAACACTGTTCGCCATACTACGCCACACTAGGCCACAGAGAACAAAAAAGTTCCGCAAACCTTGAAGGTCCGCCATACCACGACCAGAAAAAGTCCTCTGGCCCTAAGAAGGACCCCCACAACTGAGGCGCGAGCGCGCCACGGGCTGAATCGCCCCCACCTCGTGCAGTAGCTGTCCGCGCCGGTCGAAGCCGGTACCCCCCATATCTGGGGGGCGTGCCCCTATCCACAACCCGGGGGACGCGTCCGGTAGCGACACTGCACAGTCGCTTCCCTCTCCAAAGAGAGGGCGGAAAACCTAACCTTTTTTTTTTTTTTTTTTTTTTTTTTTTGGCAGGGGTAAAAATGCCTTTACGCATACCCTACGCCATTGGGGGTGACGCCTGGTTATGTGGGGCTCCTCGACCAGGATGGTAGGGGCCGAGACTACCCACTAAAACTTCCCCCCGTGCTCCGCCTCTCACTGCGACAGGGTAGGGCAACAGTTTCCCTTTTCCCTTTCCCCTGTGCAGCGTTTGTCCATCTGTGGACTCTTCCCCGCACAATAAGTGCATATGGCGTCTCACGACGTTCACTGAGCACAAGTGAACGTCGTCCTGCCCAGTAGCTTAAGGTTGACGAGCGGACTCCCCCAAGTCGGCCCGTCAACAGCCTGGTGGTCTTGGTCTTACGGGGCCAACGCGCTCGAAAAAGCGCGTCGCCGCCTGCCTTGGTCTTACGGGGCCAGCGCGCTCACAAAAGCGCGGCGCCGCCTGCCGGTCCTTCTCCTTCTGAGCGCATCGGCCGACGGGTCCTCTTCTCGGGACCTCTCGTCGGCTTCCTTCATGCTCAACACCGCTTCACAGAAGGTGTAAAGGGCCCTCTGTGCTCTTTCGCTGTCAACTAGTGCTTTGACTACGGTGGGCAGTGACAAGTCAATTCCAATTACCGCCGTCAGAACGGCTCTTTCAGTCGCCCATGTCGGGCACGTCATTAGTGTGTGTGCAGCGGAGTCCTCTGCAGCGCCGCACTGGTGACACACTGGGGTCCGCTCACGTCTCGCGACTGTGTGCAGATACTTGCCGAAACATCCGTGTCCGGTTAGCATCTGCACCATGCGATAAGAGAGCGAGCCCCCCTGCCCTTCAAGCCAGTGAGACAGAACTGGACGGAACGCAGAGATTGTACGGTGTCCCGCTCTTGGTCTCTCGAGCCTTCTTGACCATTCATCGGTTCCTGTCTCCTGGGCGTCGGTCCGCCATCGCTCAATAACCTCTGGAAGAGGAACGCAGCCTGTGCTTTGCTTAGCTTCTGCAGTCTGTTCGTACACCCTGGTTAAAACCTCTGCATCTATGTCCCAGGGTAGGGATCTGGCCAGCAAACATGCCACCTCCCCCGATACGGTGCGGTATGCTCGCGCTACTCTTAAAGTTGTAACCCTCTGTGCCTGCAGTAGTTGGTTTCTGCTACGAGACGTTAGGGCTCGTGACCAAATAGGTGCCCCGTAAAGGGCCGCCGAACGAACCGCGTTTACAAAAAGGCGGCGACAAACTGTGCTTGCTCCCCCCAAGTTCGGCATGAGTCTACACAGAGCCAGGGATACTCGTCTGAGCTTGGGAACCAGCTGTTCGAAATGGCTCTTGAATGTCCATCTTCCATCTAAGACCAAACCTAGATATTTTAGGGTCTTTCCAACCGGTATGTCGACTTCCCCCACTCGGATTTTATAATTGGCAGGTGGAGATTTGCGGGGCCCATGAAAACAAATGGCTTCCGATTTCTCCATTGCAACTCTCAAGCCCAGTCGTCTAATACGGTCCACCACTTGGGATACCCCGGCCACGGCGAGGGTCGCAGCCGACTGTAAATTGTCTCCTCTAGCCGTGACTAGGGTATCATCCGCATAACAAAACACGTTGACCCCTCTTAGATTTGAACCTCGGATGGCCCAGTCATAACCTATGTTCCACAGGAGCGGTCCTAAGACCGAACCCTGTGGAACACCGGCAGACACCACTCTTTCACCCCGTCCAGTCGCCATAGGGAAAACAACTTTGCGTCCTGACAGGTACGACATGATAATTTGCCGCAGATACAATGGAAAGCCGAACCATGCCATCGCCTCCTCTATACAACAGTGCGGCAAGGAGTTGAAAGCGTTGGCGATGTCCAAGGACACCGCCAGTACCACTCCCCCGTTCGCTGTCACCTCCTCTGTCAGAGTTCTTACTTTGGAGATGGCGTCTATAGTTGACCGCCCTTGTCTGAAGCCGTACTGGTTGTCACTAACATTCGGCCCGATTTCCTCCAAATGTTGAAGGAGGCGGCCAGCTATTACCCGTTCGAATAGTTTCCCTGCTTCATTTAGGAGAACGATTGGCCGGTACGCAGATGGTGAGTCCACCGGCCGACCTTCCTTCTTCAACAGCACCAGTTTCCCAGTTTTCCATGTCTGTGGGAAACATCTCTCCCGCAAGCAAGACGTTAGTAGCTTGCGGAATCGGTACTCCAGTCCGTTTTTTAAAGCTATCACTAGGGCACACCCAGGAACGCCGTCTGGTCCAGGGGCCTTGTTCTTCGATTGGAGCCTCAAAATAGCAGAACCCAGCTCTCCCTCCGTTACCTCCGGGACTTCCTCAGTTCTTGCGTCTGCACTCGGTCTTTGTATGCCAAGCGGAGGTCGTTGGTCAACTCTAGGGGGAAAGAGCGCCTCTATCACTCTTTGCAGCACCTCCTCGTCCATTTTGGATGTAAGAGGTGGAGCCCAGGGACGAAGCTTGCTCATAACGAGCTTGTATGGCCTGCCCCATGGGTCTTGTGCAAGGGAGTCGAGAAGCTCCTTCCAAGCTCTTTCTTTTGCCTCAGCAATGGCAGCTCTCAGCGCCTTTTTGGCGTCTTGGTAAGCGGTGTAGAGGAGGTTTTCTTCCGCTTCACCTCGCCGTCTACCTCTCCTGCGGGACCTCGTGTATTGTCGTCTGGCAGCTACGCAGGTCTCCCGTAGGTCAGCGAGCTCAGCAGACCACCAATACACTTGTCGCAAAGGGGGCAGTGCCCTGACTCTAGGCATTGCCACGTCACAGGCGCGAGTGAGTGCAGCGCTAAACCATTCAGCCTCGCTTTCAGTTCCCGGATTTTCTGGGATTGGTGACCAACCTTCAACCAGCGAAGCCTCGATTAAAGCGTCCCTGTCCATTCTTTTAATTGCCCACCTGGGCCCAATCTCCACATTGGAACGACTAACTGAATCTGATCTTTGTGTTGAGGAGGACGCTTCGAACCGAATGTAACGATGGTCCGAAAGAGTTTCCTCCCCAACCAGGACCCTCCAATTGGATATGCGTCGTGCCAGGTTGGGGCTTGTAAACGTAATGTCCACTATGGACCCGCCATTTGCACGAACGCATGTTTCGACACTGCCGGAATTTAGAGTGACCAAACCGTGTACCACCAACCACTCTTCGACAAGAACGCCTCGGGCATCCGACGATGGACATCCCCATTCTGTCGACTTTGCATTCAGGTCACCAGCTAAAATAACTTCGTGTGGCCTACACCAATCGATTACCGAATCAAGCTGCGCCAAGAAACTCTCGAATTCATTTAGGGGTTTATTTGGAGAGAAATAAACTCCTATGACTACTGTGTCACCGTATAGGACAGCTACAAACCCGTGACCCTTCAGCGAATCTCTAACAAAAGAGGTCGTGTCGAGTCTTTGATTCACCACAACCGCGACCAAGCCGTCAATGTCTCCCATCCAGTCGTCCCTGGTGGGAACCATGTATGGTTCGGCTACAACCATCACGTTAATCAACCACTGCGCCGATGACTGAATGAGCAGATCTTGAGCTCCAGCGCAGTGATTGATGTTGGCCTGTAGAAACTTAATGGTACTAGGCATTTTGGGCAATTTCCATCGGCTCTCCTTCTTCTTCCCCGTTCGGTGGGTTGGGAGGCTGTTGCGCAGCAGTTTTGCGTGGCGCAGCCTGTCCTCTTCTCATTTTGCGCTTGGGGGCCGAACATCTGTTGCTCCCCAGCCTATGATCGGCCTTTCTACCGGCCTCCTCACATAAGGTACAGTGAAAGTCTTTGTCGCATTCCACAGCTCGATGGCCCGACTGACCACACCTGTAACACAACTGGCTGCGATCTACACAAGCCGAGCATCTTTCCTTGACGTGGCCAGTCTCCAAACATTTAAAGCACCGCATATCTCGCGGTGGTAGCAACTTAACCCTGGTAGAGGACCATCCCACTCGCAGCCGGCCTTCAATTACCTTCTTCGCTGCTGCCACCGGACAACTCGCCCACACTGCACCCGTGCCATAATTGGTCTGCTTAATTGTGCCGACCTTGACCTGATCGACCGGACAGCCCCCCAAATCGGCAATGGCCTTGGCGACCTCTTCTGCCGTGACCGAGTCCTCCAGACTACTGATCATCAACTCAGAGCACTTGAACGGCCTGGACACTCTGAGTACCTCGTCACTAAATATCTCCTTTATTTTGCCGGCTAGGAGATCAGCCTTCTCATTATTTCCTTCCGCGTGTACCTCGATGATAGAGGCCCCGGTGATGGCTCTGCGGAATGTTGTAAATTCGATCCCCAGACTGGCCGGATCGATTTTGGCCTTCGCCTCTCTAAGCACCGAGCTATACGTGACACCTTTCTCCACTGCACCTGGCTGAAGCGTCAGAACGACAGCTGCGGTGCGCGGAGGTCTGGCTCTACTTTTAGTTTGAGGCTGTTTGGTCTTTTGTGTTTGAGTGGGCCTCTGTTCACTCGCGGGATTTTTCTTCTTCACCCCCTTTCCGCCCCTCTTAACCACAGTCGTCCATTCTCCTTCGACGGTTGCGGGAGTAGACGTAGATGGGAGGGGTTGTCTCGGCTGCGAGATAGAGCTGTCCCGCGCTTCCCTATCTTTGCGATTGGGGTTCCGCCTGGTGTTAGGTGGAATCTGCTTCACTTGCCGCTTCACCTCTTGACTGTCCTGAGGTGGAGCGGGCATAACCTTCTTGCCCTTTACTTTAGCCTTCACAGGGGGCACTGGCGGAGGTCCCATGACCGTTGTCAACGGGGGCGTCGTGTTTTGTGCCTGCGTCTGTAAGGCTGCCACGTCCTTCTTTTTGCCATCATGCTTCAATGGCGGTCTATAACTTGGAGCCGGGTTAAGGCGTGGCTCTAGGCCTTCCATCCGTGCATTTATACGAGCGGTCACATTGTTCATTATGCGAGCCTCCAGTTCTTCCAATGCGGTCTGAGGAGGAGGACTCGTATCCATGTAACAGGCATCATCCAACCGCGATGAAGCCATGGCAGCGACCTGCTGTGCCATACTGGTTTTTAATGCGATAATCTCTTTACGGAGCTCCTCCATTTCCTTCTCTTGGCGAGCGACGATCCGCTCCAGCCTTGTGGTGTCATCAGACGCGTTGCGTTGCGCCAACTCAATCGTGCAATCTTTTATAGCCTGTGCAGCATCCTTCAACATTTTCACAAAAGTGCCCTTTAAACTACCAGATTTGGTAGCGACCTTCTCGACAACTTCTACGCTGGCCAGAACCTTGCTAACAATCGTCTTGGCCGTCTCAATGTCATCTTCCACTCCTGCAACCGCGTTATCCGCAGCCGGCGCAGAACGGGTGACCCTAGCGCAGACTGCCGCGTCTAGCAGCTCCTTTTCTGCTTGAATTTTTAGGGCTTCCCTTTCGACCCTTGCCAGATCCGCCTTGGCCTTCGCAAGGCCGACATACTCACCCGTAGTGGGTGGACGACCGCGACCGCGACCTCTCCCCTTGCCTATGGAGGCCTTAACCTTGGCTGATGTGGTGGTTTCATCACTAGCTGTACCATCATCATTCGCGGTTCTCTTGCGCTTAAGATCATCTTTGCTCTTTTCCTTGCAGCGATCTTTCCGCCAAAACTTCAGAGTGACCGGACGGCCACCACTACTTCTAGATCTCGACCTCGACCTACTCGACCTACTCCTCGACCTACTCCTCGACCTGGTCGATTCAAAACTTCTGACTGTCGAGTCAGAAACCAACTCGTCTTCCAATTCGCTTTCTCTCCTAGAGCGAAGCCCTCTCCTGTCATCGACACTCGTAGCCAATTTCACACTGGCCGCCCGAGGAAGCGGCGAGCGCCCGTGGTCAGCGGGATCATATGACCGCGTGCCAACCAGCACGGAGCAGTTCTGGCCCCCCCCAGATACGTGGGGCCTGCCAACGGCCGAAGCCGAAGGGAGGGATTCTCCGTCAACGACGGTACCCTCCTGGGGTTGTTTTGTTTTTAGAGCTGCTTCCATAATGATTGTCCGTTTTTTAACGAGTCAGGTTCTCGTATCTCCCTTCCACGCCTAGCGCTAGGGACCAGTCCCCCACTGGCCATCCAGCCTATCACCACGCTCTCAAAGCTTCGGCTTGGGGTTTTTTAGTGAGGTATGCTCCTCTCGGGCGAGGCCTCAGTGGCCCAGCCCCTTGGTCCTCTCAATGAGAATACCAAGTTGCCCGACGGAGTCCTGTCATACAGGGATCCCCGCCGCACGACAGTCCAGAAACCGTCTGAACCTAGGTCCAACGACCACCATGTGGAGTGTCAGAGCACTCCCGCGAACACTGTTCGCCATACTACGCCACACTAGGCCACAGAGAACAAAAAGTTCCGCAAACCTTGTAGGTCCGCCATACCACGACCAGAAAAAGTCCTCTGGCCCTAAGAAGGGCCCCCACAACTGAGGCGCGAGCGCGCCACGGGCTGAATCGCCCCCACCTGTGCAGTAGCTGTCCGCGCCGGCCGAAGCCGGTACCCCCCATATCTGGGGGGCGTGCCCCTATCCACAACCCGGGGGACGCGTCCGGTAGCGACACTGCACAGTCGCTTCCCTCTCCAAAGAGAGGGCGGACGGAAAACCTAACCTTTTTTTTTTTTTTTTTTTTTTTTTTTTTTTTGGCAGGGGTAAAAATGCCTTTACGCATACCCTACGCCATTGGGGGTGACGCCTGGTTATGTGGGGCTCCTCGGCCAAGATGGTAAGGGCCGAGACTACCCACTAAAACTTCCCCCCGTGCTCCGCCTCTCACTGCGACAGGGTAGGGCAACAGTTTCCCTTTTCCCTTTCCCCTGTGCAGCGTTTGTCCATCTGTGGACTCTTCCCCGCACAATAAGTGCATATGGCGTCTCACGACGTTCACTGAGCACAAGTGAACGTCGTCCTGCTCAGTAGCTTAAGGTTGACGAGCGGACTCCCCCAAGTCGGCCCGTCAACAGCCCTGTGGTCTTGGTCTTACGGGGCCAGCGCGCTCGCAAAAGCGCGTCGCCACCTGCCCTGGTCTTACGGGGCCAGCGCGCTCACAAAAGCGCGGCGCCTCCTGCCGGTCCTCTTTCTTCTGAGCGCATCAGCCGACGGGTCCTCTTCTCGGGACCTCTCGTCGGCTTCCTTCCTGCTCAACACCGCTTCACAGAAGGTGTAAAGGGCCCTCTGTGCACTTTCGCTGTCAACTAGTGCTTTGACTACGGTGGGCAGCGACAAGTCCATACCAATTACCGCCGTCAGAACGGCTCTTTCACTCGCCCATGTCGGGCATGTCATTAGTGTGTGTGCAGCGGAGTCCTCTGCAGCGCCGCACTGGTGGCACAGTGGGGTCCGCTCACGTCTCGCGACTGTGTGCAGATACTTGCCGAAACATCCGTGTCCGGTTAGCATCTGCACCATGCGATAAGAGAGCGAGCCCCCCCGCCCTTCAAGCCAGTGAGACAGAACTGGACGGAACGCAGAGATTGTACGGTGTCCCGCTCTTGGTCTCTCGAGCCTTCTTGACCATTCATCGGTTCCTGTCTCCTGGGCGTCGGTCCGCCATCGTTCAATAACCTCTGGAAGAGGAACGCAGCCTGTGCTTTGCTTAGCTTCTGCAGTCTGTTCGTACACCCTGGTTAAAACCTCTGCATCTATGTCCCAGGGTAGGGATCTGGCCAGCAAACATGCCACCTCCCCCGATACTGTGCGGTATGCTCGCGCTACTCTTAATGTTGTGACCCTCTGTGCCTGCAGTAGTTGGTTTCTGCTACGAGACGTTAGGGCTCGTGACCAAATAGGTGCCCCGTAAAGGGCTGCCGAACGAACCGCGTTTACAAAAAGGCGGCGACAAACTGTGCTTGCTCCCCCCAAGTTCGGCATGAGTCTACACAGAGCCAGGGATACTCTTCTGAGCTTGGGAACCAACTGTTCGAAATGGCTCTTGAACGTCCATCTTCCGTCTAAGACCAAACCTAGATATTTTAGGGTCTTTCCGATCTGTATGTCGACTTCCCCCACTCTGATTTTATAGTTGGCAGGTGGAGATTTGCGGGGCCCATGAAAACAAATGGCTTCCGATTTCTCCATTGCAACTCTCAAGCCCAGTCGTCTTATACGGTCCACCACTTGGGATACCCCAGCCACGGCGAGGGTCGCAGCCGACTGTAAATTGTCTCCTCTAGCCGTAACTAGGGTATCATCCGCATAACAAAATACGTTAACCCCTCTTAGATTAGAACCTCGGATGGCCCAGTCATAACCTATGTTCCACAGGAGCGGTCCTAAGACCGAACCCTGTGGAACACCAGCAGACACCACTCTTTCGCCCCGTCCAGTTGCCATAGGGAAGACAACTTTGCGGCCTGACAGGTAGGACATGATTATTTGCTGCAGATACGATGGAAAACCGAACCATGCCATCGCCTCCTCTATACAACAGTGCGGTAAGGAGTTGAAAGCGTTGGCGATGTCCAAAGACACCGCCAGCACCACTCCCCCGTTCGCTGTCACCTCCTCTGTCAAAGTTCTTACTTTGGAGATGGCGTCTATAGTTGACCGCCCCTGTCTGAAGCCATACTGGTTTTCGCTAACATTCGGCCCGATTTCCTCCAAATGTTGAAGGAGGCGGCCAGCTATTACTCGTTCGAATAATTTCCCTGCTTCATTTAAGAGAACTATCGGCCGGTACGCAGATGGTGAGTCCACCGGCCGACCTTCCTTCTTCAACAGCACAAGTTTCCCAGTTTTCCATGTCTGTGGGAAACATCTCTCCCGCAAGCAAGACGTTAGTAGCTTGCGGAATCGGTACTCCAGTCCGTTTTTTAAAGCTATCACTAGGGCACACCCAGGAACGCCGTCTGGTCCGGGGGCCTTGTTCTTAGATTGGAGCCTCAAAATAGCAGAACCCAGCTCTCCCTCCGTTACCTCCGGGACTTCCTCAGTTCTTGCGTCTGCACTCGGTCTTTGTATGCCAAGCGGAGGTCGTTGGTCACCTCTAGGGGGAAAGAGCGCCTCTATCACTCTTTGCAGCACCTCCTCGTCCATTTTGGATGTAAGAGGTGGGGCCCAGGGACGAAGCTTGCTCATAACGAGCTTGTATGGCCTGCCCCATGGGTCTTGTGCAAGGGAGTCGAGGAGCTCCTTCCAAGCTCTTTCTTTTGCATCAGCAATGGCAGCTCTCAGCGCCTTTTTGGCGTCTTGGTAAGCGGTGTAGAGGAGGTTTTCTTCCACTTCACCTCGCCGTCTACCTCTCCTGCGGGATCTGGTGTATTGGCGTCTGGCAGCTACGCAGGTCTCCCGTAGGTCAGCGAGCTCAGCAGACCACCAATACACTTGTCGCAGAGGGGGCAGTGCCCTGACTCTAGGCATTGCCACGTCACAGGCGCGAGTGAGTGCAGCGCTAAACCATTCAGCCTCGCTTTCAGTTCCCGGATTTTCTGGGATTGGTGACCAACCTTCAACCAGCGAAGCCTCGATTAAAGCGTCCCTGTCCATTCTTTTAATTGCCCACCTGGGCCCAATCTCCACATTGGAACGACTAAGTGAATCTGATCTTTGTGTTGAGGAGGACGCTTCGAACCGAATGTAACGATGGTCCGAAAGCGTTTCCTCCCCAACCAGGACCCTCCAATTGGATATGCGTCGTGCCAGGTTGGGGCTTGTAAACGTAATGTCCACTATGGACCCGCCATTTGCACGAACGCATGTTTCGACACTGCCGGAATTTAGAGTGACCAAACCGTGTGCCACCAACCACTCTTCGACAAGAACGCCTCGGGCATCCGACGATGGACATCCCCATTCTGTCGACTTTGCATTCAGGTCACCAGCTAAAATAATTTCGTATGGCCTACACCAACCAATAACCGAATCAAGCTGCACCAAGAAACTCTCGAATTCATTTAGGGGTTTATTTGGAGAGAAATAAACTCCTATGACTACTGTGTCACCGTATAGAGCAGCTACAAACCCGTGACCCTTCAGTGAATCTCTAACAAAAGAGGTCGGGTCGAGTCTTTGATTCACCACAACCGCGACCAAGCCGTCAATGTCTCCCATCCAGTCGTCCCTGGTGGGAACCATGTATGGTTCGGCTACAACCATCACGTTAATCGACCACTGCGCCGATGACTGAATGAGCAGATCTTGAGCTCCAGCGCAGTGATTGATGTTGGCCTGTAGAAACTTAATGATACTAGGCATTTTGGGCAATTTCCATCGGCTCTACTTCTTCTACCCTGTTCGGTGGGTTGGGAGGCTGTTGCGCAGCAGTTTTGCGTGGCGCAGCCTGTCCTCTCCTCATTTTGCGCTTGGGGGCCGAACATCTGTTGCTCCCCAGCCTATGATCGGCCTTTCTACCGGCCTCCTCACATAAGGTACAGTGAAAGTCTTTGTCGCATTCCACCGCTCGATGGCCCGACTGACCACACCTGTAACACAACTGGCTGCGATCTACACAAGCCGAGCATCTTTCCTTGACATGGCCAGTCTCCAAACATTTAAAGCACCGCATATCTCGCGGTGGTAGCAACTTAAACCTAACCTAACCTAACCTAACCTAACCTAACCTAACCTAAGACACAAAAAGTCAGTGCCTTTCTTATCACTGATTCGCTATCTACTCTTCAAGATTTATGCAATATTAACACATTTAACCCGCATGCAATAGAAACTTTTAATAACATTCACAAAATTGAAACTTCAGGACAAACAATCAAATTTGTTTGGGCAAAAGCTCACAACAATATTTTCGGAAATGAATTGGCTGATATTGCGGCCAAGGCTGCTGCTGGGTCGCAAGTTCCAGCTGATTATGCGAAATTCCCAATATCGTTTGTCAAACAATTGAATAAAAAGTATCTGCAAAAAGAAATAGAAGATCTATATAATGCAACAGGAAACTGCACTTATACAAAACAATTTTTACCTAACTATTCATCCCTACAAAAGTTTATTGAAAATGCATCACCAAATTTTGCTACAACCCAATTTATATCTGGTCATGGATACCACAAAGAATATCTTAATAGATTTCATATTACACCTGACCCATATTGCCCATGCGATTCTGACACTATACAAACCATGGACCATCTGATACACCATTGTCCGAGATATACCACGATCAGATATGAATTTGATTTGAAATGTAGAATAAACAACTTCGAGAAAAGAGATTACGTGAATATTGCTAGTAAGAAGGAAACACTAACAGCATTTCTTAAACATCTAAATTATATTATAAATGACCTTAAAAAATTCAACAATACATAATCAATTTTATACATATGTTTAATTTTACAAATTATTATTTTACAATTTATTTTTAATTTACAATCTACATATTTACATAATTATACAATTAAATATAAAATAAGTGTTTTAAAGAATATACAACTGTAAACAAACAAATATAATATACACAAAAGGTTAGGTTAGAAGAACATGTCTCTAATCTGGCTTTTCTTTAAATCTGCGTTCACCTAAATTTCCATACATATTAATATGTTTATATATATATATCTCTCATATATTACAACTGACTCAGAACAATACCTACCACTTCATTAATTTGAAATATTTAAACCATATCATTATAATATTTGTATTTATTAATTTCAGTGTAGTAATTAGCACTGAAATTAGTAATAGTATCTATTAGCTATCTTTCTATAAAAAAAAAAAAAAAAAAACCTAACCTAACCTAACCTAACCTAACCTAACCTAACCTAACCTTTTTTTTTTTTTTTTTGTGACGAGGGGAAATGCAGTTACGCACCATACCGTGACGCTGACTAGGCGCACGGCGTGTGTGGGACTCGCCGGCACGGGAAACAGTGCCGACCCTACTCAAGCAGGACCAGTGCGGAAGACCACACTGATCCTACTCCACTAAAACCCCCCGGTACCCTCCTACGCCCATGTGGGGGCGTCTCGGGGCCGACGCACCTGCGTGCGCCACAGCTCCGAGCCCGCCCCCGGGCAGGCCCGGCCCAACGGGTGGACCGGGTGACGCGCCTCAGGGGGACTGCGCTAGGGTACTAGGCAGTCCCCTGACGTGGTGGCCTATGCCGGAGCGGCACCTAGGGCGCGCGGCTGGTCAGGCCGCGCCCAGGCCACCTTAGGGCCGTCGAAGACCGGCAGTCACCGCTGCCTGCCTTCTTCGGCCCACCCGTCTACGCCGGAGAGGGGCGGCTAGAGCGTCCTCCTCCCGCTCCCTCTCCGCTGCCTCCTTCTGCGCCATCACAGATTCGCAGAAGGAGGCGGCAGCCCTCCAGGCTCTCTCGCTACCAAGCATGGCTCTTACCATACTTGGCAGCGAGAGGCCTCCTCCGCCGAGCGCCGCGATCAGATCGCGGCGCTCATTTCGCCAGGCCGGGCACACGATCAACGTGTGCTCGGCCGTGTCGTCGGGAGAGGCGCAGTGATGACACCGCGGCGTCTCCTCCCGACGGGCGACTCGGTGCAGGTAGTGACCGAAACACCCATGTCCGGTCAGTACCTGCACCAGGCGGTAGGTGAGGGTGCCCCGCTGGCGCCCTACCCACTCCTCCAACACCGGACGAATCGCCTCGATCGTCCGGTGGCCAGCGGCTGGGTTGGCGAGTGCCTCCACCCATCGGCGCAGAGCCTCCCCCTGCGCCTCGGTGCGGACCCGTTCTACCTCCTCTAGAACGGGTCGCTCGCCCCGCTCTCTCGCCGCGACCCGGTGTTGATGCACCTGGGATAGTACCAGGGCATCAACCTCCCACGGGAGCGTACCTGCTAGGACGCAGGCAGCCCCGTGGCTGACCGTGCGGTAAGCCCGCACGGCCCGGGTCGCGATGACCCTCTGCGGTCTTCGCAAGAGGGCCCTCGTGCGGGACGAGAGGCACTCAGCCCAGACCGGGGCCCCGTACAGCGCCATCGACTTTATCACGGAGTGATAAAGCCGACGGCACTTCGCCTTCGGCCCCCCCACATTGGGGAGGAGGCGACCGAGTCCGGCTGCGACGCCGCACAGCCGGGGAGCGAGGAGCCTGAAATGCTCCTCCCAGCTCCATCGGGGGTCTAGGGTCAGGCCGAGATACTTAAGGTGCATCTCGACCGGAACCCACACCCCCTCTACCCGGGCACGGAGCCCCGGCGGGGTCCTGCGTCTGGGACCGTGGAAGGCCATGGCCCTCGTCTTTTCGAGGGCCACTTCCAGTCCCAGGAGGCGGATGCGTCGGACGACCATGGAGGTGCCGACCGACGCAAGGCGGACCGCCTCCTCCCACCCCCGCGCTCTCGCCGCTACTAGGGTGTCGTCCGCAAAGCAGACGACATCCATGCGCGGCAAGAGCTCACCCCGCAGGACCCAGTTGTACCCCAGGTTCCATAGGAGGGGACCTAATACGGAACCCTGGGGTACGCCTGCCTTCACTGGCCACGATTGGACGCGGCCCTCCGCGTCCTCGTACAGGACTGACCTGTCTCGCAGGTAGTCCCGGACGAGGGCGCGGAGGTAGAGGGGCACTCGGTGGAACTCGAGCGCCGCCTCTATGCACTCGTGGGGGATGGTGTTGAACGCGTTCGCGATGTCCAAGGACACCGCGATCACCACCTCCCCCCGAGCTGTGGCCGCCTCAGTCCACCTCTTGAGACGGCCAACCGCGTCCATCGTGGACCGGCCGGTTCGGAAGCCGAACTGGCAGTCCGCCAGGTCCGGCCCCTCACCCTCGATGTGCTCGATGATCCGGGAGGCGAGAATCTTCTCAAAAGCCTTCCCGGACTCATCGAGCAACACCACCGGCCGGTAGCCCGCTGGAGAGTCTGCCGGGCGGCCTTCCTTGCGGAGAAGGCAAAGCCGCCCCACTCTCCAGCGCCTGGGAAAGCGACCCGTCGCGATGCATGTGTCTAGCACCGCGCGGAATCGCTCTCTCAGGGGGCCCAAGGCAATGGCCATTACCTTGGCCGGGGCCCCGTCCGGCCCCGGAGCTTTATTGCGGCTCCGGAGCCGGTCCCTCACCGTGTCCAGTTCTCCATCGGACACGGGGGGGCCAGCCGCCCACGCCCCCGGAGCAGAACCGGGGGGCAGCATCCTGGGGGGTTCGAAGGGCCCGGGGTCTGGGAAAAGTGTCCCCAGCACCCTCCTCACCAGCGCGGGCTCCATACCGGACGTGGAGGGGGCCGCCGAAGCGAACTTCCCCCTCACCGTCCGGTACGGCCTCCCCCAGGGGTCGCTGTCCAGGATGGCCAAAAACTCATCCCAGGCAGCGACTTTGGCCCTGCAGATGGCTCTACGCAGGGCCGTGTGGGCCTCATTGTACGCCCGGCGGAGGACCTCCTCTTCACCGGGCGCTTGTCTGGCGCGCCTGCGGCATCGCTGGCAGGCGCGCCTGGCCCTCATACTGGCGGCACGCAGGATCGTGAGCTCCTGCGTCCACCAGTATGCCTGCCCACTCCTCCGTGGGCCAACCCGCGCCCTCGGCATGGCGGCGCTGCAGACGACGTTGATGTCGTCCGCGAAAAGGTCCGCCATGCCGTCGGCATCCCCAGCGACGGCGTCGGGGACCCCTGCCCAGGCCCGCACCGTCGCCGCCTCCTCCGCCACATCCGGCTGGAGGCGTGCGAGCGCCCACCGTTTGAACGGCGAGCCGCCCGCACGGGGGCCCACCGGGGCCCCTGGGGATGCCGTGGAGACCTCGTACCGGACGTATCGGTGGTCCGATAGGGTCTCCACATCCGCCTCCACCCGCCAGCCCCGGATACGGGCCGCGAGCGGCGGGGTGGCGAAGGACACGTCAATGAGTGACGTGCCCTGCCACCGGACGCAGGTAGGGGTGGTTCCTCGATTGAGGATCTGGAGACCCAGGGCGAACACCCAGGCCTCCAGTATACCACCCCTGACGTCGGTGCGGGGGGACCCCCACGCGGTCGATTTTGCGTTGAGGTCCCCCGCCACCAGCACCTGACGAGGGGCCGCGCGGTGCACGACCCCCTCAACCGCAGCGAGAAACCGATTGAAGTCGGCCCTGCTGCGGTTGGGGGAGAAGTAGGTGGACACCACCACCACCTCTCCCCATCGTGCCGCCACATACCCCTCCCCCCTCTCCACCAGCACCGGGGAAGGGCCTGCACTCGCCGCCACTATGGCAGCGGAGCCATCCGCAGCCCCCATCCACTTGTCGGACGGGGGGATACGGTGCGGCTCCGAGACCACCGCAAGGTCGACCCCCCACTCCGCCATCGTCTGGCACAGGAGATCCTGTGCCCCGGCGGAGTGGTTGAGGTTCGCCTGGAGCAGTTTCCCCAATGTCCTACTGGGCATCGTTGACGGACATTGGGGTCACTGCTGGGGTCGCCTCTGGCGTGGCGCTGGTGGCCGCTTTTGGTGCGGCACGAGGAGCCGCTGCCGGGTTCGGCAGGCGACCCTTGACGGGAGGGGGCTTACAACTAGCCCCCGCCATTCGGTGCCCGGCTGGCAGGCCCCTGTCGGCGCATAACGCGCAATGCGGAGGGGCCTTGCAGGCCTTGGCTATGTGCCCCTCTTTGCCGCAGCGATAGCAGAGGTTGCTGCGGTCTTTGCTAGAAGGGCACTTGGCTGCTGGATGCCCCAGTGCCATGCACCTATGGCAACGCATGGGGCGTGGCTCCAGTAGCCGGACCGTGGCTGCACTCCAGCCCACCTTAAGCCTCCCGTCTTTGACCAAGCTGGCCACGGCCTCAACGGGGCAGGAGGCAATTGCCGAGCCAGCCCCCCTGGCGCCGGAGGATATTGCCCCCACCCTGATAGTATTGGGGGGGCAACCGACTTTGTCGGCCAGAGCCGCCCGCACTTCTTCGGGCGTTGCGGTGTCATCAAGGCCTGACACCCTGACGTCTGCCGATTTTGTTGGGCGGGTCACCCTGGCTGCATCGCCCAAGGCCTCGCCCACCTTGGCCGCCAGAGTGTCGGCCTGGGCCACCGTTGTTCCGGACGGGAGCTCGATAATTCTAGCTCCCGTCACTGTTGTGCGGAACTTTGATGGGCCTATTCCAAGCTCATCCATGTCTATGGACGCCTTGGCCTTGGTCAGGGCGTCCATGTAAGTGGCTCCCTGAGCCACCGCCTCCGGCTTGAGAGCGACCACGACCGCCAGGGTCTTAGGCGCCTTTGGCACCTTGGGGCCCTTTGGCCCTTGTGGACCCTTGGCAGCCTTTTTACCCTTCTGGGTTACCACCGGTGCCGCTTCTGCTTTTTTGGGCTTTTTCGGCTTTTTGGCAACGGTCACCCAGGCGCCCTCAACCACCGGGGGTGTTGCCTCCTTAGGCAGCGGTGCTGCCACCTGTTTCTCACTCCTCACTGGAGGAGGAGGAGCCGACGGACCTGCCTTGTCTTTTGCCGCCTTCGCCGCCTTCGCCGCCTTCGCCCGGGCCTTTTTAGGCATGTTGGCGGCCGGGGCAAGCGTGGTTGGGGCTACCTTACCGTCCCCAACCGTATGCGCCGTCTTAGGTGGCTTTGAGCCCGCGGCCTTGGCATCAGCTGCCAATGGCGGCCGGCGGGGTCTCTCCGCTGCAGGGAGGAGCCGCCCATCCACGTCCAGGCCCTCCAGCCTTGCCTGGAGCATGTTGGACATCTGCTGGGCAAGAGAGCGGTGCATCTCTTGTAGTGCTCCAGCGAGGTCCTCCCCTCCGTTGCCTCCACCACCCACCCCCATCGGGGTGTCTACGATGATGGGCGCCGCCGGCCTTTTGCGGCGCCCTTCACCTGCCTCCGAGAAGGCCCGCCTCAGAGCTGTGAGCTCGTGGCGGACCTTCGATAGCTCGTCCTGCAGGCGTTTGTTGTCCGCCCGCAGACGACGCATCTCCTCTGCCGTGTCCTTCTGCGCCAAGGCGCGGACCACGGCCATCAGGGAACCCGCGTTGGACCTAAGTTTTTTCTTGCAGGTCCCTTTTAAGTTCTTGGCCCTCTTTGCTACCTCCGTGACCTCTCCCACCCTTTTCGAGGCCTCCGCCACCAAGTCCTCCACTGTCATATTACGAGGCTCGGCCTCTCCATCACTGGCGGCGGATGTATACGCCTCCGTAAGGGTGGACTCGGATTCGGAGTCCGGCTCAATTTCCCTGGCCTCTCTCCGCGCCTGGGATATACCGACGCTATGCGTCAGAGCACTTCCGCCACCTCTGCCACCTCTGCCCCCCTTGGCTCTGGGCACTTTAGGCTCGGGTGCCACCAATGACGGGGCGTCCTTTAGGTAGCTGGACGCCACCGACCGCCTCTTGCGGCTTTTTGCCGAACCTGCCGTCGAATCGGCCACCGACTCCGCCTCCGACTCAGCGCGTAGGCTTGACATTGACCCAGCCCAGGACTGTGTTGCCGATGCTGAAATCGGCTGACAGTCGGGACCGAACGTCAGGGTCACTGAACTCCTGCGTGACCCCTCCGGCTGCACCTGACCAGACCTGCTCCTGGTCATTCGCCTTTCCTCCGGCGGTGCAGCGTTCACGTCTCCCTCTCCTACGTCCTTCTCCGGCCTCTCCAGGCCCTCCACAACTCTCTCCTTCCTCATCTCCTCGCTCTTCAAATTTGGGTTTTGGTTTTTATTGTTGTTCATCTGCATAATTAGTCCCACGAGTATGGGGGAAATAAATGGTCCACCCAGGCAGTGCCCCCTGTACCTGGGTAACCCTAATACTCCCGGGGCGGCGGGAAGTGCCCCGGGGTGGAAGCGCTAGTTGGTGGACTTCCCCAGCCCACCACCATAAGGCGCCTGGTACCACGCTTGCACTTTAATACCAGTTAACGGGTAGACCCGACACTTTGGGGTTTTTTAACGAGGTATGCTCCTCTCAGGGACGGCCAACAAAGGCAGTCCCCACTGGTCCTGTGTGGTGCCGCTAGACGTGACAACGACACACTCACACAGGTCTCCAGCTCGCCCGACGGTAGGCCGAAACCCATCCCCAGTAACCACACTCGTGGTCACGGGGCCGCCGCGCACACGGACCTTGGAGGTCCGCAAACCACGCCGTCGAAACGGCCGCTGGGCCAGCCAATTAAGGCAAGCCCCGCCAACCGAGCAGTTACGCCCGGGTGTGGCATCGCCACGTGGGACCGGAGTCCCCGCGGAACACTGTCCGCCATCCACCGCCGACAAGTCGGCCACTGATCGGCTGCCGCTACCCGGGATGCCCAGGACGCCAGCCGATCCACTCCGGGTAATTTTTTATAGAGGTTGTCTTCCTCGCGACCACTGCCCTCCGTAGAGAGTGGCAGCCCTCGGCCCCGCACAAGTGCGGGGTTGCGAGCTCTCCCCCAACTCGGCGGCCGCTACCCGGGATGCCCAGGACGCCCGCCGAGATCCCCAACGGGTAATTTTTTAGAGAGGTTTTCTTCCTCGCGGCCCCCACCCTCCGAAGAGACTAGCGGCCCTCGGCCCCGCACTACGTACGGGGTTACGAGATTGTCGTGCAATTGCTGTCCGCGCCGGCCGAAGCCGGTACCCCCCATATATGGGGGGCGTGCCCCTATCCACAACCCGGGGGACGCGTCCGGTAGTGACACTGCACAGTCGCTCCCCTCTCCAACGAGAGGGCGGAAACCTAACCTAACCTAACCTAACCTAACCTTTTTTTTTTTTTTTAGCCAGGGGAAATGCCTTCGCATACCACCCTATCACGGGGAGACAGGGGGGTTATGTGGGAGTCAGACATCGAGTAAGAGAAGCGCGATGACGTACTCCTACTCCTACTTCTTTCGGACGACGGCGCCGCTGGAATTGGCGTGCGTGTCAGTCGTACAACTGGCTGTTTTCCCCTTTCTTCTGGTCGCTTAAAGCGAGCCTCCTTTTCCCTTTCGTCGGCGGCGGCAGATGTTGATGCCACCTGAGACTGCTTTGAAGCAGTCGTTTTATTCCCCTCCTTCTCTTCGGACTTCCCGTCCCTCCCAGCAAAAAGATTTTTAAAATTTAGAGTCTCCATATCTTATCCCACGAGTATGGCGGATCTACAATGTCCACCCAGGCGGTGCCCCCTGCACCTGGGTAACCCTAATACACTCAGAGGTCGGGCGGTATCTGAGGTTGGCGCTAATGGGCTGATGCACTCCACCAGCCACCCGCAAATGCGGGCGCCCCGACATCACGTGTCCCAATGCCAGGACTTTGAGGATTTTTTATTGAGGTTCTTCTTCCTCGCAGGAGACACGGTGAAGTGCCTCCCCCCGGCCCCACTCAATGTGGGGTAACGGTTTGGCCGACGGTGGCCGAAGCCTATCCGCTGTCCGGTGTAAGCGAACCAGCGGACCCGTCGCCCGCGTCGATCCGCACCGCCGCTACCCAGAAACGTCTGGGACGCCGACACGGAACCTGAGACACTCGCCTCTCTAACCCGCGCGAGCGCGCCATGGGCTGAATCACCCCCACCTCGTGCAGTTGCTGTCCGCGCCGGCCGAAGCCGGTACCCCCCATATCTGGAGGGCGTGCCCCTATCCACAACCCGGGGGACGCGTCCGGTAGCGACACTGCACAGTCGCTTCCCTCTCCAACGAGAGGGCGGAAACCTAACCTAACCTAACCTTTTTTTTTTTTTTTTTTTACTTGGGGAAATCCATCATGGATACCCCCCGCCGAGAGGGAGACGGGGGGTTATGCCGGACTCCTACCGGCTAAAACCCCAAGATGTTCCGTCACGCACGCATATGGGCGGGTAAAACCGTGAGGTCTGGCTTTGCCAATTTCTACCACGGCCCCGCCCTGCGATGTCCTTACGGACCCCTCTTTAAAGGAGCTGAAGCTCCCTCCCTCGGCGAGGGCGCGCCGGAACATTGACGCGCCCGAACACCCCGAAAGCCCTAAACGAGCGGCGGTAGTCCCCCCTACCGCCGCCTGGCTCTCACAGCAGGGTGGACCTGGGTTTTTCCCTTGGTCCTCCCAGCTCTTCACGCAGTCGCTGACTTTCCGCGACCGCAACCTCCATTTCCTCCCCTTCAACGACTGATGGTTGGTGGCTAGGAGGAGTCTTCCTCTTAGGCCCTTTATTCCTCGTCTTTGCCGGTTGTGAAGCATTACAGACCTTGCTTCCCATAGGGTGATTTGCCACTTTGTTTGCCGCCGCACAGAGTATACAATGCGGCGTAGCGTCACACTGGGCAGCCTTGTGTCCGGGCTTGCTGCACCGAAAACATAGGTCGCTCCGATCGACCTCCTCCGTACACGATTCTCGAACGTGACCTACCTCGAGACATTTAAAGCATCTCATGGGTCTCAGAGGGAGCAGTTTGATACCCGCTGAGATCCAACCCACTTTTAACCTGCCGCCTTCAGTGATCTTTTTGGCGGCTGTCACCGGACACTTCACAACAACTGCACCCAGACCTGTGTGGCCTCGGCGTATTTCGCCACACTTAACCGCTTCCGGTTGGCATTGCCCCACTTTTGCTACTGCTGTTATGACCTCTTCGGTCGACGCCGTTTCATCCAGACCCGTAATACGAACCTCCGCACATTTGACAGGTCTGAAAATCTCGACCATTTCAGAGCCGATTATGTCTCTCAGCTTAGAAGCTATTTGATCGGCTTTTTCTCCGCTATCGGTACCCGGTACTTCCACAATACGAGCACCCGTGGCAGCCACTTTTATTTTCAGGCCGCCGGTCACACCGTACTGAACAGGATCGAGCTGACTCTTCGCCTGTGAGAGAACTTGGGCATATGTAACCCCATTCTTTTCCGCCTCAGGCCGCAGTTTCAATGATATTGCGGCGGTTTTTGGTGGGCGCAATTTCGGCTGCTTTTCCTTTTTCTTTTGCCCCTTGGATTTCTTTAATGGGGCAGGTGCAGCTGTAGCTTCCTTCACTGGTTTGCCTCTTTTCCCAACTGTAGTCCACTGTCCTTCTTGTGCGGGTGGAGCACCACGCGACTCAGCTTCCGTAGTAGGCACTGACGACACTACTTTTTCCCTCGTTTGTTTCCCGCTTTTCTTCTTCTGCTTGGCCTTTTGCCCCCCAGATAAAATAGGGGCAGGGCCTTGTGCAGCAGGTGCTTTAGCTGCCGGAAGCTGGGCTCCTGAGCTTGCTTTGTCAGCCGCAAGCGGAGGACGCCGACGTGGCTCCGGTAGCAGTCTGTCCTGTAACCCTTCAAACCTAGCATTCATGATTGCCAGGATCCTCTCTGTCTCAGCAGATCGGTGACCATCACCGTGGCCCGTGCAATTTGGGCATGGGGCCGACGGAGGAGCCGTTTTCATATGAGCAACCTCGTTTTTCAGTGCTCCCATTTCCTCGCGCAGATACTCGTTGTCTTTCCGCAAACGCAAGTAAGCCGACTGCATTCGCGAAAAGTCAGACTGAAGCGACTTGTAACTAGCTTCCAACTTCGCGTACTCATCGGAACCACTACGGGTGGGAATTTCCACCATGGCCGACCGAATGTGTTCAGCCGCGTCTTTCAGAGTGCGTATGTAGGTACCTTTTAGGTTGCCTGATTTTGTGGCTACTTCCCTGATGACATCGGCAGTTTCTCGCAACCTTTGGCAAATATCGGTGGTCGGCACCTCTCGCCAATCCACCCTAATAATCTCCAAATCCGGGTCTCGCGGAGGTAGAACCATCCTCGCTTTTTCAGTGATTTCCGACTCTGCTAGCAGCTGCTGCTCTAAACGCTTGGTAGCACTTGATGCAGCCTTCGCTCTTTTAACCTCTGCTTCAGAGCTTTGGTCACCCGACGCACAAAGCCCTTTAGAACGCGATCGTTTTCGCCCACTTTGAGATTCTAGGTATATAGAATCTTCTGACTCACTAGTGTCCGATATGCAAGAGGAAGCGCTTCTGCTCCTGCTTCTATCAGACGCCGCCATAGATGGTAAAGGCGTGCGCGTCAATCGGACCACAGGTGTCCTTGCCTCAGGTCGCTTAAAACGAGCCTCCATTTCTCTCTCCTCTGCAACCTAACCTTTTTTTTTTTTTTTTTTTTTTTTGACCCAGTGAAATGCTGCCTTATGCATACCCCGCCACCGGGTGTGCGACGAGGTTATGTGGGGCTCTCCCACGTGCGTTCAGCCGGTCATAACTTATGACCAGGTGAACGCTCGCGGGCATACCCACTAAAACACTGGGGTGTGCCCGCTCTGCCGAATATGACGGCGTGAGATCCTTGTGTGGGACTTCACCACACCGTCTCGGCGGGGCCCGGCTTACGCCGGGCTTCCTCACGTGTGGAGGGATGCCCCCGCCCACTCGGGGCATCCCTCCCAGACGAACGAGGCCGTGTAGTGCGAGCACAGACTACCCTGTCTGCACCCGCTGGCTACGTTAAGGAGGGAGGAGATGGGCGTGACGCCGTCGCCTTCCCCCTAATCGTCTGCGTCTGAGCTGATCCGCCAGGATGTCATTCTCGCGGATCCGCTCCATGGCCTCCTTCTGCGAAATAACTTCTTCGCAAAAGGAGGCCACAGCCTCCCAGGACCTGTCACTGCCCAGCATGGCCTTGACTATGCTGGGCAGGGAGAGGTTCGTTCCCACTTCCGCAGTCAGTGCACTGCGCTGCTGGCTCCAGGCTGAACACACCTCCAGGGTATGCTGCGCCGAATCCTCTGCCGCCCCGCACTCGTGACACCGCTGAGTTGCCTCCCTGCCGATTCGGCACAGGTATTTGCCGAAGCAACCGTGGCCCGTTAGTACCTGTACCAACCGGAAGGTGAGGGAGCCGTGCCGCCGGCCGACCCATTGTGATAGCACCGGGCGTACGGCTTCTATCGTGTGACCGCCATATTCTGGGCTCTCCAAGCCTTCTGACCATTTTGCCATGAGGACCTCTTGTGCAACACGCTTGGTGTCTCTCACCTCTTCTGGTGTTGGTCGCTCACCTCGCAATCTAGCTTGAGCTCTGCAGTCGTACGCAGTTGCAAGCACTTCGGCTTCTAGCTCCCAGGGTGGGAATCCTGCCAACACACCAGCTGCTGCGAAGGACACCGTGCGGTATCCACGAACAGCCCTCACCGCAATTATTCGTTGCGGCCTGCGCAGTAATATTTTGTTTTGCCGACTTAAGGCATTTCTCCAGACTGGTGCCCCATAGAGAGCCATACTCTTCAAAACCCCCGCATAGAGACGGCGACAAGTTGTGTCGGGGCCGCCTATATTCGGCAAAAGACGACTGAGAGCCAGAGCTGCACCCAATACTTTTTTACCGATCTGACGGAAATGCTCGTGGAAAGACCATTTACTGTCTAAGGTGAGGCCCAAATACTTCATTTTGGACCCCACAGGTATCTTCACTCCATCCACGAATATGGCTGAATCCGCAGGCGGCCTCCTACAGCGGCCGTAGAAGAACATGGCCTCAGTTTTTGTAAGGGCCACTTCTAGGCCTAGTAGCCGTATCCGGCCTACAACTAGAGTTGTAGCAACGCTGGCTCGGCGGGCAACATCCTTGAAGTCACTGCCCCATGCGACTACAAGGGTGTCATCCGCGTAGCAGATGACACTCGTTTTGGACAGCATCGTACCTCGAAGCACCCAGTTATATCCAAGGTTCCACAGGAGTGGTCCTAAAACCGACCCCTGTGGAACCCCGCACATTACTTCCCGTCTAACTCGGCTGCCGCCGGGCGCTATGAACGTGACTTCACGCCCCCGCAAGTAGTCTTCCACAATTGAGCAGAGATAAGCTGGCACGCCATGGAATCGCATAGCCTCGATGATGCACTCAAATGGTAGGGTATTAAACGCATTTGCGATATCTAACGAAACCGTCAGTACCCTTTCCCCGCGCGCTATCGCTTCTTCAGTGAGCCGTTTTAATTTAAGGCAAGCATCTATTGTGGACCGCCCTGTGCGAAACCCGAACTGATTGTCAGACAGATCCGGCCCCACTGTCTCGAGATGCTGGGTGATGCGGGCTGCGAGCACACGCTCAAAAAGTTTGCCCGCCTCATCCAGCAGCACAATTGGCCTGTAAGCTGATGGTGAGTCCTCGGGACGCCCTTCTTTGCGAAGTAGGCATAACCTGCCGCTCTTCCACTGTCTTGGGAAGATTCCCGATCTTAAGCACGTGTCGTATAATTCCCGGAGTCGCTTACCAAGATGCTTTAAGGCCAGTACAAGCACTCGTCCGGGCACTCCGTCGGGACCAGGAGCCTTGTTCTTAACCCGGAGGCGGTCGATCGCCACATCAAATTCAGCCTCTGTGATGGGAGGTGGGTTGTCCGCCCGATTTTCTGTGGCAGATGGCAGTGCCATGGCGGGCGGGCTGA
Organism: Chilo suppressalis; assembly: GCA_902850365.2. Lineage (NCBI taxonomy): Eukaryota > Metazoa > Arthropoda > Insecta > Lepidoptera > Crambidae > Chilo > Chilo suppressalis. The sequence continues at coordinate 26,943,904 of OU963905.1, read as the reverse complement.
ACTCAGCTCTCCTTGGAAACAAGCCGGTCACCACTCTGCTTAACAGCTCGGGTTCAAAATCTTCCGTTGGAGGAGCCCCGGATTTGAGCTTGTTTCGCACCATTCTGTATGGCCGTCCCCACGGGTCCCTGTCTAGCTCATTCAAGAACTCTTCTCTAGCTTTAACTTTGGCTCGAGCAATTGCTACTTGAAGCTCCTTTTTGGCTCCTTTATAGATGGAGTAGAGGCTTTCCTCCTCCTCCACCGTATGCCTACGCCGTCGGCATCGTTTATGGGCGCGCCGGGCTCGGTTGCTGGTGTCGCGGAGGGTAGCGATCTCTGCTGACCACCAGTAAACCTGCTTCTTTTTAGGTCTACGCATCCCAACACGAGGCATAGCAGCATCACATACCGCCACCATGGAGTTGCTAAAGTGGGCCACTTGTTCATCGACGCTTCTCTCACCTATTGAGGGCGGGGTGCACCAGTCCTGTACCAGCGCTGCTTCCACTGCCATATCTACATTTAAATGTGTAAGCGCCCATCTTGGAAACTGGTTTACACGCTCACGATGAAGATGTCGGGGTGACTGCACTGCGGATCGTGCAGGAGATATACCAAAAGTGATATATTTGTGGTCCGACAAAGTCTCCTGGTTGCTCCGTACTTTCCAACCTTCGATGCGTGAGGCCAGAGTGGGAGTCGCGAAGGTGACGTCCACGACGGAGCCGCCTCGTCTCCTAACGCAAGTAAGAGCTGAACCCTGGTTAATTACCACTAGCCCCGACACCACCACCCAGTCCGAAAGGATATCACCCCTGACGTCGTTAACTCGAGAGCCCCAAGCCGAATGCTTAGCATTTAGGTCTCCTAGAACGATTACAGGGTTCGGTGAAAGTCTTCTCACAACCAGTCCCAACAGGCCCATGAAAGCTTCAAATTCGGGTACGGGGCGATTAGGTGAAAAATACACACCAATTATGGCAATTCCGTTATACATGGCGACAATATAACCCAATCCTCTCTCTTTGATGACGAGTGGGGAGGGAGAAGCAACTGGCACTGTGATTACCACCGAGTTTGCTAGATCCGTGGCCCAATTACGTTGCAGAGGAGCAACATAAGGCTCGGAGGCTACCGCCACGTCCACCGATTCCTCTGCAATGGTTTGAAGGAACAGATCCTGAGCACCAGCACAGTGGTTTAGGTTCCCTTGCAGAAAATTGATGTAGCCTGTCCTATTCATTGCTTTTTTCTGCTGTTGTCTCTTCCTCTACGGACCTTAAATGATCTTCGGCACATGTCGGAGTCCGAGCTTCTGGGGAGCCTTTAGCTCTGACGCGTGGAGGGTTGCATTTAGCTCCCCCCATACGATGAGAACTAGGACGCCGCGCATCTTCACAGATTGCACATTGATATTTTGCGCTACAGGTAATCGCTAGATGCCCTGGTTTTCCGCAGCGGAAGCAGAGTCCACTGCGGTCTACCTGAGACGGGCACCGTTGCCGAGTGTGACCAATGCCCATGCATCTAAAGCAGCGCATGGGAAGCGACTCTAATACTTTTACCCGGGCAGAGCTCCATCCAACAAGGAGTCTACCCGCGTCGGCTATAGTTTTAGCTGCTGCAACGGGGCATTTAACGAGAACTGCTCCCATTCCTCCTGGTCCAGCGCGTATTTTTCCGACCTTTATTTGATCGGCAGGGCATCCGCCTTTCTTAGCAATGGCGGCCACAACATTCTCCTCCTGGACCGCGTCGTCCAGTCCATCAACGCGGAGATCTACGCATCTCACGGGTCTGACAACCTTAGCAATACCCGAAAGGACCGTCTTGAGTTTTTCTGCTAAGATTTCCGCCTTTTCTTCGCCTGTTGCCCCAGGAATAGTGAAGATACGGGCTCCAGTGGCCGACTCTTTGCACAGAACTCCTCCATCAATCCCGAGAGTCGGGAGCTGTACCTCATTTCTTGCCCTCTCGACCACTTGGGCATATGTGATACCTTTTGCGAGTGCGTCAGACTCCAGGGTGACCACGACTGCTGATGACCTAGGTGTTCTTATACGCGCTTTCCTAGGCTTTTTGGCGGTTTTTTGCTGCCCTGGTGCTGCAGTTGGTGTTTGTGATGAAACAAGGCTGGCAGGTTGTGGAGCCGCCTTTTTCTTGCGGCCTTTACGTGTGACCGTGGTCCATGCCTCTGCAATTGGATTGGCTTGGTTTGAAGCGGCGGCTTCCCCGCTATTAGTTTCGGCTGGAGAAGGGCATGGAGCAGGAATCGAAGGCTCAGATCGGCCGTTACTTGACTGGGCCGTGGTTTTTGCGGCCGTCGCTTTTTGCGTAGTAGACGCAACCTGTCTCTTCTTACCGGCTGCAGTTGTCGGCTTTGCGATTGCTTCTGCAGGGAGACGCTTTTCCAGACTATCTAAACGAGTAATTATCGACCGCTTAAACTCCTCTATGAGGTTGACCGTCAATGCTGGCTCAGGGGCGACGGGTGTCGGAACCTCGTACAATGCGCGGTTTCGCTCAGCAAATGCCTTACGTAGCCCTTTGGTCTCTTCTTTCAAGATTTCCAGCTCCCTGCTAAGTCTTGCGTTATCAGCCAAGAGTCGTATCGTCTCGTCGGACATAGTTCTAGTCGTAAAGGTTTCTACGATCTCCGATAAAGCCGACGTCGCCTCTTTGAGCGCTTTTTGACTCGTGCCTTTTAGTTTGCTGGATTTAGCGGACACTTCCCTAATGCTGGCAATCTGTTGCATTGCTCTCACTCGCAATGCATCAGCGTTCAGTACTTCCGCTCTAGGAGGGGGTTCCCTTTGTTGTTGGGGAACCTCGGGTCCGGAATCGAAAGTCCAGTCCACAGCCTCGCGAGTTATGAGCTCAGAATTTTTCATAAAATCTCTCGCTGTCATGCGATGCAGTCGAGCCTTGGCCTCAGCCAGTCCTACTTGATGGGAGTCCGCGATCTCCGAACCTGTATCGGAGTCCGAAAGAGGGTTTGAACCCCGACGCCTCTTAGTGCCAGAGATCCTGCCCTCCGTCTCACGACTATCCGATAAAGCCGACATCATCGATGACCAGGATGTGCTCCTGTCTCCTTCTGCCAACGATCCGCTTGTCGGCACTACCGGTATTGGTGTACGTGCCAATCTGACGACAGGATATTTGGTCGTTTTGCTCCCTGGTCGCTTTTTACCCAGTTGTGGAGTACCAGGACGACCAAGTTCTTCTTCTCTCTGCAAAGAGTTTATAACGTCAACACAGCTGCTCGTAGGCGTATCGCACCTAGGACGCGTAGGTGTAATGGGCCTTTCCTCATCTACAACGTTCGACTGAGCTGATCCCTCCACACATGGCAGGGTTGTTGAGGAACCCATAGTATGCTCCGGAACATCCACCTTCGCTTTGGCCTTATTACTTCGGAGAGTCATCCCTGATTCCTTATCTCCACCTCCACGTAGCCTAAGCACGGAGCTTATTTGTGGCCCCGGTTGGCCCTGAGAAGGGCCGTTGAGTGGGCCCTGAGAAGGGCCTTTGGGTTGGCCCTGATAAGGGCCTTTTGCAAACCTAACTCCTGCGAACGCCTCGGTAGGGGACTTCACACCAGGGGTACCGGAATCCCCCTGGCGCCGGTGACCAACCGGAGCGCATTGGTCGCTAGTCACAAATTTCACACTTCGAGGCCCAGCTACCTCGAAGCGCCCGGTGTCAGCGGGAGCGCATGACAGAACACAAACACAATGATCACACATTTCCATACGATTTTCCCCTCTTCCGGGCGAGGGGGACCCTACCTGGCCTCTCGGGTGGCCCTGATAAGGGCCTTTGGGTTGGCCCTGAGAAGGACCTTTGGGTTGGCCCTGAGAAGGGCCTTTTTCTCCAACATACGCCTCGGATGCAAACTTCTCACCAGAAGACCCGGATATCTCCTGGCGCCGGTGGCCAGCCGGAGCGCATTGGCCGCTACAGACAGATTTCACACCCTGGGTAGCAGCTTTCCCAGGGCGCCCGGTGTTAGCGGGATCGCATGACAAAACACTCGAAAACATAGGCAACATAATCATGATATGAAGTCCCTCTTCCGGGCGAGGGAACCCTACCTGGCCTCGTCTTTGTGATTTTTGTAGAGGTTTTCTCCTCGCAACCCCCACCTCGAAAGGTGGCGGTCCCCGGTCCCACACCACGTGCGGGGTTCCGGGTCGGCCGGAAGTGGCGCGAAGTTCGCACCACGACCGCCCTCACGATGGGCGTGAACGCCTCCCTCACTCAGCGAGATGCCAAGGCATCAAACCAAAAGAGACCGCAAATGCGGCCCACGCACCTTGAAGGCGCCATCCTCCGAGCCCGACTCTACGGCTCCACTTGCCAGACCATTAGCCGCCGGCGAGCATGGGTTCCGCTCAAGCCGACGTTGCCCAGGGTGCACCACGAGGAGGTTGTCTGACCTAGCACCCCCTGCAACCTAACCTAACCTAACCTAACCTAACCTAACCTAACCTAACCTTTTTTTTTTTTTTTTTGGCAGGGGTAAAAATGCCTTTACGCATACCCTACGCCATTGGGGATGACGCCTGGTTATGTAGGGCTCCTCGGCCCAGATGGTAAGGGCCGAGACTACCCACTAAAACTTCCCCCCGTGCTCCGCCTCTCACTACGACAGGGTAGGGCAACAGTTTCCCTTTTCCCTTTCCCCTGTGCAGCGTTTGTCCATCTTTGGACTCTTCCCCGCACGATAAGTGCATATGGCGTCTCACGACGTTCACTGAGCACAAGTGAACGTCGTCCTGCTCAGTAGCTTAAGGTTGACGGGCGGACTCCCCCAAGTCGGCCCGTCAACAGCCTGGTGGTCTTGGTCTTACGGGGCCAGCGCGCTCGAAAAAGCGCGTCGCCACCTGCCTTGGTCTTACGGGGCCAGCGCGCTCACAAAAGCGCGGCGCCGCCTGCCGGTCCTTCTCCTCCTGAGCGCATCGGCCGACGGGTCCTCTTCTCGGGACCTCTCGTCGGCTTCCTTCCTGCTCAACACCGCTTCGCAGAAGGTGTAAAGGGCCCTCTGTGCTCTTTCGCTGTCAACTAGTGCTTTGACTACGGTGGGCAGTGACAAGTCTATTCCAATTACCGCCGTCAGAACGGCTCTTTCACTCGCCCATGTCGGGCACGTCATAAGTGTGTGTGCCGCGGAGTCCTCTGTAACGCCGCACTGGTGGCACACTGGGGTCCGCTCACGCCTCGCGACTGTGTGCAGATACTTGCCGAAACATCCGTGTCCGGTTAGCATCTGCACCATGCGATAAGAGAGCGAGCCCCCCTGCCCTTCAAGCCATTGAGATAGAACTGGACGGAACGCAGAGATTGTACGGTGTCCCGCTCTTGGTCTCTCCAGCCTTCTTGACCATTCATCGGTTCCTGTCTCCTGGGCGTCAGTCCGCCATCGCTCAATAACCTCTGGAAGAGGAACGCAGCCTGTGCTTTGCTTGGCCTCTGCAGTCAGTTCGTATACCCTGGTCAAAACCTCTGCATCTATGTCCCAGGGTAGGGATCTGGCCAGCAAACATGCCACCTCCCCCGATACTGTGCGGTATGCTCGCGCTACTCTTAATGTTGTGACCCTCTGTGCCTGCAGTAGTTGGTTTCTGCTACGAGACGTTAGGGCTCGTGACCAAATAGGTGCCCCGTAAAGGGCCGCCGAACGAACCGCGTTTACAAAAAGGCGGCGACAAACTGTGCTTGCTCCCCCCAAGTTCGGCATGAGTCTACACAGAGCCAAAGATACTCTTCTGAGCTTGGGAACCAGCTGTTCGAAATGGCTCTTGAACGTCCATCTTCCGTCTAAGACCAAACCTAGATATTTTAGGGTCTTTCCGATCTGTAAGTCGACTTCCCCCACTCTGATTTTATAGTTGGCAGGTGGAGATTTGCGGGGCCCATGAAAACAAATGGCTTCCGATTTCTCCATTGCAACTCTCAAGCCCAGTCGTTTTATACGGTCCACCACTTGGGATACCCCAGCCACGGCGAGGGTCGCAGCCGACTGTAAATTGTCTCCTCTAGCCGTAACTAGGGTATCATCCGCATAACAAAATACGTTGACCCCTCTTAGATTAGATCCTCGGATGGCCCAGTCATAACCTATGTTCCACAGGAGCGGCCCTAAGACTGAACCCTGTGGAACACCGGCAGACACCACTCTTTCACCCCGTCCAGTCGCCATAGGGAAGACAACTTTGCGGCCTGACAGGTAAGACATGATTATTTGCCGCAGATACAATGGAAAACCGAACCATGCCATCGCCTCCTCTATACAACAGTGCGGTAAGGAGTTGAAAGCGTTGGCGATGTCCAAAGACACCGCCAGCACCACTCCCCCGTTCGCTGTCACCTCCTCTGTCAAAGTTCTCACTTTGGAGATGGCGTCTATAGTTGACCGCCCCTGTCTGAAGCCATACTGGTTTTCGCTAACATTCGGCCCAACTTCCTCCAAATGTTGAAGGAGGCGGCCAGCTATTACTCTCTCGAATAATTTCCCTGCCTCATTTAGGAGAACGATCGGCCGGTACGCAGATGGTGAGTCCACCGGCCGACCTTCCTTCTTCAACAGCACAAGTTTCCCAGTTTTCCATGTCTGCGGGAAACATCTCTCTCGCAAGCAAGACGTTAGTAGCTTGCGGAATCGGTACTCCAGTCCGTTTTTTAAAGCTATCACTAGGGCACATCCAGGAACGCCGTCTGGTCCAGGGGCCTTGTTCTTGGCTTGGAGCCTTAAAATAGCAGAACCCAGCTCTCCCTCCGTTACCTCCGGGACTTCCTCAGTTCTTGCGTCTGCACTCGGTCTTTGTATGCCAAGCGGAGGTCGTTGGTCACCTCTAGAGGGAAAGAGCGCCTCTATCACTCTTTGCAGCACCTCCTCGTCCATTTTGGATGTAAGAGGTGGGGCCCAGGGACGGAGCTTGCTCATAACGAGCTTGTATGGCCTGCCCCATGGGTCTTGTTCAAGGGAGTCGAGGAGCTCCTTCCAAGCTCTTTCTTTTGCATCAGCAATGGCAGCTCTCAGCGCCTTTTTAGCGTCTTGGTAAGCGGTGTAGAGGAGGTTTTCTTCCACTTCACCTCGCCGTCTACCTCTCCTGCGGGATCTGGTGTATTGGCGTCTGGCAGCTACGCAGGTCTCCCGTAGGTCAGCGAGCTCAGCAGACCACCAATACACTTGTCGCAGAGGGGGCAGTGCCCTGACTCTAGGCATTGCCACGTCACAGGCGCGAGTGAGTGCAGCGCCAAACCATTCAGCCTCGCTTTCAGTTTCCGGATTTTCTGGGATTGGTGACCAACCTTCAACCAGCGAAGCCTCGATTAAAGCGTCCCTGTCCATTCTTTTAATTGCCCACCTGGGCCCAATCTCCACATTCGAACGTCTAACCGAATCTGATCTTGGGGAGGACGCTTCGAACCGAATGTAACGATGGTCCGAAAGCGTTTCCTCCCCAACCAGGACCCTCCAATTGGATATGCGTCGTGCCAGGTTGGGGCTTGTAAACGTAATGTCCACTATGGACCCGCCATTTGCACGAACGCATGTTTCGACACTGCCGGAATTTAGAGTGACCAAACCGTGTGCCACCAACCACTCTTCGACAAGAACGCCTCGGGCATCCGACAATGGACATCCCCATTCTGTCGACTTTGCATTCAGGTCACCAGCTAAAATAACTTCGTGTGGCCTACACCAACCAATAACCGAATCAAGCTGCACCAAGAAACTCTCGAATTCATTTAGGGGTTTATTCGGAGAGAAATAAACCCCTATGACTACTATGTCACCGTATAGGGCAGCTACACATCCGTGACCCTTCAGCGAATCTCTAACAAAGGACGTCGTGTCGAGTCTGGGATTAACCACAACCGCGACCAAGCCGTCAATGTCTCCCGTCCAGTCGTCCCTGTTGGGGATCATATATGGTTCGGTGACAACCATCACGTTAATCGACCACTGCGCCGCTGACTGAATGAGCAGATCTTGAGCTCCAGCGCAGTGATTGATGTTGGCCTGTAGAAACTTAATGATACTAGGCATTTTGGGCAATTTCCATCGGCTCTACTTCTTCTACCCTATTCGGTGGGTTGGGAGGCTGTTGCGCAGCAGTTTTGCGTGGCGCAGCCTGTCCTCTCCTCATTTTGCGCTTGGGGGCCGAACATCTGTTGCTCCCCAGCCTATGATCGGCCTTTCTACCGGCCTCCTCACATAAGGTACAGTGAAAGTCTTTGTCGCATTCCACCGCTCGATGGCCCGACTGACCACACCTGTAACACAACTGGCTGCGATCTACACAAGCCGAGCATCTTTCCTTGACATGGCCAGTCTCCAAACATTTAAAGCACCGCATATCTCGCGGTGGTAGCAACTTAACCCTGGTAGAGGACCATCCCACTCGCAGCCGGCCTTCAATTACCTTCTTCGCTGCTGCCACCGGACAACTCGCCCACACTGCACCCGTGCCATAATTGGTCTGCTTAATTGTGCCGACCTTGACCTGATCGACCGGACAGCCCCCCAAATTGGCAATGGCCTTGGCGACCTCTTCTGCCGTGACCGAGTCCTCCAGACTACTGATCATCAACTCAGAGCACTTGAACGGCCTGGACACTCTGAGTAACTCGTCACTAAATATCTCCTTTATTTTGCCAGCTAGGAGATCAGCCTTCTCATTATTTCCTTCCGCATGTACCTCGATGATAGAGGCCCCGGTGATGGCTCTGCGGAATGTTGTAAATTCGATCCCCAGACTGGCCGGATCGATTTTGGCCTTCGCCTCTCTAAGCACCGAGCTATAAGTGACACCTTTCTCCACTGCACCTGGCTGAAGCGTCAGAACGACAGCTGCGGTACTCGGAGGTCTGGCTCTACTTTTAGTTTGAGGCTGTTTGGACTTTTGTGTTTGAGTGGGCCTCTGTTCACTCGCGGGATTTTTCTTCTTCACCCCCTTTCCGCCCCTCTTAACCACAGTCGTCCATTCTCCTTCGACGGTTGCGGGAGTAGACGTAGATGGGAGGGGTTGTCTCGGCTGCGAGATAGAGCTGTCCCGCGCTTCCCTATCTTTGCGATTGGGGTTCCGCCTGGTGTTAGGTGGAATCTGCTTCACTTGCCGCTTCACCTCTTGACTGTCCTGAGGTGGAGCGGGCACAACCTTCTTGCCCTTTACTTTAGCCTTCACAGGGGGCACTGGCGGAGGTCCCATGACCGTTGTCAACGGGGGCGTCGTGTTTTGTGCCTGCTTCTGTAAGGCTGCCGCGTCCTTCTTTTTGCCATCATGCTTCAATGGCGGTCTATAACTTGGAGCCGGGTTAAGGCGTGGCTCTAGGCCTTCCATCCGTGCATTTATACGAGCGGTCACATTGTTCATTATGCGAGCCTCCAGTTCTTCCAATGCGGTCTGAGGAGGAGGACTCGTATCCATGTAACAGGCATCATCCAACCGCGATGAAGCCATGGCAGCGACCTGCTGTGCCATACTGGTTTTTAATGCGATCAGCTCTTTACGGAGCTCCTCCATTTCCTTCTCTTGGCGAGCGACGATCCGCTCCAGCCTTGTGGTGTCATCAGACGCGTTGCGTTGCGCCAACTCAATCGTGCAATCTTTTATAGCCTGTGCAGCATCCTTCAACATTTTCACAAAAGTGCCCTTTAAACTACCAGATTTGGTAGCGACCTTCTCGACAACTTCGACGCTGGCCAGAACCTTGCTAACAATCGTCTTGGCCGTCTCAATATCATCTTCCACTCCTGCAACCGCGTTATCCGCAGCCGGCGCAGAACGGGTGACCCTAGCACAGACTGCCGCGTCTAGCAGCTCCTTTTCTGCTTGAATTTTTAGGGCTTCCCTTTCGACCCTTGCCAGATCCGCCTTGGCCTTCGCAAGGCCGACATACTCACCCGTAGTGGGTGGACGACCGCGACCGCGACCGAAGCCGAAGCCGGTACCCCCCATATCTGGGGGGCGTGCCCCTATCCACAACCCGGGGGACGCGTCCGGTAGCGACACTGCACAGTCGCTTCCCTCTCCAAAGAGAGGGCGGAAACCTAACCTAACCTTTTTTTTTTTTTTTTTTTTTTGGCAGGGGTAAAAATGCCTTTACGCATACCCTACGCCATTGGGGGTGACGCCTGGTTATGTGGGGCTTCTCGGCCAAGATGGTAAGGGCCGAGACTACCCACTAAAACTTCCCCCCGTGCTCCGCCTCTCACTACGACAGGGTAGGGCAACAGTTTCCCTTTTCCCTTTCCCCTGTGCAGCGTTTGTCCCTCTTTGGACTCTTCCCCGCACAATAAGTGCATATGGCGTCTCACGACGTTCACTGAGCACAAGTGAACGTCGTCCTGCTCAGTAGCTTAAGGTTGACGAGCGGACTCCCCCAAGTCGGCCCGTCAACAGCCTGGTGGTCTTGGTCTTACGGGGCCAGCGCGCTCGAAGAAGCGCGTCGCCGCCTGCCTTGGTCTTACGGGGCCAGCGCGCTCACAAAAGCGCGGCGCCGCCTGCCGGTCCTTCTCCTCCTGAGCGCATCGGCCGACGGGTCCTCTTCTCGGGACCTCTCGTCGGCTTCCTTCCTGCTCAACACCGCTTCACAGAAGATGTAAAGGGCCCTCTGTGCTCTTTCGCTGTCAACTAGTGCTTTGACTACGGTGGGCAGTGACAAGTCCATTCCAATTACCGCCGTCAGAACGGCTCTTTCACTCGCCCATGTCGGGCACGTCATTAGTGTGTGTGCAGCGGAGTCCTCTGCAGCGCCGCACTGATGGCACACTGGGGTCCGCTCACGCCTCGCGACTGTGTGCAGATACTTGCCGAAACATCCGTGTCCGGTTAGCATCTGCACCATGCGATAAGAGAGCGAGCCCCCCCGCCCTTCAAGCCAGTGAGATAGAACTGGACGGAACGCAGAGATTGTACGGTGTCCCGCTCTTGGTCTCTCCAGCCTTCTTAACCATTCATTGGTTCCTGTCTCCTGGGCGTCAGTCCGCCATCGCTCAATAACCTCTGGAAGAGGAACGCAGCCTGCGCTTTGCTTGGCCTCTGCAGTCAGTTCGTATACCCTGGTCAAAACCTCTGCATCTATGTCCCAGGGTAGGGATCTGGCCAGCAAACATGCCACCTCACCCGATACGGTGCGGTATGCTCGCGCTACTCTTAATGTTGTAACCCTCTGTGCCTGCAGAAGCTGGTTTCTACTATGAGACGTTAGGGCTCGTGACCAAACAGGTGCCCCGTAAAGGGCCGCCGAACGAACCGCGTTTACAAAAAGGCGGCGACAAACTGTGCTTGCTCCCCCCAAGTTCGGCATGAGCCTACATAGAGCCAGGGATACTTTTCTAAGCTTGGGAACCAGCTGTTCGAAATGGCTCTTGAATGTCCATCTTCCATCTAAGACCAATCCTAGATATTTAAGGGTCTTTCCAACCTGTATGTCGACTTCCCCCACTCGGATTTTATAGTTGGCAGGTGGAGATTTGCGGGGCCCATGAAAACAAATGGCTTCCGATTTCTCCATTGCGACTCTCAAGCCCAGTCGTCTAATACGGTCCACCACTTGGGATACCCCAGCCACAGCGAGGGTCGCAGCCGACTGTAAATTGTCTCCTCTAGCCGTGACTAGGGTATCATCTGCATAACAAAACACGTTGACCCCTCTTAGATTAGAACCTCGGATGGCCCAGTCATAACCTATGTTCCACAGGAGCGGCCCTAAGACTGAACCCTGTGGAACACCGGCAGACACCACTCTTTCACCCCGTCCAGTCGCCATAGGGAAGACAACTTTGCGGCCTGACAGGTAAGACATGATTATTTGCCGCAGATACAGTGGAAAACCGAACCATGCCATCGCCTCCTCTATACAACAGTGCGGTAAGGAGTTGAAAGCGTTGGCGATGTCCAAAGACACCGCCAGCACCACTCCCCCGTTCGCTGTCACCTCCTCTGTCAAGGTTCTCACTTTGGAGATGGCGTCTATAGTTGACCGCCCCTGTCTGAAACCATACTGGTTTTCGCTAACATTCGGCCCGACTTCCTCCAAATGTTGAAGGAGGCGGCCAGCTATTACTCGCTCTAATAATTTCCCTGCTTCATTTAAGAGAACTATCGGCCGGTACGCAGATGGTGAGTCCACCGGCCGACCTTCCTTCTTCAACAGCACAAGTTTCCCAGTTTTCCATGTCTGTGGGAAACATCTCTCCCGCAAGCAAGACGTTAGTAGCTTGCGGAATCGGTACTCCAGTCCGTTTTTTAAAGCTATCACTAGGGCACACCCAGGAACGCCGTCTGGTCCAGGGGCCTTGTTCTTCGATTGGAGCCTCAAAATAGCAGAACCCAGCTCTCCCTCCGTTACCTCCGGGACTTCCTCAGTTCTTGCGTCTGCACTCGGTCTTTGTATGCCAAGCGGAGGTCGTTGGTCACCTCTAGGGGGAAAGAGCGCCTCTATCACTCTTTGCAGCACCTCCTCGTCCATTTTGGATGTAAGAGGTGGGGCCCAGGGACGAAGCTTGCTCATAACGAGCTTGTATGGCCTGCCCCATGGGTCTTGTGCAAGGGAGTCGAGGAGCTCCTTCCAAGCTCTTTCTTTTGCATCAGCAATGGCAGCTCTCAGCGCCTTTTTGGCGTCTTGGTAAGCGGTGTAGAGGCGGTTTTCTTCCACTTCACCTCGTCGTCTACCTCTCCTGCGGGATCTGGTGTATTGGCGTCTGGCAGCTACGCAGGTCTCTCGTAGGTCAGCGAGCTCAGCAGACCACCAATACACTTGTCGCAGAGGGGGCAGTGCCTTAACTCTAGGCATTGCCACGTCACACGCGCGAGTGAGAGCAGCACTAAACCATTCAGCCTCGCTTTCAGTTTCCGGATTTTCTGGGATTGGTGACCAACCTTCAACCAGCGAAGCCTCGATTAAAGCGTCCCTGTCCATTCTTTTAATTGCCCACCTGGGCCCAATCTCCACATTCGAACGTCTAACCGAATCTGATCTTGGGGAGGACGCTTCGAACCGAATGTAACGATGGTCCGAAAGCGTTTCCTCCCCAACCAGGACCCTCCAATTGGATATGCGTCGTGCCAGGTTGGGGCTTGTAAACGTAATGTCCACTATGGACCCGCCATTTGCACGAACGCATGTTTCGACACTGCCGGAATTTAGAGTGACCAAACCGTGTGCCACCAACCACTCTTCGACAAGAACGCCTCGGGCATCCGACAATGGACATCCCCATTCTGTCGACTTTGCATTCAGGTCACCAGCTAAAATAACTTCGTGTGGCCTACACCAACCAATAACCGAATCAAGCTGCACCAAGAAACTCTCGAATTCATTTAGGGGTTTATTCGGAGAGAAATAAACCCCTATGACTACTATGTCACCGTATAGGGCAGCTACACATCCGTGACCCTTCAGCGAATCTCTAACAAAGGACGTCGTGTCGAGTCTGGGATTAACCACAACCGCGACCAAGCCGTCAATGTCTCCCGTCCAGTCGTCCCTGTTGGGGATCATATATGGTTCGGTGACAACCATCACGTTAATCGACCACTGCGCCGCTGACTGAATGAGCAGATCTTGAGCTCCAGCGCAGTGATTGATGTTGGCCTGTAGAAACTTAATGATACTAGGCATTTTGGGCAATTTCCATCGGCTCTACTTCTTCTACCCTATTCGGTGGGTTGGGAGGCTGTTGCGCAGCAGTTTTGCGTGGCGCAGCCTGTCCTCTCCTCATTTTGCGCTTGGGGGCCGAACATCTGTTGCTCCCCAGCCTATGATCGGCCTTTCTACCGGCCTCCTCACATAAGGTACAGTGAAAGTCTTTGTCGCATTCCACCGCTCGATGGCCCGACTGACCACACCTGTAACACAACTGGCTGCGATCTACACAAGCCGAGCATCTTTCCTTGACATGGCCAGTCTCCAAACATTTAAAGCACCGCATATCTCGCGGTGGTAGCAACTTAACCCTGGTAGAGGACCATCCCACTCGCAGCCGGCCTTCAATTACCTTCTTCGCTGCTGCCACCGGACAACTCGCCCACACTGCACCCGTGCCATAATTGGTCTGCTTAATTGTGCCGACCTTGACCTGATCGACCGGACAGCCCCCCAAATTGGCAATGGCCTTGGCGACCTCTTCTGCCGTGACCGAGTCCTCCAGACTACTGATCATCAACTCAGAGCACTTGAACGGCCTGGACACTCTGAGTAACTCGTCACTAAATATCTCCTTTATTTTGCCAGCTAGGAGATCAGCCTTCTCATTATTTCCTTCCGCATGTACCTCGATGATAGAGGCCCCGGTGATGGCTCTGCGGAATGTTGTAAATTCGATCCCCAGACTGGCCGGATCGATTTTGGCCTTCGCCTCTCTAAGCACCGAGCTATAAGTGACACCTTTCTCCACTGCACCTGGCTGAAGCGTCAGAACGACAGCTGCGGTACTCGGAGGTCTGGCTCTACTTTTAGTTTGAGGCTGTTTGGACTTTTGTGTTTGAGTGGGCCTCTGTTCACTCGCGGGATTTTTCTTCTTCACCCCCTTTCCGCCCCTCTTAACCACAGTCGTCCATTCTCCTTCGACGGTTGCGGGAGTAGACGTAGATGGGAGGGGTTGTCTCGGCTGCGAGATAGAGCTGTCCCGCGCTTCCCTATCTTTGCGATTGGGGTTCCGCCTGGTGTTAGGTGGAATCTGCTTCACTTGCCGCTTCACCTCTTGACTGTCCTGAGGTGGAGCGGGCACAACCTTCTTGCCCTTTACTTTAGCCTTCACAGGGGGCACTGGCGGAGGTCCCATGACCGTTGTCAACGGGGGCGTCGTGTTTTGTGCCTGCTTCTGTAAGGCTGCCGCGTCCTTCTTTTTGCCATCATGCTTCAATGGCGGTCTATAACTTGGAGCCGGGTTAAGGCGTGGCTCTAGGCCTTCCATCCGTGCATTTATACGAGCGGTCACATTGTTCATTATGCGAGCCTCCAGTTCTTCCAATGCGGTCTGAGGAGGAGGACTCGTATCCATGTAACAGGCATCATCCAACCGCGATGAAGCCATGGCAGCGACCTGCTGTGCCATACTGGTTTTTAATGCGATCAGCTCTTTACGGAGCTCCTCCATTTCCTTCTCTTGGCGAGCGACGATCCGCTCCAGCCTTGTGGTGTCATCAGACGCGTTGCGTTGCGCCAACTCAATCGTGCAATCTTTTATAGCCTGTGCAGCATCCTTCAACATTTTCACAAAAGTGCCCTTTAAACTACCAGATTTGGTAGCGACCTTCTCGACAACTTCGACGCTGGCCAGAACCTTGCTAACAATCGTCTTGGCCGTCTCAATGTCATCTTCCACTCCTGCAACCGCGTTATCCGCAGCCGGCGCAGAACGGGTGACCCTAGCGCAGACTGCCGCGTCTAGCAGCTCCTTTTCCGCTTGAAGTTTTAGGGCTTCCCTTTCGACCCTTGCCAGATCCGCCTTGGCCTTCGCAAGACCGACATACTCACCCGTAGTGGGTGGACGACCGCGACCGCGACCTCTCCCTTTGCCTACGGAGGCCTTAACCTTGGCTGATGTGGTGGTTTCATCACTGGCTGTACCATCATCATTCGCGGTTCTCTTGCGCTTAAGATCATCTTTGCTCTTTTCCTTACAACGATCTTTCCGCCAAAACTTCAGAGTGACCGGACGGCCACCACTACTCCTAGATCTCGACCTCGACCTACTCGACCTACTCCTCGACCTACTCCTCGACCTGGTCGATTCAAAACTTCTGACTGTCGAGTCAGAAACCAACTCGTCTTCCAATTCGCTTTCTCTCCTAGAGCGAAGCCCTCTCCTGTCATCGACACTCGTAGCCAATTTCACACTGGCCGCCCGAGGAAGCGGCGAGCGCCCGTGGTCAGCGGGATCATATGACCGCGTGCCAACCAGCACGGAGCAGTTCTGGCCCCCCCCAAATACGTGGGGCCTGCCAACGGCCGAAGCCGAAGGGAGGGATTCTCCGTCAACGACGGTACCCTCCTGGGGTTGTTTTGTTTTTAGAGCTGCTTCCATAATGATTGTCCGTTTTTTAACGAGTCAGGTTCTCGTATCTCCCTTCCACGCCTAGCGCTAGGGACCAGTCCCCCACTGGCCATCCAGCCTATCACCACGCTCTCAAAGCTTCGGCTTGGGGTTTTTTAGTGAGGTATGCTCCTCTCGGGCGAAGCCTCAGTGGCCCAGCCCCTTGGTCCTCTCAATGAGAATACCAAGTTGCCCGACGGAGTCCTGTCATACAGGGATCCCCGCCGCACGACAGTCCAGAAACCGTCTGAACCTAGGTCCAACGACCACCATGTGGAGTGTCAGAGCACTCCCGCGAACACTGTTCGCCATACTACGCCACACTAGGCCACAGAGAACAAAAAGTTCCGCAAACCTTGTAGGTCCGCCATACCACGACCAGAAAAAGTCCTCTGGCCCTAAGAAGGGCCCCCACAACTGAGGCGCGAGCGCGCCACGGGCTGAATCGCCCCCACCTCGTGCAGTAGCTGTCCGCGCCGGCCGAAGCCGGTACCCCCCATATCTGGGGGGCGTGCCCCTATCCACAACCCGGGGGACGCGTCCGGTAGCGACACTGCACAGTCGCTTCCCTCTCCAAAGAGAGGGCGGAAACCTAACCTTTTTTTTTTTTTTTTTTTTTTTTTTTTAACGTCAGAAAATGCCTTACGCATACCACAGAGCCAGTGTAAGGGGTTGACCCTGTGGTTATGTGGGACTCTCCCCCCCAGAGTGCAATCCAGATCGCTAATCGACCTGGACTGGAAGGGCCTACCCACTAAAAACTGACGGTTCACCACTTGACTATTAGTGATAGTCGCGGCCGGGGTAAATACTCAGCGCACACCATCGCCAGCCGCGGCTAATAGTCTGTCCCGTTGGGGACCCATCTGTGCGCAGAGGTGTCCGCGGTGAAGAAGACACCTCTCAGTCATCGGACGTCGCTTACAGGGGCCAGACCCCCACCTGGCCCCCAGCGTCCGTGACTAGGGCGGTTGAGCTTGCAGGCCATAAAGCCGCCTCCGCCTGCCTAATCTCCGCCTTCGAGTCGGGTCAGCGAGGGGATCCTCCTCCCGAATTCTTTCCGCCGCCTCCTTCCGCGTCATCACGTCCTCGCAGAAGTCGGCTACTGCCGTCCAGTTAGTCTCACTTTCGGCCATCTGTTTGATGACGGCCGGCAGGGAGAGGTCTCGCCCGATTGCTGCGACAAGGGCAGAGCGTTGTGTCGCCCAAGCCGAGCATTCCATCAGCGTGTGCTGCGCTGTATCTGCGCTGCTGTCGCAGTCATGGCACCGCGCACTCGGCTCACGCCTGGCAACCCTGTGCAGGTAGCTGCCGAAGCAGCCATGCCCCGACAGCACCTGGGTCATGCGGTAGGTGAGCGTGCCATGTCTTCTATTAAGCCATTCGTTTAGATTGGGCCGAATGCCATCGATCGTCCATTGCCCTGCAGCAGGGGCATCCATGCGAAGCCTCCATGCCCTTATTGTGGATAACTGGGCTCTATCCCTCCAGCGCCGGATCATTTCGGGTGGGGGACGGAGACCCTCGTTTCTAACTTGGGCGCTGCGTCTATAAATTTTCGCAAGCGCCAGGGCGTCTAAATCCCATGGAGGGACGCCCGACAAGGCAAGCGCGGCATCGCTGGATATTGTCCGGTAGCCGCGAATTACTCGTATGCAGACAGTACGCTGCGCTCGCCGCAAGACGGCGGCGTTACGCGGCGACAGCGTGTCAGCCCAAACTGGCGACCCGTAAAGGGCCATTGATCTTATTACCCCAGTGTACAGCCTCCTGCATGACACACTGGGGCCCCCTATGTTAGGAAGGAGTCTGCTGAGAGACGCCGCCGCCCCTACAAGTTTGGTAGACAGGCGCCGAAAGTGTTCTTCGAACCCCCACTTATGGTCAAGCAGGAGTCCGAGGTACCGCATATGCGGTGTGACGTCAATGCGCACGTTATTGACAGTAATGTGTGCGCCAGCCGGGGGTCTCTTACGGGGCCCGTGGAAGAGGAGGGCCTCCGTTTTATTGAGAGCAACTTTGAGACCTAGGCTCTCAATCCTTCCCACCACGATGGTGGTGCCGACAGTTGCCAGTCGTGCCGCGTCCGTGTAGTCGTCGCCCCTTGCTAGAACTAGGGTGTCGTCTGCATAGCAAACGACAGTTAAGCCCGGCAGAAGGGCGCCCCGCAAAACCCAGTCATAGCCGATGTTCCACAGGAGAGGGCCAAGGACCGACCCCTGTGGAACGCCGCGTGCCATGGCTCGGCGAATTAAATCTCCGTCCTTGTTTTGGCACATTACAAGTCTGTTGCGCAGGTAATGTGCTACAATCTTGCGTAAGTACGAAGGCAACTTATGATATGCGAGTGCCTCGTCTATGCAGCAGTAGGGCAGGGTGTTAAAGGCGTTTGCTATATCCAGTGATATCGCCATAACAACCCTGCCCCTCGATACGGCCTCGTCGGTGAAAGATTTTACCCGAAGAATCGCGTCGATGGTGGATCTATTCTGTCGGAACCCAAACTGACAATCAGAGAGGTTGGGACCTGTCTCATCTAGGTGCTGAACGATGCGGGTGGATATGATCCGTTCTAGCAGTTTACCCGCCTCATCCAGCAAAACAATTGGCCGGTATGCAGAAGGTGAAGTAGCCGGTTTTCCCGGCTTCTGCAACAGTACCAACCGGCCCTGTTTCCACAGAGTTGGGAATTCTCCCGACGACAAACAGAGGTCGAAAATTTCCCTCAAGCGGTCTTTCAGAACGGAGAGGGACAGCGCCAAAACGCGGCCATGCACTCCATCTGGACCTGGAGCCGTGCTTTTGGCCCGGAGTCTGCTTATAGCCCAGTCCCACTCTCCGTCTGTAATAGGGGGAGGGGGGTTGTCGTCGTCGAGGCTAGGCCTCACTGGAGCCATTACTGGCGCGATCTGCTCGGTTTGTGCAGGAAACAGGGCGACTATAGTCGAAACCAATAGTGGAGGGTCAAGAGACTCTACCACTGGGGGGCCCTGACTACACAGCTTGTTTCGCACGATGCGGTATGGACGACCCCAGGGATCGGCATCGAGCTCCTCAAGCCACCTCTGTCGGGCAGTTTCTTTTGCCCTGAATATAGCAACCCTAAATTCATGGCGTGCGTCTTTGTAGAGGGCATATAGTCGGGCCTCCTCTTGTTCGTCTCTACCAGTGTGCCGTCTGCGAAATCTGGTGTATGTGCGACGACGGATTATGCAGGCGCGTCGCATGACTGCCAGCTCCTGCGACCACCAATGAACCTCGCACTTGGGCGAGCGACGCTGTGTACGTGGCATGGAAGCGTCGCAGATCCGCACCATCGACTCGCCAAACTCACGAGCCAATTCGTCCACCCCCGCAGATATTGTTGCATTCTGGGAGAACCAGTCCTCCAGCAGGGCGGATTCCTCGACGAGCTCTTTGTTGAGCTTGGTCAAGGTCCATCGGGGAAACGGCTGTGCTGTGTTAGCCCTGGTTTGACTGTTGCTAGCTCTTCTTGTAGAGAACACCTCGAACGTAATGTAGCGGTGGTCCGAGAGTGTTTCTGCTTCTACGTGGACCATCCAGTTGGTCACGTGCGTGGCAATGGCAGGGGTAGCGAATGTTACATCCACTATAGACCCCCCCTGCTGTCGCACACACGTGTTGATTGAACCACGATTAAGAATGATGACGCCAGACATGGCCAAAAAGTCTGCAACTGCGGAGCCTCGTGCATCCGTTCTGGGTGAACCCCACGCAGAGGATTTCGCGTTGAGGTCACCCAGCACTACGACATTTTGTGACGCTGCTCGCTGTATTGCAGCATTGACACAATCTAGGAAGTTTTCAAATTCAGAGAGAACACGATTTGGGGAGAGTGGGCCGAACCTGAGCGCAGGCTTCGCCGATCTAACTGCTCAGCCATGCTTTCTTCGGCGTGGAGCCGCAGCTCTTCCTTCTTTGCCTCGTTGAGGGCTTTTTTCGCCTTGGCAAGTCCTACATATTCGCCCGTTGTGGGCGGGCGGCCTCTGCCGCGACCGGCTGATTTCAACTTCGTTGACAACTTGGGCGCGGTAACCGACTGGTCACTCAACTCGCTATCGGACTCTGACCGAGTGGTTTTAGCAGCAGCCCTAGTCTCACGGGTGCGCTTGCGTCCAGCTACCGCCTTTCCTACTATTCCAGCTGTTGATCCTAATGTCTCCGTGCTTGAAATCGAACAATCCGACATCGCCTCGTCGACATTCTCGGGATCCCCATCCTTTCTTCTTTCAACGCGACCTGCGGGTGGCGCGTTAGCCTCGACAGTGCCCACGGAGGGGCGTTCGCTTCCACTTCGTCTAAAACTTAATCTATCTAATCTTACAATTGGGTTTGGGTTTTTAGTATCATTATTCATCCTTATCCCACGAGCAGGAGGGAACTAAAAAGTCCGCCCGGGTGGTGCCCTCTGCACCCGGGTAACTCTAATACACCTGGGGGGGCGAGCGGTACCCCAGGGTTGACCACTAGCTGGTGGCATTGCCCAGCCACCACCATAAGGCGTCTGCCACCGTGGTGTCCCAGTGGCAGTTAACCCGCTGAACGGGAACTGAGGGGTTTTTTTACGTGGTATGCTCCACTCAGGGCCAGCCGGTAAAGGCAAGCCCCCCTGGTCCTGTGCATGTGCCGCTAGACATGGCAACGACACACACACACAGGATTCCAGGTTGCCCGACGGTAGGCCAGAGCCCATCCCCAGCAGCCACAAACCGTGGCCATGGGGCCGCCGCGCACGCAGACCTTACAGGACTGCCATCCCACGCCGCCGAAGCGGCCGCTGGGCCGACCAACAAAGGCAAGCCCCTTCCAAAAACCAGATTGGTTAAACCTGGGTGTGGGTTCACCACATGGAGCGACAGAACACTCCCGCGAACACTGTCCGCCATCCTACGAACCGAAGTTCCTCTGGGTAAAAACCCGACGTCAAATGAACAAAAAGTTCCGCGAGCCTTGAAGGCAAGCCATCCTCCGACAGAAAGTCCACTGGCCCTAAGAAGGGCCCCCACAACTGAGGCGCGAGTGCGCCGTGGGCTGAATCGCCCCCACCGCGTGCAGTAGCTGTCCACGCCGGCCGAAGCCGGTACCCCCCATATCTGGGGGGCGTTCCCCTATCCGCAACCCGGGGGACGCGTCCGGTAGCGACACTGCACTGTCGCTCCCCTCTCCAAAAAGAGGGCGGAAACCTAACCTAACCTTTTTTTTTTTTTTTTTTTTTTTTTTTTTTTTTAACGGTGGGAAATGCATTACGCATACCCCGTGCTTTGGGATGCACGGGGTTATGTCGGACTCTCCGCGGCTTCTGGGGGCAGACAGAATGCCCTCCAGAAGGTGCCGTTCCGCGGCCTACCGACTAAAACCCACCGATGCCCCTCACAAACGCCTTGGCGCGAGCACGTCCATCACCGCCGCATCCTCATCGTCTTCTGACGAAGAGGACACGTCGGGAGGGGACGCGTCGCTGCCGGACAAGGTCATGGGAACTCGCGAGAACACATCCACGACCTCGTCGGCGTCTGCTCGCCTATGGCGAGCCCCACTCACCCCCCCAAAATGGGAGGGCCGGTGATCCCCCGGGGCATCCAGGGGATCAGCGACTGGCGGCAACCGGTGCAATGCAGGGCCCGGGCTTCCCGGGCCTGGACCCCGCTGGTTGCCGTCAGGAGGAAGTAGGCGGGCGTACGTCCGCCTCCTCCGCCCTAACCTTCGGCGGCGGCAAGGAGCGGCCTCTGGGTCTTCTTCCCGGGCCCTCTCCGCGTCCTCCTTCTGTGTCATAACGTCGACACAGAAGGAGTTCACCGCGTCCCACATCTCCTCCCCCTCCAACATGACGCAGACCACGTTTTGGAGGGAGAGATCCTCGCCTATGATGGCGGTTAATTCTTGCCGCCGCTGGGAGAAGCCCGGGCACACCTCGAGTGTGTGCTGTGCCGTATCTTCTTCAGCCGC
The DNA here is from genome assembly GCA_902850365.2 of Chilo suppressalis. Lineage (NCBI taxonomy): Eukaryota > Metazoa > Arthropoda > Insecta > Lepidoptera > Crambidae > Chilo > Chilo suppressalis. Next base: position 26,921,901 of record OU963905.1, on the reverse strand, counting down.
GTCACAGTGGTGGCACTGAGGTGTCGGCTCTCTGCCGATACGGTGCAGGTAGCGGCCGAAAGACCCGTGGCCGCTAAGTACCTGCACCAAGTGGTACGACAATGACCCGTGGCGCCGGTCCGCCCACGTGGTGAGAAAGGGGTGCATGGCCTCCAAGGTCCTGGACAACGTGCCAGAGATCGAGGCCGAACCCCTTTGCTCTTCGAGCTCCTCGAACCACGTGCGGAACGCCTCGATTTGCGCCTCCTCCAAAGCAGAGGCCCTCTCCCTCGGCGCCAGGCGCCGGTCATCATGCTGCGCGTCTATTCTGACGTGGTAGGCAGCCGCCAGAACGTGGGCTGAAATTTCCCACGGGGGAGTGCCTGCAATTATGCATGCTGCGGTGTGGGACACCGTTCTATACGCTCTTATAGCTCTCAAAGCCATGGCGCGTTGTGCCCTATGAAGGGACGCAACGGCGCGTGGGCTGAGAGCGTCTGCCCACACCGGAGCGCCATATAGCGCCATACTGCGCACTATGCCCGCGTAGAGACGGCGGACTGTTGCACTCGGGCCCCCGACGTTCGGGAGAAGACGCCCAAGCGCATCGGCAGCACCCAGGAGACGGGGTTCGAGGCGACGGAAATGCTCGTCAAACCCCCACCTTCCATCAATGACCAAACCTAAATACTTTAGGTGTCGCAGCAGTGGCACTTTAACACCGGCGACCATAATTTCGGTACCTGGTGGTGCTCCCCTGCGAGGCCCGTGAAACAGAAGAGCCTCGGTCTTATGCAGGGCCACCTTTAATCCCAGTGCCTCTATACGCCTTACGACCAGGGTGGTGTAAGCTGAGGCCAAGCTTAGAGTCTGCTCCAGGTCCCCCCCTCTCGCGGTGACGAGAGTGTCGTCGGCGTAGCAAAATAACTTCACTCGCGGGGGGAGGGCGGCACGCAGAACCCAGTCGTAACCAACGTTCCATAAGAGGGGTCCCAGAACGGAACCTTGTGGGACGCCGCGGGACATCGGGTGGCGATTGGCTACACCACTCTGGCCAGTGAACAGGATGTCCCGGCCCTCTAGGTAACAGCTCAGGACACGCAGCAAGTATTGGGGCACTCCGTGATACCGGAGCGCCTCCAGGATGGTGCGAAAGGGGAGGCTGTTAAAAGCGTTGGCGATATCCAGAGATACCGCCAGCACTGTCTCCCCTCTGCTAGTGGCGTCCTCCACTAGCTCCCTCAGACCCGTGAGCGCGTCTATGGTAGAGCGTCCCACGCGAAACCCAAACTGATTGTGGGACAAATTTGGGCCCACTCCGGAAAGATGCTGGATGAGGCGAGAGGCAACAACCCTCTCAAACACCTTACCGACCTCATCCAACAGTACAATGGGGCGATAGCCCGATGGATCATCAGCGGGACGGTTCTCCTTGCGCAGAAGGCATAGGTTTCCGTCTTTCCAGACCTTAGGGAACTGCCCAGTGTGAAGACACGCATCGAACAGTTCCCTGAGACGATCCCCAAAGTGCCGCAAGGAGAGCGCAAGGACTTTACCCGGGACCCCGTCAGGACCAGGAGCAGTCCGCTTCGCCTTCAACTTCGCGATTGCAGTCCCAAACTCTTCGTCATCGATTGGAGGAGGGTGACCCTCAAGAGAGGACGACGCACTCGCCACAGGCGGCGGAGCCATGCTTGGCGGCGAATGGCTGTCGGACGCCGGGAAAAGCTCTTGAACCACCGAAGATAGAAGTCCGGGGTCCATGGTCTCAGTTAGGGGGGTGCCACGTGCGCGCAACTGGTTGCGAGCAGTTTTGAAAGGACGCCCCCATGGATCCTGGTTGAGACCCTGCAGCAACTCTTTCCATGCCTCCTCTTTGGAGCGGGAGATGGCTACTTGCAGGGCTGTCTTGGCCTCCCTATATTGACCGTATAGGCCCTCCTCCACCTGCGGGTCCCGAACGCGCCGCCTACGGTAGCGAGTGTAGGACCGACGGGCCGCGGTGCAGGCCGTTCTGAGGTCCGCTAGGTCCTGGGACCACCAGTACGCCGCTCGACGGTCTTTTGGAGGGCGCGATCGAGGCATGGAAGCCTCGCACACCTCCGTGAGGGCTTCCCGGATGTGGGTAGCTCCATCCTCTACGTTGGGACCGTTCATGGGCGGCAGACACCACCTTTGAACTATGGCCGCCTCCTCTGCCATCTCTCTATCCAGGCGATTTAACGCCCAGCGTGGAGGTCGATCTCTTTGCGGGACCTGGGTTGGCGGGGAGCGCTGGGTGGGAATCTCGAATCGGATGTAACGATGATCCGAGAGACTCTCCACCCGCGTCATCACCCTCCAGTCGTGGATCCTTCGCGCCAGAGCAGGGGTGGCGAACGAGACGTCCACGACTGACCCGCCCAGACGGCGCACACAAGTATGGGCACTCCCCCTATTAAGAAGGGAGAGACCAGAAGCGGCAGCCCAGAGTTCTACGGCCTCGCCGCGCGCATCAGTGGAGGGGTTGCCCCAAACCACGGATTTCGCGTTTAGGTCCCCCATGAGAAGAACCTGACGCGGAGCTGCGCGCCGGACGGCGCCTCCGACAGCCACGAGGTAAGCCTCAAAGTCGACAAGCGGCCTGTTAGGGGAGAAGTATACCCCGACCAAGATGATACTCTCCCAGACAGCCACGACGAACCCATGGCCTCTTTCCACCACAGAGGGGGGTGTGAAACCCGGCGCTGAGCGAACAACGATGGCTACGGAACCATCCCGATCACCAACCCAATTGGGTCGGTCGGGGACGAAATATGGCTCCGCAGCGACGGCTACGTCAATAGACCACTCCGCCAGGACTTGCAGCAGCAGGTCTTGGGCCCTGGTGGCGTGGTTCAAGTTACACTGGAGGAAGCTTAATGGTCGTCTTAAATCCATAAAGATTAAGACTCCATTGCTTCCTCCAGTCCAGCTACGCTGGACGTACCTTCAGTGGGAGGAGGCCTTGGCTGAGACGCCAGGATCTTTCCCCTTGTCTGGGGAGGATTACACTTTTTCCCCCCCATGACATGACCCGCCGACTTTTTCATAGCCGAACAGACAGCACAATGCGGCTCCACGCTGCATGTGGAGCTTTTATGGCCATCCTCACCACATCGGAAACAAAGCCCACTCCTGTCGATAGAGGAGGGGCAGCACTGTCTGGAATGACCCGTCCCATAGCACTTGTAGCAGCGCATGGGCCGGGCTTCCAGAACTGTCACGCTCGCCGAGCTAAATCCGATGAGCAGACGCCCTGTAGTTACTTTTTTGGCCGCGGTGATTGGGCACTTGACAAGTGTCGAGCCAGAGCCTCCAGGTCCGGTCCGAATTTCTCCGACCTTTACTTGGTCCTGTTGGCATTCGCCTTTTCTGGCAATCACCGCGACCAGCTCGTCCTTGGTTATTGAGTCGTCCAAGCCGGAGACGCGAAGGTCCGCACACTTGACCGGCTGGACGACTTTTGCCACATCCGACAAGGTCTCCCGTAATTTGTCGGCGAGCAGACCTGCTTTCTCCGCAGACTGGGTGCCAAAGACCTCAATAATACGGGCCCCAGTGGCCGTGTGTCGACACCTCAGTCTGCCGAGGTCCATCTCGTCAAAGTTATGGGCGGTGCGGGCTTTGCCCAGGGCCTCCCCATACGTAAGTCCCTTTTCGACCGCTGCAGCGTCAAGCGTGACGATCACAGCGGCCGATTTCGGAGCAGCCAGCTTCGGTTTTTTGGTCGTGGCTGACTTGGTGGGCTGTCTCTGGGCTGGGGCGCCTTGGCGCACCGGCTGCGACTTCGCTGCCCCGGAGTAGGTGGGCTTCGTGGAGCTCGCCACCACTGCCTCCTCTGCAGTGGCGCCTTTTCTTCTTCTTCTCCTCTTCTTTTTCCCCACAGTTGTCCATTCAGACTCGACAGGTGGGGCTGGGTCCTCCTTTGCAGGAGGGGACACCTTTTTTCCGGGCGTGGGCGCGGATGGCGGCACCGGGGGACTCAACTTGACAGACTTGTCTGCTACAGGTTTGGCCTTGCCTGAAGCCTTTCCTTTCGCCTTGGCCTGATTGACAGTCAGAGGATTTACACCCTTGGAAGAGGCAGCAGCCTGTTCTAACTGGACCGGCTGAGTCCTCTTATCTGCGGCCAGAGGAGGACGGTAGCGCCTCTCGGGAAGGAGGCGCTCCTGTAGGCCCTCGAAGCGGGCCTCCAACATAGTGCCTACTGCCCGCATGATCCGGGCCTCAAAGCCTTGCAGGCCGAGCTCTGTCTCATCTGGGACGACTGCCGGACCAGAACCGGCAGTCGGAGGGCGTAACGGCACCTGGGCAGCTGGAGTGGAGGGAGTAGGGGGAGCTTCTTCGACCATCTCAACCTCCTCGCAGCTCATAGGCACAGGAGAGCTCAAATGACTCTTTTTCTTCAGGGATTTGAGCTCCCTTGTCAGCTCGGAGACGCTTTGCCGAAGCTCGGCAAGCTCCTTGCTCATGGCAGAGTTCTCCGCCTTGAGCGCCCTCATATCATCGGAGATTGTTTTTTGTGCTACCTCCTCAAAGCAGTCTTGTATTGACTGGGCCGCCTTTTTAAGGGCCTTTTGAAATGGCCCACTAAGATGGGATGACTTCTTAGCAACCTCAAGAATAACTGAGCAGTCAGACTTTATAACCTCCTCGATGTCGAGGGAGGTTTTAGGGGCGGAACCCGTCAGCTTTGATGCGCTGTCGTCTATCCTGCTCGCCATGTACTTCGCCCTGGTGTCGTAGGCCCGTTTCTCCGCCTCGGCTATCTCTCTATCAAGGCGGACCTGTTGCTGAGCTCGCTCAGCCTCCGCCGCCTCCTGTTTGGCTCTGGCGAGCCCAACATATTCCCCAGTAGTAGGAGGGCGGCCACGACCGCGCCCTCGCCCTGCAACCTTTTTCGGCGAACCGGGGACCGGAGCATCAGTATCCGACGCAGAACCCACCGAATGATCTACCGAACTTTTCTTTTTAATCTTTTTCCGACGCCGCGAGGTGTTGGATGCAACGTCGGAAGCACCCTCAGTATTTAGAACCGAGTCCGTGGCAGAAATAACGGACTGGGCCGACTTAGATGACGATGAATCAGTCTCGTCAGCCTGACGCTTTCTAGAAGGAGTCGCAACAGCCGACTCTGTTACCTTTACACCGGATCTTGAATCGACACGGTTGTTTACAGATCTCGAGGAAGACGCCGAGCCAGACCGCGACCGCGCGGCTCTAGGCGTGTCCTCAGCACTCTCGTAAGGGAGTGCACCGTCTCCTGATTGGCCCTGAGAAGGGCCTTTGGGTTGGCCCTGAGAAGGGCCTTTGGGTTGGCCCTGAGAAGGGCCTTTGGTTTGGCCCTGAAAAGGGCCTTTTTCAAGTACCACCACACACACTGCCTCGGTAGCAGATTTCACACTCGCCGACCCGGATATCGACGAGCGCCCGGTCCCAACGGGGTAACATGGGTCTCCCACCAACGCCTCGGTTACAGATTTAACACCAGCCGGCCCGGATACCGACTGGCGCCCGCTCCTCTCGACGGGATCGCATGAGGAATGAGGGTTTGTTCGACCGGCCCCAGAATACACCGGTTGCCCGCAGCCGCCTTCCGCGGTCCTACGGGGGGGATTAGTACCCCCTGGGGTAGTTGTTTTGTTCGAACCTACCATCATAAAGGTTTTCCCCTCTTCCGGGCGAGGGGGACCCTACCTGGCCTCATCATTGTGATTTTTGAAAAGGTTGACTCCTTGTGGCCCCCACCCCGAAAGGTGGCGGCCCCCGGCCCCGCACCATGTGCAGGGTTACGGGTCGGCCGGAAGCGACGCGGAATTCGCGCCACAACCGCCCCGTCCGTGAACGGACACACCACGACTGCCGCGGCCCAGGCTCCCCAGGACGCCAGCCGTGGTAACCGACAGGCGTAAGCGCCTTGGCGAAAATCGCCCCCACAAGCCACGAAATGCGGCCGCCGAATAAAATCCAGCCATACTACGCTCCCTCACCACGGGAGCCACTTGTCAGACCATTAGCCGCCGGCGAGCATGGATTCCGCTCAAGCCGACGTTGCCCAGGGTGCACCGCGAGGAGGTTGTCCGACCTAGCACCTTTTTAACGTCAGAAAATGCCTTATGCATACCACAGAGCCAGTGTAAGGGGTTGACTCTGTGGTTATGTGGGACTCTCCCCCCAGAGTGCAATCCAGATCGCTAATCGACCTGGACTGGAAGGGCCTACCCACTAAAAACTGACGGTTCACCACTTGACTATTAGTAATAGTCGCGGCCGGGGTAAATACTCAGCGCACACCATCGCGAGCCGCGGCTAATAGTCTGTCCCGTTGGGGACCCATCTGTGCGCAGAGGTGTCCGCGGTGAAGAAGACACCTCTCAGTCATGGGACGTCGCTTACAGGGGCCAGACCCCCACCTGGCCCCCAGCGTCCTTGACTAGGGCGGTTGGGATTGAAGGCCATAAAGCCGCCTCCGCCTGCCTAATCTCCGCCTTCGAGTCGGGTCAGCGAGGGGATCCTCCTCCCGAATTCTTTCCGCCGCCTCCTTCCGCGTCATCACGTCCTCGCAGAAGTCGGCTACTGCCGTCCATTTCGTCTCACTGTCAGTCATCTGTTTGATGACGGCTGACAGGGAGAGGTCTCGCCCGATTGCTGCGACAAGGGCAGAGCGTTGTGTCGCCCAAGCCGAGCATTCCGTCAGCGTGTGCAGCGCTGTATCTGCGCTGCTGTCGCAGTCATGGCAACGCGCACTCAACTCACGCCTGGCGACCCTGTGCAGGTAGCTGCCGAAGCAGCCATGCCCCGACAGCACCTGGGTCGTGCGGTAGGTGAGCGCGCCATGTCGTCTATTAAGCCATTCGTTTAGATTGGGCCGAATGCCATCAATCGTCCATTGCCCTGCAGCAGGGGCATCCATACGAAGCCTCCATGCCCTTATGGTGGATAACTGGGCTCTATCCCTCCAGCGCTGAATCATTTCGGGCGGGGGACGGAGACCCTCGTTTCTAACTTGGGCGCTGCGTTTGTAAATATCCGCAAGCGCCAGGGCGTCTAAATCCCATGGAGGGACGCCCGACAGTGCTAGCGCGGCATCGCTGGATATTGTCCGGTAGCCGCGGATAACTCGTATACAGACAGTACGCTGCGCGCGCCGTAAGACGGCGGCGTTACGCGGCGACAGCGTGTCAGCCCAAACTGGCGACCCGTAAAGGGCCATTGATCTTATTACCCCAGTGTACAGCCTCCTACATGACACACTGGGGCCCCCTATGTTAGGAAGGAGTCTGCTGAGAGAAGCCGCCGCCCCTACAAGTTTGGTAGACAGGCGCCGAAAGTGTTCTTCGAACCCCCACTTATGGTCAAGCGAGTCCGAGGTACCGCATATGCGGTGTGACGTCAATGCGCACGTTATTGACAGTAATGTGTGCGCCAGCCGGGGGTCTCTTACGGGGCCCGTGGAAGAGAAGGGCCTCCGTTTTGTTGAGAGCAACTTTGAGACCTAGGCTCTCAATCCTTCCCACCACGATGGTGGTGCCGACAGTTGCCAGTCTTGCCGCGTCCGTGTAGTCGTCGCCCCTTGCTAGCACTAGGGTGTCGTCTGCATAGCAAACGACAGTTAAGCCCGGCAGAAGGGCGCCCCGCAAAACCCAGTCATAGCCGATGTTCCACAGGAGAGGGCCAAGGACCGACCCCTGTGGAACGCCGCGTGCCATGGCTCGGCGAATTAGATCTCCGTCCTTGTTTTGGCACATTACAAGTCTGTTGCGCAGGTAATGTGCTACAATCTTGCGTAAGTACGAAGGCAACTTATGATACGCGAGTGCCTCGTCTATGCAGCAATAGGGCAGGGTGTTAAAGGCGTTTGCGATATCCAATGATACCGCCATAACAACCCTGCCCCGCGATACGGCCTCGTCGGTGAAAGATTTTACCCGAAGAATCGCGTCGATGGTGGATCGATTCTGTCGGAACCCATACTGACATTCAGAGAGGTTGGGACCTGTCTCGTCGAGGTGCTGAACGATGCGGGTGGATATGATCCGTTCTAGCAGTTTACCCGCCTCATCCAGCAAAACAATTGGCCGGTATGCAGAAGGTGAAGTAGCCGGTTTTCCCGGCTTCTGCAAAAGTACCAACCGGCCCTGTTTCCACACAGTTGGAAATTCTCCCGACGACAAACAGAGGTCGAAAATTCCCCTCAGGCGGTCTTTCAGAACGGAGAGGGACAGCGCCAAAACGCGGCCATGCACTCCATCTGGACCTGGGCCGTGCTTTTGGCCCGGAGTCTGCTTATAGCCCAGTCCCACTCTCCGTCTGTAATAGGGGGAGGGGGGTTGTCGTCGTCGGGGCTAGGCCTCACTGGAGCCATTACTGGCGCGATCTGCTCGGTTTGTGCAGGAAACAGGGCGACTATAGTCGAATCCAGTAGTTGGGGCTCAAGAGACTCTACCACTGGGGGGCCCTGACTACACAGCTTGTCTCGCACGATGCGGTATGGGCGACCCCAGGGATCGGCATCGAGCTCCTCGAGCCACCTCTGCCGGGCAGCTTCCTTTGCTCTGAATATGGCCACCCTAAATTCGTGGCGTGCGTCTTTGTAGAGGGCATATAGTCGGGCCTCCTCTTGTTCGTCTCTACCAGTGCGCCGTCTGCGAAATCTGGTGTATGTACGACGACGGGTTATGCAGGCGCGTCGCATGACTGCCAGCTCCTGCGACCACCAATGAACCTCGCGCTTGGGCGGTCGACGCTGTGTGCGTGGCATGGAAGCGTCGCAGATCCGCACCATTGACTCGCCAAACTCACGAGCCAATTCGTCCGCCCCCGCAGATGTTGTTGCGTTCTGGGAGAACCAGTCCTCCAGCAGGGCGGATTCCTCGACGAGCTCTTTGTTGAGCTTGGTCAAGGTCCATCGGAGAAACGGCTGCACTGTGTTAGCCCTGGCTTGACCGCTATTAGCTTGTCCTGTAGAGAACACCTCGAAGGTAATGTAGCGGTGGTCCGAGAGTGTTTCTGCTTCGACGTGGACCATCCAGTTGGTCACGTGCATGGCAATGGCAGGGGTAGCGAATGTTACATCCACTATAGACCCCCCCTGCTGTCGCACACACGTGTTGACAGAACCACGATTAAGAATGTTGAGGCCAGACATGGCCAAAAACTCTTCAACAGCGGAGCCTCGTGCATCCGTGCCGGGTGAACCCCACGCAGAGGATTTTGCATTAAGGTCACCTAGCACTACGACATTTTGTGACGCTGCTCGCTGTACTGCAGCATTGACACAGTCCAGGAAGTTTTCGAAATCAGAGAGGACACGATTTGGGGAGAAGTAGGTTCCTACTAGCACAATCTCTCCCCATTTCGTAGCGACATAACCATGGCCCCGCTCCAAGATGCTCAGGGGCGGGGACCCAGAAGACGGCACTCTGATTATGGAGACCAAGTTGTCTAAGTCAGAGGCGTAATTAGTGTTGGGCGGAGTAAAATATGGCTCCGCGACGACTGCTAGATCTATCGACCACTCTGGCATGGTTTGCATCAGGACATCCTGTGCACCGCGAGAGTGGTTGAGGTTTCCCTGTAGTATCTTGTATGGTCGTACTAACATTGTGAGTCGGTAATCATCTCCTCGACGGCTGGCTGGGCCGGCTCACCTTGACTAGCGGTCTGGGTCTTGGGGACCGCTTTCCTTCTTGGGGGCAGCGGAGCTTGGCAGCTCTTGCCCCGCATGATGTGATTTGCCGGCCGCTTCGAGGTCTCACATAGGACACAGTGAGGGGCGGCTTTGCATGACTTGGCCTGGTGGTCGGGCTTACCACATCTGAAGCATAACTTGCTTCGATCTGTGTCAGACGGGCAACGCTGTGAAGTATGCCCAATATCTAGGCAGCGGAAACAAGTCATTTGACGGGGCTCCTGAGCCCGTACTCGGGCCGAGCTCCAGCCTACGAGGAACCGACCAGTGTCCGTCAATGTTTTGGCAGCTGCAACGGGCAGCTTAACCAGAGCTGTACTTAGGCCGTCAGGGCCAGTTCGTAACGACCTGACGGTTACGTCCTCGGTGTTACAGCCGCACTTGATGACGATTGCAGCCTTCACGTCGTCGCTCACGACTGAGTCATCCAGCTCCGATATGCGGATTTCCGCGCATTTTGTCGGGGTGGAGACTCGCACAGCATCGCTCGGGAGGACTTCCCGCAGCTTTTCAGCGACTTCTCGCGCCTTAGTTTTATTTTCGGCGGCCGTTTTCTCGGTAGATACCTGTAGAATACGCGCCCCGGTGGCTGCTTCCTTTATCCTGAACCCGTTGGCTGAGAGACCCAGTTCCTCCAGGTTCAGTTTCATCTTTGCACTCCTAATTATTTCAGCGTAGGAGAGACCCTTCTCTTGAGCGTCGGGGTTAATTGTTAAGACAACCGCCGCTGTGCGAGGCTCCCGTAGCCTGGGTTTCTTAGGAGTACCCTTCTTTGGGCCTGTGATTGTGCACCAGAAGCAGGAGCAGGAGCTTTAGATGCCACAGGATGAGACTTCTTTTTAGGACGCTTCGCCACAGTAACCCATTCTTCGTTATCAGGTTGGATTGCAGGAGTCGTCGGACCAGACGGTTTAACGGGGACAGCTGTTGGTTTTGGAGCTGGCACCTTCGCGGTCTTCTTCTTTTTGCCCTTTTTAGTAGCAGGAGGAGCTGGCACAGAGCCAGGTGCGGGCGGCTCTGGTAGATGGGCCATCTCTGTATCAGCAGCACGCAGTGCAGCAGGCGCCGTTGCAGGCGTTCTGGATGTCGAGACCGCCCTGGCCTTATCAGCGGCCAAAGGAGGTCTTAAAGTCCTCGCCATCATGAGGCGGCTGTCACGCTCCAGGGCCTCCAGCCTAGAGTTGATCATACCGCCAATCGTGTCAACCATTCGGTGAGACCATTCCTCAAAAAGCGACGGAATATTCGCAGCGTTCGCCTGAAGTGCCTCACTAGGTGGCATTACGGTTGTGCGACCCTCTCGAAGTGACTTGACTTCCTCGCGCAGTTCCGCCATTCCTTTTCGCAGCTCCGCAACCTCATCTTGCAACCGTTTCTTGTCCACCTTTAATTTGGCGGTCTCGGTTGACTCCGTGCACCGGAGAATTGCCAGCGTATTCTGGACTATAGAGTCCGCGGCATCGTGGAGGGCCTTCTGGAAAGTGCCCTTTAGGTTGCCTGATGTTTTGGCAACCTTCCGTATTAAATCGGCGTCCTTATTGATGACCTCGAAAATTTGCGAGGCTAAGGGGCTTTCGTCAGCGGACATCGCAGCGTCCGAATACTGAGAGTGGGCCGAACCTGAGCGCAGGCTTCGCCGATCTAACTGCTCAGCCATGCTTTCTTCAGCGTGGAGCCGCAGCTCTTCCTTCTTTGCCTCGTTGAGGGCTTTTTTCGCCTTGGCAAGTCCTACATATTCGCCCGTTGTGGGCGGGCGGCCTCTGCCGCGACCGGCTGATTTCAACTTAGTTGACAACTTGGGCGCGGTAACCGACTGGTCACTCAACTCGCTATCGGACTCTGACCGAGTGGTTTTAGCAGCTGCCCTAATCTCACGGGTGCGCTTGCGTCCAGCTACTGGCTTTCCTGCTATTCCAGCAGTTGATCCTAATGTCTCCGTGCTTGACATCGAACAATCCGACATCGCCTCGTCGACATTCTCTGGATCTTCATCCTTCCTTCTTTCAACGCGACCTGCGGGTGGCGCATTAGCCTCGACAGTGCCCACGGAGGGGCGTTCGCTTCCACTTCGTCTAAAACTTATCCTATCTAATCTTACAATTGGGTTTGGGTTTTTATTATCATTATTCATCCTTATCCCACGAGCAGGAGGGAACTACAAAGTCCGCCCGGGTGGTGCCCTCTGCACCCGGGTAACTCTAATACACCTGGGGGGGCGAGCGGTACCCCAGGGTTGACCACTAGCTGGTGGCATTACCCAGCCACCACCTTAAGGCGTCTGCCACCGTGGTGTCCCAGTGGCAGTTAACCCGCTGAGCGGGAACTGAGGGGTTTTTTTACGTGGTATGCTCCACTCAGGGCCAGCCGGTAAAGGCAAGCCCCCCTGGTCCTGTGCATGTGCCGCTAGACATGGCAACGACACACACACACAGGATTCCAGGTTGCCCGACGGTAGGCCGAAGCCCATCCCCAGCGGCCACAAACCGTGGCCACGGGGCCGCCGCGCGCGCAGACCTTACAGGACTGCCATCCCACGCCGCCGAAGCGGCCGCTGGGCCGACCAACAAAGGCAAGCCCCTTCCAAAAAAACCAGATTGGTTAAATCTGGGTGTGGGTTCGCCACGTGGAGCGTCAGAACACTCCCGCGAACACTGTTCGCCATCCTACGAACCGAGGTTCCTCTGGGTAAAAAACCGACGTCAAATGAACAAAAAAGTTCCGCGAGCCTTGAAGGCAAGCCATCCGCCGACAGAAAGTCCACTGGCCCTAAGAAGGGCCCCCACAACTGAGGCGCGAGTGCGCCGTGGGCTGAATCGCCCCCACCGCGTGCAGTAGCTGTCCACGCCAGCCGAAGCCGGTACCCCCCATATCTGGGGGGCGTTCCCCTATCCGCAACCCGGGGGACGCGTCCGGTAGCGACACTGCACAGTCGCTCCCCTCTCCAAAAAGAGGGCGGACTAGCACCCCAACCTAACCTTTTTTTTTTTTTTTTTTTTTTTTTGACCCAGTGAAATGCTGCCTTATGCATACCCCGCCGCCGGGTGTGTGACGAGGTTATGTGGGGCTCTCCCACGTGCGTTCAGCCGGTCATAACTTATGACCAGGTGAACGCTCGCGGGCATACCCACTAAAACACTGGGGTGTGCCCGCTCTGCCGAATATGACGGCGTGAGATCCTTGTGTGGGACTTCACCACACCGTCTCGGCGGGGCCCGGCTTGCGCCGGGCTTCCTCACGTGTGGAGGGATGCCCCTGCACACTCGGGGCATCCCTCCCAGACGAACGAGGCCGTGTAGTGCGAGCACAGACTACCCTGTCTGCACCCGCTGGCTACGTTAAGGAGGGAGGAGATGGGCGTGACGCCGTCGCCTTCCCCCTAATCGTCTGCGTCTGAGCTGATCCGCCAGGATGTCGTTCTCGCGGATCCGCTCCATGGCCTCCTTCTGCGAAATAACTTCTTCGCAAAAGGAGGCCACAGCCTCCCAGGACCTGTCGCTGCCCAGCATGGCCTTGACTATGCTGGGCAGGGAGAGGTCCGTTCCCACTTCCGCAGTCAGTGCACTGCGCTGCTGGCTCCAGGCTGAACACACCTCCAGGGTATGCTGCGCCGAATCCTCTGCCGCCCCGCACTCGTGACACCGCTGAGTTGCCTCCCTGCCGATTCGGCACAGGTATTTGCCGAAACAACCGTGGCCCGTTAGTACCTGTACCAAGCAGAAGGTGAGGGAGCCGTGCCGCCGGCCGACCCATTGTGATAGCACCGGGCGTACGGCTTCTATCGTGTGACCGCCATATTCTGGGCTCTCCAAGCCTTCTGACCATTTTGCCATGAGGACCTCTTGTGCAACACGCTTGGTGTTTCTCACCTCTTCTGGTGTTGGTCGCTCACCTCGCAATCTAGCTTGAGCTCTGCAGTCGTACGCAGTTGCAAGCACTTCGGCTTCTAGCTCCCAGGGTGGGAATCCTGCCAACACACCAGCTGCTGCGAAGGACACCGTGCGGTATCCACGAACAGCCCTCACCGCAATTATTCGTTGCGGCCTGCGCAGTAACATTTTGTTTTGCCGACTTAAGGCATTCCTCCAGACTGGTGCCCCATAGAGAGCCATACTCTTCAAAACCCCCGCATAGAGACGGCGACAAGTTGTGTCGGGGCCGCCTATATTCGGCAAAAGACGACTGAGAGCCAGAGCTGCACCCAATACTTTTTTACCGATCTGACGGAAATGCTCGTGGAAAGACCATTTACTGTCTAGGGTGAGGCCCAAATACTTCATTTTGGACCCAACAGGTATCTTCACTCCATCCACGAATATGGCTGAATCCGCAGGCGGCCTCCTACAGCGGCCGTAGAAGAACATGGCCTCAGTTTTTGTAAGGGCCACTTCTAGGCCTAGTAGCCGTATCCGGCCTACAACTAGAGTTGTAGCAACGCTGGCTCGGCGGGCAACATCCTTGAAGTCACTGCCCCATGCGACTACAAGGGTGTCATCCGCGTAGCAGATGACACTCGTTTTGGACAGCATCGTACCTCGAAGCACCCAGTTATATCCAAGGTTCCACAGGAGTGGTCCTAAAACCGACCCCTGTGGAACCCCGCACATTACTTCCCGTCTAACTCGGCTGCCGCCGGGCGCTATGAACGTGACTTCACGCCCCCGCAAGTAGTCTTCCACAATTGAGCAGAGATAAGCTGGCACGCCATGGAATCGCATAGCCTCGATGATGCACTCAAATGGTAGGGTATTAAACGCATTTGCGATATCTAACGAAACCGTCAGTACCCTTTCCCCGCGCGCTATCGCTTCTTCAGTGAGCCGTTTTAATTTAAGGCAAGCATCTATTGTGGACCGCCCTGTGCGAAACCCGAACTGATTGTCAGACAGATCCGGCCCCACTGTCTCGAGATGCTGGGTGATGCGGGCTGCGAGCACACGCTCAAAAAGTTTGCCCGCCTCATCCAGCAGCACAATTGGCCTGTAAGCTGATGGTGAGTCCTCGGGACGCCCTTCTTTGCGAAGTAGGCATAACCTGCCGCTCTTCCACTGTCTTGGGAAGATTCCCGATCTTAAGCACGTGTCGTATAATTCCCGGAGTCGCTTACCAAGATGATTTAAGGCCAGTACAAGCACTCGTCCGGGCACTCCGTCGGGACCAGGAGCCTTGTTCTTAACCCGGAGGCGGTCGATCGCCACATCAAATTCAGCCTCTGTGATGGGAGGTGGGTTGTCCGCCCGATTTTCTGTGGCAGATGGCAGTGCCATGGCGGGCGGGCTGAACTCAGCTCTCCTTGGAAACAAGCCGGTCACCACTCTGCTTAACAGCTCGGGTTCAAAATCTTCCGTTGGAGGAGCCCCGGATTTGAGCTTGTTTCGCACCATTCTGTATGGCCGTCCCCACGGGTCCCTGTCTAGCTCATTCAAGAACTCTTCTCTAGCTTTAACTTTGGCTCGAGCAATTGCTACTTGAAGCTCCTTTTTGGCTCCTTTATAGATGGAGTAGAGGCTTTCCTCCTCCTCCACCGTATGCCTACGCCGTCGGCATCGTTTATGGGCGCGCCGGGCTCGGTTGCTGGTGTCGCGGAGGGTAGCGATCTCTGCTGACCACCAGTAAACCTGCTTCTTTTTAGGTCTACGCATCCCAACACGAGGCATAGCAGCATCACATACCGCTACCATGGAGTTGCTAAAGTGGGCCACTTGTTCATCGACGCTTCTCTCACCTATTGAGGGCGGGGTGCACCAGTCCTGTACCAGCGCTGCTTCCACGGCCATATCTACATTTAGATGTGTAAGCGCCCATCTTGGAAACTGGTTCACACGCTCACGATGAAGATGTCGGGGTGACTGCACTGCGGATCGTGCAGGAGATATACCAAAAGTGATATATTTGTGATCCGACAAAGTCTCCTGGTTGCTCCGTACTTTCCAACCTTCGATGCGTGAGGCCAGAGTGGGAGTCGCGAAGGTGACGTCCACGACGGAGCCGCCTCGTCTTCTAACGCAAGTAAGAGCTGAACCCTGGTTAATAACCACTAGCCCCGACACCACCACCCAGTCCGAAAGGATATCACCCCTGACGTCGTTAACTCGAGAGCCCCAAGCCGAATGCTTAGCATTTAGGTCTCCTAGAACGATTACAGGGTTCGGTGAAAGTCTTCTCACAACCAGTCCCAACAGGCCCATGAAAGCTTCAAATTCGGGTACGGGGCGATTAGGCGAAAAATACACACCAATTATGGCAATTCCGTTATACATGGCGACAACATAACCCAATCCTCTCTCTTTGATGACGAGTGGGGAGGGAGAAGCAACTGGCACTGTGATTACCACCGAGTTTGCTAGATCCGTGACCCAATTACGTTGCAGAGGAGCAACATAAGGCTCGGAGGCTACCGCCACGTCCACCGATTCTTCTGCAATGGTTTGAAGGAACAGATCCTGAGCACCAGCACAGTGGTTTAGGTTCCCTTGCAGAAAATTGATGTAGCCTGTCCTATTCATTGCTTTTTTCTGCTGTTGTCTCTTCCTCTACGGACCTTAAATGATCTTCGGCACATGTCGGAGTCCGAGCTTCTGGGGAGCCTTTAGCTCTGACGCGTGGAGGGTTGCATTTAGCTCCCCCCATACGATGAGAACTAGGACGCCGCGCATCTTCACAGATTGCACATTGATATTTTGCGCTACAGGTAATCGCTAGATGCCCTGGTTTTCCGCAGCGGAAGCAGAGTCCACTGCGGTCTACCTGAGACGGGCACCGTTGCCGAGTGTGACCAATGCCCATGCATCTAAAGCAGCGCATGGGCAGCGACTCTAATACTTTTACCCGGGCAGAGCTCCATCCAACAAGGAGTCTACCCGCGTCGGCTATAGTTTTAGCTGCTGCAACGGGGCATTTAACTAGAACTGCTCCCATTCCTCCTGGTCCAGCGCGTATTTTTCCGACCTTTATTTGATCGGCAGGGCATCCGCCTTTCTTAGCAATGGCGGCCACAACATTCTCCTCCTGGACCGCGTCGTCCAGTCCATCAACGCGGAGATCTACGCATCTCACGGGTCTGACAACCTTAGCAATACCCGAAAGGACCGTCTTGAGTTTTTCTGCTAAGATTTCCGCCTTTTCTTCGCCTGTTGCCCCAGGAATAGTGAAGATACGGGCTCCAGTGGCCGACTCTTTGCACAGAACTCCTCCATCAATCCCGAGAGTCGGGAGCTGTACCTCATTTCTTGCCCTCTCGACCACTTGGGCATATGTGATACCTTTTGCGAGTGCGTCAGACTCCAGGGTGACCACGACTGCTGATGACCTAGGTGTTCTTATACGCGCTTTCCTAGGCTTTTTGGCGGTTTTTTGCTGCCCTGGTGCTGCAGTTGGTGTTTGTGATGAAACAAGGCTGGCAGGTTGTGGAGCCGCCTTTTTCTTGCGGCCTTTACGTGCGACCGTGGTCCATGCCTCTGCAATTGGATTGACTTGGTTTGAAGCGGCGGCTTCCCCGCTATTAGTTTCGGCTGGAGAAGGGCATGGAGCAGGAATCGAAGGCTCAGATCGGCCGTTACTTGACTGGGGCGTGGTTTTTGCGGCCATCGCTTTTTGCGTAGTAGACGCAACCTGTTTCTTCTTACCGGCTGCAGTTGTCGGCTTTGCGATTGCTTCTGCAGGGAGACGCTTTTCCAGACTATCTAAACGAGTAATTATCGACCGCTTAAACTCCTCTATGAGGTTGACCGTCAATGCTGGCTCAGGGGCGACGGGTGTCGGAACCTCGTACAATGCGCGGTTTCGCTCAGCAAATGCCTTACGTAGCCCTTTGGTCTCTTCTTTCAAGATTTCCAGCTCCCTGCTAAGTCTTGCGTTATCAGCCAAGAGTCGTATCGTCTCGTCGGACATAGTTCTAGTCGTAAAGGTTTCTACGATCTCCGATAAAGCCGACGTCGCCTCTTTGAGCGCTTTTTGACTCGTGCCTTTTAGTTTGCTGGATTTAGCGGACACTTCCCTAATGCTGGCAATCTGTTGCATTGCTCTCACTCGCAATGCATCAGCGTTCAGTACTTCCGCTCTAGGAGGGGGTTCCCTTTGTTGTTGGGGAACCTCGGGTCCGGAATCGAAAGTCCAGTCCACAGCCTCGCGAGTTATGAGCTCAGAATTTTTCATAAAATCTCTCGCTGTCATGCGATGCAGTCGAGCCTTGGCCTCAGCCAGTCCTACTTGATGGGAGTCCGCGATCTCCGAACCTGTATCGGAGTCCGAAAGAGGGTTTGAACCCCGACGCCTCTTAGTGCCAGAGATCCTGCCCTCCGTCTCACGACTATCCGATAAAGCCGACATCATCGATGACCAGGATGTGCTCCTGTCTCCTTCTGCCAACGATCCGCTTGTCGGCACTACCGGTATTGGTGTACGTGCCAATCTGACGACAGGATATTTGGTCGTTTTGCTCCCTGGTCGCTTTTTACCCAGTTGTGGAGTACCAGGACGACCAAGTTCTTCTTCTCTCTGCAAAGAGTTTATAACGTCAACACAGCTGCTCGTAGGCGTATCGCACCTAGGACGCGTAGGTGTAATGGGCCTTTCCTCATCTACAACGTTCGACTGAGCTGATCCCTCCACACATGGCAGGGTTGTTGAGGAACCCATAGTATCCTCCGGAACATCCACCTTCGCTTTGGCCTTATTACTTCGGAGAGTCATCCCTGATTCCTTATCTCCACCTCCACGTAGCCTAAGCACGGAGCTTATTTGTGGCCCCGGTTGGCCCTGAGAAGGGCCGTTGAGTGGGCCCTGAGAAGGGCCTTTGGGTTGGCCCTGATAAGGGCCTTTTGCAAACCTAACTCCTGCGAACGCCTCGGTAGGGGACTTCACACCAGAGGTACCGGAATCCCCCTGGCGCCGGTGACCAACCGGAGCGCATTGGTCGCTAGTCACAAATTTCACACTTCGAGGCCCAGCTACCTCGAAGCGCCCGGTGTCAGCGGGAGCGCATGACAGAACACAAACACAATGATCACACATTTCCATACGATTTTCCCCTCTTCCGGGCGAGGGGGACCCTACCTGGCCTCTCGGGTGGCCCTGATAAGGGCCTTTGGGTTGGCCCTGAGAAGGACCTTTGGGTTGGCCCTGAGAAGGGCCTTTTTCTCCAACATACGCCTCGGATGCAAACTTCTCACCAGAAGACCCGGATATCTCCTGGCGCCGGTGGCCAACCGGAGCGCATTGGCCGCTACAGACAGATTTCACACCCTGGGTAGCAGCTTTCCCAGGGCGCCCGGTGTTAGCGGGATCGCATGACAAAACACTTGAAAACATAGGCAACATAATCATGATACGAAGTCCCTCTTCCGGGCGAGGGAACCCTACCTGGCCTCGTCTTTGTGATTTTTGTAGAGGTTTTCTCCTCGCAACCCCCACCTCGAAAGGTGGCGGTCCCCGGCCCCACACCACGTGTGGGGTTCCGGGTCGGCCGGAAGTGGCGCGAAGTTCGCACCACGACCGCCCTCACGATGGGCGTGAACGCTTCCCTTACTCAGCGAGATGCCAAGGCATCAAACCAAAAGGGACCGCAAATGCGGACCTTGAAGGCGCCATCCTCCGAGCCCGACTCTACGGCTCCACTTGCCAGACCATTAGCCGCCGGCGAGCATGGGTTCCGCTCAAGCCGACGTTGCCCAGGGTGCACCACGAGGAGGTTGTCTGACCTAGCACCCCACCCCAACCTAACCTAACCTAACCTAACCTAACCTAACCTAACCTAACCTAACCTAACCTTTTTTTTTTTTTTTTTTTTTTTTTTTTTTTTTTTTTTTTTTTTTTTTTTGACCCAGTGAAATGCTGCCTTATGCATACCCCGTCGCCGGGTGTGCGACGAGGTTATGTGGGGCTCTCCCACGTGCGTTCAGCCGGTGATAGCTCATGACCAGGTGAACGCCCGCGGGCATACCCACTAAAACACTGGGGTGTGCCCGCTCTGCCGATTATGACGGCGTGAGTTCCTTGTTTGGGACTTCACCACACCGTCTCGGCGGGGCCCGGCTTACGCTGGGCTTCCTCACGTGTGGAGGGATGCCCCCGCACACTCGGGGCGTCCCTCCCAGACAAACGATGCCGTGCAATGCGAGCGCAAACTACCCTGTCAGCGCCCGCTGGCTACGTTAAGGAGGTAAGAGATGGGCGTACCGCCGTCGCCTTCCCCCTAACCGTCTGCGTCTGAGTTGATCCGCCAGAATATCGTTCTCGCGGATCCGCTCCATGGTCTCCTTCTGCGAAATAACTTCTTCGCAAAAGGAGGCCACAGCCTCCCAGGACCTGTCACTGCCCAGCATAGCCTTGACAATGCTGGGCAGGGAGAGGTCCATTCCCACTTCTGCAGTCAGAGCACTGCGCTGCTGGCTCCAAGCTGCGCACAACTCCAGTGTATGCTGCGCTGAGTCCTCTGCAGCCCCGCACTCGTGGCACCGCTGAGTTGTCTCCCTTCCTATTCTGCACAGATATTTGCCGAAGCAACCATGCCCCGTCAATATCTGTACTAGCCGGAATGTGAGGGAACCGTGCTTTCGACCCACCCATTGTGTGAGTACTGGGCGTATGGCTTCAATCGCCTGGACACCAAATTCGGGACTCTGTAGACCCTCTGCCCATTTTTCCATGAGGACCTCCTGCGCAATACGTCTGGTGTTCCTCACCTCTTCAGGAGTTGGTCGTTCTCCTCGGGATCTGGCTTGCGCTCTGCAATCGTACGCAGCTGCAAGCACTTCAGCTTCTAGCTCCCAGGGTGGGAATCCCGCCAGTAAGGAAGCTGCTGCGAATGACACCGTACGGTACCCACGAATTGCTCTCACCGCGATTATTCGCTGTGGTCTGCGAAGCAAAGTTTTGTTTTGCCGGTTAAGGGCATGTCTCCAGACTGGTGCACCGTAAAGTGCCATGCTTTTCAGGACCCCTGCATAGAGCCGGCGACAGGTTGTGTCGGGGCCTCCTAGGTTAGGCAGCAGCCGACTAAGGGCCATCGCAGCACCTGTAACCTTTGCCCCCAGCTGGCGAAAATGTTCGGTAAACGACCATTTGCTGTCCAAAGTGAGGCCCAGATATTTAATTTTTGATCCCACAGGAACTCTTACTCCATCAATTGAAATGACAGAGTCCGCGGGTGGACGTCTACAGCGGCCGTAGAAAAACATGGCCTCGGTTTTTGTTAGGGCTACTTCTAGACCTAACAGCCTGATCCGCCCTACGACAAGCGTTGCAGCGACGCTGGCTCTTCGGGCCGTTTCCTTGTAGTCACTACCCCATGAGACCACAAGAGTATCATCTGCATAACAGATGATACTAGTTTGGGGCAACATCGTACCTCTAAGGACCCAATTATATCCAAGGTTCCACAGGAGTGGTCCAAGCACCGACCCCTGTGGAACTCCGCAGCTCACCTCCCGTATGACTCGACTACCATCGGGCGCTATAAATGTCACTTGGCGCCCCCGCAAGTAGTCTCCCACTATTGAGATGAGATAGGCTGGCACGCCGTGATAGCGCATGGCCTCGATAATACATGCAAAGGGGAGGGTGTTAAATGCGTTGGCAATATCTAAAGATACAGCCAACACTCTCTCCCCGCGCGCCACTGCAGCATCGGTGAGCCTTTTTAATTCTAGGCAGGCGTCGATAGTGGACCGCCCTGTACGAAATCCGTACTGATGGTTGGACAGGTCCGGCCCTACTGTCTCGAGATGCTGGATGATGCGGGCTGCGAGCACACGCTCCAAAAGCTTGCCCGCCTCATCCAGCAACACGATAGGCCTATATGCAGCTGGCGAATCCTGCGGACGCCCCTCTTTGCGCAAAAGGCACAACCTGCCGCTCTTCCATCGGCTTGGGAAGGTTCCCGATCTCAGGCAAGCGTCAAATATTTCACGGAGTCGCTCTCCGAGGTGTTTTAAGGCAAGGACGAGAACCCGACCTGGCACTCCATCGGGGCCGGGAGCCTTGTTTTTGGCCCTAAGGCGATCGACAGCTACCTCAAACTCAGCCTCCGTTATCACTGGTGCGCTTTCCGACTGATCTTCTATGGCGGATGGCGGTGCCATAGCGGGTGGAGTGAATTCACTTCTGCTCGGGAATAAACCTGACACAACTCTACTTAAAAGTTCAGGCTCAAAGTCTTCCGTAGGGGGAGCTCCTTGTTTGAGTTTATTGCGCACCATTCTATATGGACGTCCCCACGGGTTTCCATTCAGCTCTTCCAGGAACTCTTTCCTCGCTTCTACCTTGGCACGGGAGATGGCTACCTGGAGCTCTTTTTTGGCCTGTTTATAGGCTGCATAGAGACTCTCTTCCTCTTCCTCCGTATGCCTACGTCGTCGACATCGTTTGTGGGCACGCCTGGCTCGGTTGCTAGTATCGCGAAGGGCAGCAATTTCCGCCGACCACCAGTATACTTGTTTCTTGTTAGGCCTACGTGATCCGGCGCGAGGCATAGAAGCGTCACAAACTGCTACCATTGAGTTACTGAAGTGGGCCACTTGTTATTCGATGCTTCTCTCGCTTATCGAGGGCGGAGTACACCAACTTTGCACTAGTGCAGCTTCCCCGACCATATCTATGTCTAGGTGTGTAATCTCTATTGAGATCAGGATTAGTATTAAGAAATTTTGACAAAATTCAGGACTCTATTGAGCCTGAATATAGGTTAAGTTAGTTAGGTTTTTATTAGAATTAGGACACTCTGCTCCTCTTTTGAGGGCAGACTTAGGCTAAAAATTTGACAAATCTGCACTTATTGCACAAATTACTACTGTCGTATTTTATTGTTTTACCTTTTATTTAAACTTGATTTTAACCAAAATCTATAAACTTACATTGACAACCTGCACCTTTTTTAAGGGCAGGCTTAGTAATAGTAATTTGTTGTGTGCGTTTAAATCTTTAGCTTGACTGTGATATAGACACCCTGCACCTTTTTTAAGGGCAGGCTTAGTTTTAGGAATTAGTTGTGTGCGTTTAAATCTTTAGCTTGACTGTGATATAGACACCCTGCACCTTTTTTAAGGGCAGGCTTAGTTTTAGGAATTAGTAATTTAGTAATTTTATTTTATTTTATTTTATTATATTATTTTGGTGTGTCCATTTAATTTTATTTTAATTTAAATTA
The DNA here is from genome assembly GCA_902850365.2 of Chilo suppressalis. Lineage (NCBI taxonomy): Eukaryota > Metazoa > Arthropoda > Insecta > Lepidoptera > Crambidae > Chilo > Chilo suppressalis. The sequence goes on along the minus strand of OU963905.1, from coordinate 26,899,069 downwards.
TCAATCCGTCTATTGACTCATAATTTCAATTCCAATTTTAATTCAAATTTTTAATTTTACTTTTTTAATTTTTATTTTTATTTTTATTTTTATTTTTCAATTTAATTTATATCAAAAAATTTAATTCGGATAAAACAGGTCTTAAAGACTGCTCCATATTGGTTCGAAAAAATTAAAATGGCAAGAAACGGCAAACACATCCCCGCCGCGAGAAATTCAAAAACCTTCGATTACGTTCATGAATCTCCTTCTGAGAAAAAAGAACTAAAAATGGTAAACGAGACAGCAGGTACGCGACTTACGACGGCGGAAGGCACACAGAAAACAGCGAGGAAGGAGAAAGTGGAGGAATTCCCCCACAATCTAGTAAGTAAGGCCAGGGATTTGGGTGCCAAAATGTTGGAGCATTTGGCACCCAAATCAGTGACAAGCGAGGGAAAACAGATTTTAAGAAAAGGAACGAAAGAGATGAAAGAGTGGATAGAGATGCTGGCTAAAAGAGTAGTAGAATTAGAAAACAGTAAGAATGACGATGGAACGAAAGAAATGGACAGAAGGGAGGAAAAGAAAGACGAAAGAATGGACGGGAAGGAAATAGGAGAGATGAAAGAAATGCTGAAAAATATACAGGACATAGTTTTGGGAAATAGAGAAAGAACAGAAGAAGGAACCAGAAAGACGAAGAGCATGTTAGAAAGGATGGATGAACAGCAACAGCTTAGCAAGCAAATAATGGAGGGCATAAATAAAGCTGCAGTAATAACAAAGGAAGACAACGATCACATGGATAAAGTACTGAACAGTTTTAAGGACGCATTGGTGGAAGCAAGGGATGCAGCGATAGAGGCAAGGCAAGACACGGCAAGAATAGAATACGAGCTAGATAAGGAAAACGAGGAAAGCATAGTACATTTCCTGATAGAAGAACAAAAGAATGTGATGGATGCAATTTTAGACAATAGGAAAGAAATAATAACAGGAAATAGGAAAATGGAAACAATAGAAGAAATAGGGAAAAAAGGAAATGATAATATAGGAGATATAGAAAGTATGCTAAGCACCACAATGCAAGAAAGTAGAATGACACTAGAGGAACAGGGGAAAATTAAAGAAACAATTTTAGGAAATAGAAAGGAAATAATAAGGGGAAACAGCATTATGGAAATAATAGAAAGTAGACAAAAAGAAGTAGGGACACAAATCACAGGGGAAAAAAGGGATATAGAAGGGATAGTGAAAGAAAAGATGGATGAAATCAGAAAGGATACGTATGCAGAGAGAGTAAAAGGGCCAGCTACTATGATGGAAACTTTACATTCCATCATAGTAGCATCAACGGACGTAACGCAAACAAGTGAAGAAGTGATTGAAGAGGTGAAAAAGAGTGTGGATGAAAAAGGAGAATGGATGGAGGTAAAAAAGATAAGAAAGGCAAAGGGACAGAAGGTCATAATAGGGTGTGCTAGGGAGAATGAAATGGAAAGACTGAAAGAGGAATTGGAAAGGAATAAAAAATTAATAGTAGAAAAAGCCAAAAATAAAAATCCTTTAGTGGTAGTAAAGTATGTAAGAGGAGAAAACAAGACGGAGCAAGTGATTGAGGCGATAAGAAGAATGATAGGAAAAGGAAAGAAAGGGAATAGTAAAGAGGAAGAAAAAAAGGACATAGAGGCAGTATTTGAAAGGGTAACAAGAAATCCACATGTGGCACACGTGGTCCTGAGAGTGGCCCCGGCAATATGGCTGCAGCTGACAGAGGCGGGGACCCTTCAACTACGCTGGGGACCATCCAGAGTAGAAGATCAGTCCCCGCTAATCCAGTGCTCCCGCTGCTTGGGCTTCGGCCACATCAAGCGGGTCTGCCAGGAGCCGCTGGACAGTTGCAGCCACTGCGGGGGAGACCACAAGTACGCCACATGTACAAAGAAAGAAGAAGCACCATACTGCCAGAACTGCAAAAAGGCGAAAAATAAGGACACAGCACACAACACTTTCAGCATCGAATGCCCACAGAGGGCTATTTGGGACAGAATTGCCAGGTCGAAAGTCGCGTACCACTGCTAAGGGCGAAATTAGGAAAACAGCTACAGAAATTAAAGAAATAAATAGGAAAATAAATAGGGTAATAGGTATACAAATAGATAATAGGGGAACGCAAAGCAAAGCCAAAGATCAAAAAGTAGACGGGACTCCACTGGGAGGAAACGCAAAGGGAAAGGTGAAAACTGAAAAGTGCGCGCGGGAACAGCCAAAGCAAACAGGGGCTGCAAATATGATATTTGCAAATCCTGTTTTGCGGAAGCCGAACCCGCGAGCACTTACTCGACCCCGAAGACTCCGAGTGGAGCCAAACTTAAAGAACAGGATTAGGTAAAAAACGGAAAAGGTAGAAATGTAAAAAAGAAAGTATACTATAAGGAAAAAGTAATTTTAAAACAAAACGTAAGTGTAATAAGAAATGTAGATGTAAATATAAATGAAAAACAATAGAATGAAAATGTAAGTGAATAAAATGTAAATGTAAATATGTCATAAGACAAAGAAATGAAAACTGTAATAAGAATAAGTAACTCATGTAACTAGAATAAGAAAAAGAAGTAGAGATTAAGCATAGACGATGTAAATAGAATAAGAAAATTAGAAAATAAGACAAAAGACCAGATATTAATCTGAGCATAGCAAAATAGTACAGATAAGAATAGATATAGGAATGTATAAAGCAAAAACATAAAGTATAAGGAACCAATAAATGTAAAATAATAGTCAATAGAAGTAAGAAATGTATAAGAATAAGAAAATTTGAAAAGATAAAAGAAAAGAAGACACAAAAAGAAAAATGTGTTCAAAATATATACAAGCGCGAAAAAAATAACGTGCTTTTAAAGCAAAAAATAAAAAACAATAACAAGACACACCAAATATGAATAGTAAACAAAGACCTGCAACAAAGTGGGGAGCAGCTGTAAAAAAAAAAAAAAAAAAAAAAAAAAAAAAAAAAAAAAAAAAAAAAAAAAAACCTAACCTAACCTAACCTAACCAGCCTTTTTTCGATCAGGTAGAATACTCCGAATCATTTCAAATTTTGTAGGCACATTTTACAATTTTTGTTACACCTTATTCCGCTTAAATAATAGACTTAGCTTTAATAGTTTTCGAAATATTTCAATTTTTGTCAATTTCTAACATTTGGTAGTAAATTTCCTAACATTCATGTAAACAAAGCACACGTTGATGTCTTTTGTATAGGATCAACAAATTGTAAATTTTTAAATAATTCATAAAAAAATCATTGTTAGTCGTAGATTAGATTTTATTAGTGCATAAGATTCGTCTTATTTAGGTACACATTTTCTGCCAAGCTGAGCAAAAAACACTTAGACACAAATTTTTTAGGGGTAAATTTGTAAAATTATTTTTAGGTTTTTTAAACATCCATAACTTTTTTGTTTATCGTTGCATTTTCATAATTCTTTTTTAGGCTAGTTTAGTTTTGTAAGATCTATCATTTAAATTTGCAAAACTTAATAATTTCTAGTTTTAAGTATTTTTAATTTGAAAAGTTTAAAATTTTTAACTTATTTTTTTAATTTTTGTGTGAAAAGTATAATATTAACATAGTTTTATTTTTCCAAGACTCGAAAAATCTCTCGTAGTCTAAGGTTTCTACCACCGTTTATTTCATAATTTTAGGTTATAAGATTAAAAAGTTACCAGGTTTTTAACATAGAAAATTTTGCCCTAACCTAACCTTGCTAAACCTTTTTTTTTTTTTTTTTTTTTTTTTTTTTTGACCCGGAGAAATGCGTTACGCATACCCCGCCGCTGGGTAGGCGACGGGGTTATGTGGGACTCCTCCCCCCACCTCCCGCCCACCCACTCAGCCAACCCTAGGGCTGGCTCAGTGGCTGCTCGGGATGGGGGGGCCCTACCCACTAAAACTCCGGGATGTGCCCTCCTTGCCAGCGGTGGCGGCGTGGGGTCCTTACTGGGAATCAACCACGCCGCCGCCGGCCGGCCCGGCTGTTAGCCAGGCCACCTCACCATCGGGGGGATTCCCAGGCACATGGTGGGAATCCCCCCCAGACTGCGGTGCCGTGCAATGCAGGCGCGGGTTACCCTACCCACGCCCGCTGGCCCCGACTCAGGGTTGAAGGCTGCGGACGTATCCCCGCATCCTTCGTCCCCTTCGTCTGCGTCTTATGTGGTCCGCCTGAGCGTCTTGCTCGCGGGCCCGCTCCGCCGCCTCCTTTTGCGACATCACCTCTTCGCAAAAGGAGGATACCGCCTTCCAGGACCTGTCGTCACAAAGCATGGCCGAGATCACGCTCGGCAACGAGAGGTCCTGTCCTATGACCGCGGTGAGAGTGCTGCGCTGCCGCGACCAAGTGGCACATACCGCGAGAGTGTGCTCTGCGGTGTCCTCGGCCGCACCGCACTCATGACACATAGGGGTCGCCTCTCTGCCTATGCGGAACAGGTACTTACCGAAGCAGCCGTGTCCGGTAAGCACCTGTACGAGTCGGTACGTCAGCGCACCATGTCCTCTTTGGACCCAGTCCTCAAGCACCGGGCGCACCGCCTCAAAACCTTGCTAAACCTAACCTAACCTTACTAAACCTAACCTCATATTTTTGCATTTTTACGACGAATTTGACTGCTTTATGCAGCAACACATTAGTAAGGGCTAGTTTGGCACTTGCACGTGCCCGGTTTGACCCTTGACAGGAAAAATAAAATTCGATCGTCATGCCTATCTGTCGCTCGCCTACGCGTCGTCCTTCGACTGGACATTGTTAATCCTAAGGTGCGCGTCTGCAGGGGGCCTTTTGCGGGGACCATGAAAAAGCAGCGCTTCGGTCTTGTGAAGCGCTACCTTGAGCCCTAGACTCTCGATACGCCCGATGACAATTGTCGCGCCAACGTTGGCCAATCGGGCAGCCTCGGTGTAATTTTCACCTTTGGCGAGGAGCAGGGTGTCGTCTGCATAGCAGACGACATTAAGACCGCGAAGTAATGCGCCTCTCAACACCCAGTCATAGCCGATGTTCCACAAGAGTGGGCCGAGGACCGACCCCTGCGGAACACCGCAAGCCATGACCCGACATACGAGAACGCCGTCTCGATTCTGGCATATTATGAGCCTATTCCGCAAATAATGTGCGACAACTTGCCTTATATAGGAGGGCACCTTGTGGTACTGCAGCGCCTCATCAATGACACGGTAGGGCAGGGTGTTAAAAGCGTTGGCGATATCCAGCGACACCGCCATAACAACCCTGCCCATAGAAACTGCCTCGTCCGTAAAAGTCTTGACACGGAGAATCGCGTCCACAGTGGAGCGATTCTCCCTGAAGCCAAATTGGCAATCAGCCAGGTTTGGTCCTATCTGGTTAAGGTGCTTGACGATGCGGGTGGATATGACCCGCTCAAAGAGCTTACCCGCCTCGTCAAGCAAGACAATTGGCCGGTACGCAGAAGGCGCGTCTGCTGGTTTACCCGGCTTTTGTAAAAGAACTAGACGGCCCCGTTTCCACACAGATGGAAATTGGCCTGACTGAAAACAACGGTCAAAAAGTCCCTTCAGTCGGTCTTCAAGGACGGAGAGCGAGAGTGCGAGAACGCGACCATGAACTCCGTCTGGACCTGGGGCCGTATTTTTGGCCCGAAGCTTACTGGTGACTATGTCCCACTCTCCGTCTGTGATAGGAGGAGGAGGACCGTTGTCATCTGGATTCTGCCTAGCAGGTGGCATTAATGGCGCAGTCTGTGCCACCTCTGCAGGAAACAGGGCAGCTATCACCGAGTCCAGGAGCTGGGGTTCCAGCGTTTCCGCCACTGGGGGGCCCTGGCAACAAAGTTTGTCCCGCATTACTCGATAGGGACGACCCCAGGGGTCCGCGTCAAGCTCCGCGAGCCAACTTTCTCGGGCTTCCTCTTTCGCCTGTTCAATGGCCACTCTAAAGGTATGGAGAGCTTCTTTATATGCGGCATAAAGCCGAGACTCCTCCGATTCGCTCCTGCCCGTTCGCCTACTTCGGTACCTTGTGTAGATACGGCGGCGAGTGATGCAAGTCTGTCTCATGGTGGCGAGGCTCTGTGACCACCAATGGACTTCACGTTTGGGTGGGCGACGCTGAGTACGCGGCATTGATGCGTCGCAGATCCTCGTCATTGACTCCCCAAACTTTTCAGCTTCTTCGTCTACCCCCGCAGATGTTGGTGCGTTTTGGGAAAGCCAGTCTTCCAAAAGGGCAGATTCCTCAACTAAGTCTTTATTCATCCTGGTGAGGGACCATCGAGGAAAGGGTTGGGTCAGGTTTGCCTGAGCCGAGCGGTTGTTTCCGGGTGTTGCGGAAGTAAACACCTCGAACGTTATGTACCTATGGTCCGAGAGTGTTTCGGCGTCCACGTGGACCATCCAGTTGTTCACGCGCGCGGCGATAGCAGGGGTAGCGAACGTTACGTCCACTATAGACCCCCCCTGCTGTCGCACGCACGTGTTGATGGAGCCACGGTTGAGAGATCCGTGTTGAGCCACGGTTGAGAGATCTGCATCCGTGTTGGGTGAACCCCACGCAGAAGACTTCGCGTTTAGGTCCCCCAGCACAACGACATGTTGCGACGCTGCTCGTTGCATTGCAGCGTGTACACATCCGAGGAAGGTCTCAAATTCGGAGAGGATGCGATTTGGGGAGAAGTAAGTTCCGATTAGCACAATTTCTCCCCATTTCGCAGCGACGTAGCCATGACCCCGCTCCAAGATGTTCAGGGGCGGGGAGCTTGAGGATGACGATCTGATTATGGACACCAAGTTGTCCAAATCAGAGACATAATTAGGGTTGGGCGGAGTAAAGTATGGTTCCGCGACTACTGTTAGATCGATCGACCACTCTGGCATGGTTTGCATCAGGAGATCCTGCGCACCGCGAGAGTGGTTGAGATTGCCCTGTAGTATTTTGTAAGGGCGTGCTAACATTGTGGGTCTGTTATCATGTCTTCGACGGGTGGCCGGACTGGCTCATCTTGGCTGGCGGTCTGGGTCCCGGGGACCGCTTTTCTTCCTCTTGGGGGTATCGGAGCTTTGCAGCTCTGTCCCCTCATGATATGGTTGGCCGGCCTTTTGGTGTTTTCGCATAAAACACAGTGAGGTGCGGCCTTACATCCTGTGGCTTTGTGGTCGGGCTTGTAACACCTGAAGCAGAGCTTGCTTCGGTCAACTTCTGATGGACACCGTTGTATAGTATGCCCCACATCCAGGCAGCGGAAACAGATCATCTGCCAGGGCTCTTGTGCCTGCACTCGGGTCGAACTCCATCCAACAAGGAGTCGGCCTCCATCAACCAGAGTTTTGACGGTAGCCACAGGGCATTTCACTAGTACCGTACCTAGACCATCAGGACCAATCCGGATCTTGCCGATGGTTATGTCACCAGAGGAGCAACCACCCTTGTTTACGATGGCTGTCTTGATCTCTTCGTCAACGACCGAGTCGTCCAATCCCGATAGTCGAACTTCTGCTCGTTTGCAGGGAGTTGAAATCTAACCTAACCTAACCTTTTCTTTTTTTTTTTTTTTTTTTGACCCGGAGAAATGCGTTACGCATACCCCGCCGCTGGGTAGGCGACGGGGTTATGTGGGACTCCTCCCCCCACCTCCCGCCCACCCACTCAGCCAACCCTAGGGCTGGCTCAGTGGCTGCTCGGGATGGGGGGGCCCTACCCACTAAAACTCCGGGATGTGCCCTCCTTGCCAGCGGTGGCGGCGTGGGGTCCTTATTGGGAATCAACCACGCCGCCGCCGGCCGGCCCGGCTTTTAGCCAGGCCACCTCACGATCGGGGGGATTCCCAGGCACATGGTGGGAATCCCCCCCAGACTGCGGTGCCGTGCAATGCAGGTGCGGGTTACCCTACCCGCGCCCGCTGGCCCCGACTCAGGGTTGAAGACTGCGGACGTATCCCCGCATCCTTCGTCCCCTTCGCCTACGTCTTATTGGGTCCGCCTCAGAGTCTTGTTCGCGGGCCCGCTCCGCTGCCTCCTTTTGCGACATTACCTCTTCGCAGAACGAGGAAACTGCCTTCCAGGACCTGTCGTTGGTAAGCATGGAAGAGATCACGCTCGGCAACGAGAGGTCCTGGCCTATTACCGCAGTGAGGGAGCTGCGCTGCCGAGACCAAGCGGCACACTCCGCGAGAGTGTGCTCTGCGGTGTCCTCGGCCGCGCCGCACTCATGACACATAGGGGTCGCCTCTCTGCCTATGCGGAACAGGTACTTACCGAAGCAGCCGTGTCCGGTAAGCACCTGTACGAGTCGATAGGTCAGCGCACCATGTCCTCTTTGGACCCAGTCCTCAAGCACCGGGAGCACCGCCTCAATGGTGCGAATACCATAGATGGGAGAGTTGAGCATCTCTCTCCACCTTTCCAGCAACCTTTCGTACGCGAGCAAATCCCACCAACCACCCATGGCCTGGCGAACCTTCTTGGTTATGCAGGCTGAAGCAGCGGGAGATACGCGCGGAATGGCCTCCACCGCGCGTACTTTCTTGACTCCCTACAAATTATTCTTTTCTATGTCCTTGTCCCTAAGGTCCCTCTCCCCTTTCTGGGGCGGACGAACACGAAACGCCTTCGTCGCCATCCCAGCCGTCCCGTGCCCACTATGTAGTGGTACCGCTAGCCTCCATTTACTATACCTCCAATATTGCTCCCTGTCTTCTTTCTTCACCTCCCTCGAGTCCACTCCGAATCCTGTGCCATCTACGCGCGAAATCCCGTAGCTGCCTGAAGTTCGCCTCCGATTCCACAAGGTCGCGATAGTAGACCGGCCCAACCTCGAGCACCTTCACACTGTTAAGAAGTTCCCTACGCGCCTCCCCGTAGAGCTTACACTCCCACAGAGCGTGGTATGCGTCCTCTACTACTCCCTCCCCACAGTAGCACGACCCCACCTCCGCGAGCTTCATTCTGTGAAGCCTACCCCTGAAACAGCCGTGTCCCGTCAGCAGTTGCGAGGTTTCGTAGTCAGGCTCGACCCAAGTGAACTTGAGTCGGGCCTCCACTTCCGGGAAAAACCGATATAGTTCCCTCCCCTGTTCCGACGTGTCCCAACGTCTCTGCCATTCAGCATTGACGGACTCAGTGATCCTGAGTTTGGCGCTCCGAAGCTCCTCAATGGTATCCGCGGACTCGCGTGCATCACCTAGTCTGCCTGCCCGAGTTACCTCGAGGTCGGCCGGTAAAACACCAGCCAAGACCGGCAAAGCGACAGAGCTCGTCGACCGGTACGCCTTGGTCAGAAGGATCAAGGCGGGTCTCTGGGTGCGCAAAAGCGCACTACGCACAACGTGAAGGGACGCGCGCCCGTACCAACATGCTGCAGCATACGTCACCGTGGCGATGTAAGTGCCGCGGTACAAAACCTTTAAGGCCTTGTACCGAACTCCCCAAGAAGCCGCCGATACTCTCGACATTTTGCCGAAGCAATTTGCCGCCCTCTCCCCTATCGACGCCGCATGCTGCGCGAACGAGAGACTCGAGTCGACCGCCACACCCAACACAGTGGCCGACGTCACGCTCCTGATGGAAGTCCCCCCGAAGCGGATGGTGGGTGGCCGCTGGAATTTTCCCCTGATCGTCATAGTTGCAGACTTTGCAGGAGAAAAGTCCAGCCTATTACGGGCCCCCCACTCACCGACGAGCTGTAGAACCGTAGAGGCCGTGGCCTCTATGCTCGCCCGGGCTCCGGATTCAATCAGGATCGTGACGTCGTCGGCGTACGCCACCATGCTTACCCCCCCGGGTAATGGCAGTCGAAGCAAGTCGTCCATAAGCACGTTCCAGAGCGTAGGTCCCAACACCGATCCCTGCGGGCAACCCATCGTTGCCGCCTTCCACACTACCCGATCACCCACGAACAAGCCCACACGGCGATTGACGAAGTAATCCGCCAACATCCTAAAGATGTTAGGCGGACATCCCCCGCGTTTCACCTTGAGCAAGATCATGGGCCACCAAGCATTATCAAAGGCCCCAGAAATATCCAGAAATACCGCCTGAACATACTTCGACGAACTCTCTCTGGCCACCCTAAAGATTTCCTTCAGGGCAGTCACCGTCGACCGTCCTCGAGTGAACCCGTGCTGGCAGTCCGATAACCCCCTGGTAATTTGCGGTGCACACCGTAACATTACTCGTTCTAAAATTTTACCAAAGATCGGCAACAAAGTGACGGGGCGATACGCTTTTGGGTCGGAAAGCTGCCTGTCATTCCCTTTCGGGAGGACAATCAGCCTGCCGTCCTTCCACGTATCAGGAAATCGTCCCTCCTGGACACATCGCCTATACACTTCTGTAAATTCAACCGGCGCGGCTGCCCAAACGTGTCTGATGATACGAGCGGAGATCCCATCGATACCCGGTGCAGTGTTCGGCAAGTCCTTGACTATCTCTGCAACTACGCTGTCGGTTGGAGGCCGCGCATCTTCTCCTGAGGGTATGAGCGAGGCCACTAACCGCACTTGCCGGTGATACTCGCTGTCCTTAGACACATCGTCGTCCGGACAGAGAGCATACATAAGGCTGTGCATGGCCTCGTCCACACTCCCAGCATATCCTTCGGCGAACTTCGTGCCGTTAATTACGTTACGGGGAGGCCTAGACCTCCCACTCGCGGCTCGGTAGGCCTGTCCCCAAGGGTCCAGGTTTCCGGAATCAGCGATTTTTCTAAAGTGCAAAAGTTGCGCCTCCTCCATGGCCACCCTGTACCTACGCCTATGCACATGAAAGCGTCCTCTGGCCTCCGCCTCAACCAGGCCGCCGGCCCGGCGAGTGGACTGCCAGGCTCGTCTCAACTTATTGTTGAGGTGACGCATCCGATCAAGCTCGGGCGTCCACCAATCATGCCCCGAGTCCGAATTCCTATTTTTAGCCACCCCCAGCGTCTGCTTCGCGGTGCTCAAAACAAGAGCTGCGAATTGAGCACAGACAGCTGAGGCGGGACGCTTCCATTTAATGTTACCCACCCGCCCATGGATCCGACGCTCAAAGAGAGGCCAGTCCACACCGCGATCCCTGAGTCTCGGAAGCTCTTCTAGCAGCCCAGCGCGTGGAGTGCTCGTACTTGCCAGTTCAAATGTTACGAGACGGTGGTCGCTCTCGATCTTATCCTCCCACACTCTCCATCCCGTTGCCGGGACGCCTCTTGTAGTTAAAGTGAGGTCGATGTTGGACGTTCCGTTCGCAGTAGCAAAGGTCGAAGGTTCACCTTCCCTATTAACCAACTGCAGGCCCCGAGCCAGGATAAACGCCTCCATGGATTCACGGCGGTACGTGACGTCTGGCCCACGTCCGGTGTACTGCCGCGGTTCGCAATACCACATCGGAGAGTGCGCATTGGAATCTACCCCTATAACGACCTTCTTCCCCTTCAAGGAATCCAGGACTCTGCCTAACTGCTCCAAATGCATATTTATGTCGTCGCTGTATTGAAAATACGCGGACACCACGTAGATTCCCTCTTCGTCAGTGAGTAAATGACACACAGTACAGTGCGTGGTTGACAGATGTTGCAAGAGGGCACATGGGAGGTCCCGACGACGGACATAAACGCCTGATTTCGGTCGTTCGCCGCACTGCAGGAAACTGCTCGCAGCGTCCCAAAAGGGTCCAGGGTAATGCTCCTGAACCAGAACGACGTCTAGACCCATTTCCTCAGCAACCCTTGGTAGTTCCAATGTGGCAAGCTCTGCCCCCGCCAGATTTATCTGGCCGACTGTACACATTTCCGGAGCCATTAGTATGCCGTAATCTCCACCATCCTTCTTTCGGCATGGATCCTTGCTGGGCAGTCTCTAGCCCCCGTCTGGTGAGACTCCGCACCTTTCTGCCCGAATTTAAAGCAAGTGGCGCACCTGTTTGTTTCCCTCACGCAGTTTTCGGCCGCATGACCCGTCACCCCGCATTTTGTGCACGTACGGGCCTCCTGCTTACACCGCCTCTCATTGTGTCCGTATGTACAGCATTTCGTGCAGCACATTGCGGTGGTAAAATCCTCCACTCGACAGACATTCCACTCAATGTACAGTCGGCCTTTTTCAACTAGAGCCTTCCTCATTGCTGGTGAGCAAGCGATCACCATCGCCGATTGGGGGGATCCTCTGCGGCTCTTCCTAAATGCTAGCCTTCCTTGCTTTAGGAAGTTCTCCAGCGTCCATTGTCCCTCCTCTGAAAAGTTTTGGCGATGTACAGTTTTCATGACATCTTCGTAAGAGGGATCCTTTCCCTCCAGGTCCCTTATAACCACTAGAGGTTCCTTTCCCTTAACTTCACTGGCTCTTACAGTGGCTGGTAGCGCAGCCTTCAGCTTGTTCAGATCCTCTTTTGTTCGCGTTTGTACAATGACACCCGAATTTCCTACTTTCCGCACTTTATTAATGTTAATATTCAATTGGGCGGGGGCTATGGAGGTCTTCAGAGTTGCCTTCGTTTCGTCCGAATTTTTGAGCGTTGACCCTTCCGCTGGGTAGATTGCGACTACGGGCCCCGCTCGAGCACCCACCTTCAGCCTATCCGCATATGATGCGGGCCCAGCGGTATCCGCCGCCCGTGTCCTTAACGCAGCCGTAGCCGCAGCAGTGGCCGCCTCGATGGCCTTCGTCGCCGCCGACGCTGCTTCGACTCTTGCTGCCTCAGCTTCCGCATGCGCCATGCCAGCCCGTTCTTTTTCCCGCTCCAACGCACTGTTGATAGCCTCCGCTTTTGCCCTCGCACACCCTACCTCCTTCCTCCCTTCCTCAGCCACGAGCCCTAAGTGGGCCACGATCTCCATAATAGTGGATAGGTTATGGTTGATCTTCGCGAGGTCGGTTTTGTTCAGCCTTGAACTAGATCCGCCGACTATGACCGAGATGGCCCGCGATGCTGCATTCGCTCCGGCCAACAGCTGCCGTGATGTCGCCCTAGCCAGATCTGACGACTCACCTTCGATGTCCTCGGATTCCTCCTCGCTAGAGTAGGGGGTCCGGTACTCCAGCGGCGTACGCGGGTCCCCAACCTTAGCCTGCTGCCTCCGCTTAGGATGGACCACTTTGGTCCACTCATCCGGTGACAACATTCTCTTCGCCGACTCCCTCATAGCCACCGGCGTCTTCGGGGTCGACGGAGGAGGAGGAGGCGAGGGCCCCGGAGACAGGGACGCCATCACTGCGTCATAAACTGCCGAAGATATGTCTGCCGCCGACTCCATAATGGTTCGGTGTGGTGGCGGGCTCGGCGTCCTCAACGGCGCCGCCCGACCCGGTGGCGTCCTCTGCAAGGAGGACCTTGGTCTAAAGATGTTGGAAGGGGGAGGCCCCCCCTCCGAGCCACTCATCCTGATAATTCACAATTCGGTCAATGTTTCGTACCGAGCAACACCAAATTCCCCCAAATTGGGGAAAAAAATTTAAAGCTGGCAACACTTATTTCAGTGCTGCATGCACCGGAACGCAACTATCAAACGTCAAACTGTCTCTGTCACCCACTGACAGTGACAGTGACACTGACAATGTCAATGCCACACACGACAGACGTTAGCTGTCGGACGTAAAAGTTCACGTCCTACCCACTTATTTGTACCATGCGGTCTGCGACCGCGTGGTCCTAACCTAAAAAATAACCTACAAATCTATAAAACTACTCTAATTACTACGAAATTACTACACTAATTAGGCTAAAAATGTTCAGATAAGATACTAAATAGGGGGTTTGTACTTCCCTTAACCGGCGTAAGCTCCAAAGGGGGTAAAAACATCCACCACGTGCCCCGAGTTCACAACACAGTGTCACTTTCACAGTTTATTTCACTAAAAAAACACATAAATAACAAATAAAATAACGTCCTATCGCACTATATAGCTATCAAACATATAACACTAAGAAAAGATAATCCTTCAGGAGCTTTTCAGCGTCACTGAAAAGGACGATCAAATTTTAAAAGCGGAGCACTACAATTCGTGTGCGCACACGACGGCGGTCCGCGACGAAGTACGCGAGCAGTCGGACTCGCCGCATCTCCTCCGGCGACGGGCGCTCTCCTCTTTGTTTTGCCTCCACCCTATATCGGTAGCTGTCGGCCAGGACGCCAGCGTCTAGCTCCCAGGGTGGAGTCCCCGCCAATACGCAAGCCGCCGCTCCGGAGACAGTACGATAGCCCCTTATGACCCGCGTAGCCATGGCCCTTTGAGGCCTCCTCAGCAAGGCCCGATTCTCACGATTTAGGGCCTCGTTCCACACTGGGGCCCCATATAGCGCCATACACCTTACAACACCCGCGAAAAGGCGCCGACAAGAAGCGCTGGGCCCCCCCACATTCGGCATTATACGGGCCAGGGCAGCCGCCACCTTCGTAAGCCGCGGTGAGAGACGCTTGAAGTGCTCGGTGAATTTCCACCGAGCATCCAGCACTAAGCCCAGGTATTTCAAATAGGGGCCCAGTCTAATCATCTGCCTATCCACAACGACGCATGACCCAGCGGGAGGTCTTCTCCTCGGACCGTGGAAGAAAATGGCTTCCGTCTTGTCCAATGACACTTGGAGCCCCAGCATCCTTATCCGTTTGACAACAAGGGTAGTGCCCACCGAGGCACGACGAGCAGCGTCCTCAAAGCTGCTACCGCTGGCGGTCACTAAGGTGTCGTCCGCGTAACAGATTAAGTTCAGCCGGGACATCCATATACCTCTCAGTACGAAGTTGTAACCGATATTCCACAGCAGTGGACCTAATACCGACCCCTGCGGAACACCACGGTCCACATCGTGAGACATCAGCCTCCCCCCTCTGCCCAGATATAGTACCTGTCTCCCGGTTAGGTAACTGCGGACTATTCGTCGGAGGTATAGAGGCACCTGGTGGTATCGAAGGGCCTCGAGTATTACCTCAAAGGGAAGTGTGTTGAACGCGTTGGCGATATCAAGTGATACCGCCAACAAACACTCTCCTTCCCCTTCGGCTTCCAAACATAATCGTCGCAGCTCTAGTAATGCGTCCACAGTAGACCGTCCTCTACGAAAGCCATATTGACGGTCGGAAATATCAGGGCCCGCTTCCTCAAGGTGTTTTAAGAGGCGGGCCGCTATAATCCGCTCAAACAGCTTGCCCACCTCATCTAAAAGCACTATGGGTCGATAGGCAGACGGGGAGTCAAGGGGGCGTCCATCTTTCTGGAGCAGACACAACCTTCCGACCTTCCACGGAGCAGGAAAGGCGCCCGACTCGAAACACATGCAAAACATCTCATGAATTCGTTCCCCTATGTGTTTGATGGCCAGAACCAGAACTCGTCCTGGCACACCGTCAGGCCCCGGAGCCTTCTTTTTGGCCCTCAACCGATCGACTGCGCCGTCAAACTCAGCCTGCGTGATAGGGGGAACCTCTTCGGCTGTAGGCTCCACCTCCGGCGCGGGGGGCACCATTACCGGGGGCGAAAAGTGCTCTTGCGGCGGAAACAGTCCTCCAACCACCCTGGACAGGAGCTGGGGATCCATGTTCTCCGTTAAGGGAGCACTGTGTCTCATTTTATCCCTTACCATTTTGTAAGGGCGTCCCCACGGATCGGCATCTAACTCCTCGAGGAACTCCTTTCTTGCCTGATCTTTCGCATTGTTAATAGCGATTTGCAAGGCCATCTTCGCCTCTTTGTAGGCCCTGTGAAGGAGTTCCTCCTCTTCCACGGTATGGCGCCTTCGTCTGCACCGTTTGTGTGCCCTTCTGGCCGCATTACTGGTAAAACGAAGGGCCGCTATCTCCTCTGTCCACCAGTAAACCGCCTTCTTATCGTGATGGTGAGTTCCCACTCGAGGCATGGCCGCATCGCAGATTGCCGTCAAAGATCTGCGAAGTGCCAATGCCTTTTCATTCACCCCTCCTCCTGGTGGCAAACTCCAGCTCTCGACGATCGCCGCCTCCTCTACCATCTCGACGTTGAGGTGTGTGATCGCCCATCTAGGGAAGTTATTCCTTTCTCCCTCTGGTTGGGACCTCGTCGACCCGACGGAACGTTTGATCTGAAACGTTATATATTGGTGGTCAGACAAGGTCACTTCTTCCATCACACGCCATCCATATAAGCGTCGCGCAAGGCCGAGCGTTGCGAAGGTGACATCGACGATGGAGCCTCCCCACCTCCTGACACAAGTGAAAGAATCCCCCCTATTCATAACATTCAGACCCATCGTGGTCACCCATTCAGCCACCACCTCTCCTCTACTGTCCGTGGTTGGAGATCCCCAGAGAGCTGCTTTAGCATTTAGGTCCCCCATTACTAGAACCTGGAGGGGGGCGAGCCTTCTCACCACTTCTCCAAGTCTATCCATAAAGGATTCTAACTCAGCGACTCGGCGATTGGGAGAAAAATATACGCCCACCACAGCTAAGTTACCCCACGTGGCCGCTACATAGCCTTTGCCCCTGTCTCTAACTATCAAGGGGAGGGACCGCCTTGCCGTAATGATGGCCACCAAACCATCCTGGTCCCCAGCCCAGTGCGGCTGGGGAGGCACACAGTATGGCTCGGCGGCGACTGCTACATCCACCGACCACTGCACCATGGACTGAGCAAATAAATCTTGCGCAGTGATGCAGTGGTTAAGGTTGCTCTGTAGAAAGTTGAGATGTCTGGACCTATCCATCAATTTGTGACATTTCAACTTCCACTGGTGATTCTCTCATCACTGCTGGAGGGGAGCCTTCGTTCCTCTGGAAGAGCTTTCCCTGGACTCTGGGGGGGTTGCACTGTCTCCCCCCCATTCTGTGTCCTGCAGGCAATTTGTGCCCGGCACAGACCACACAGTGCGGTTCTGCGTGACATCCCTCTGCAACGTGTCCCTGTTTACCACAGCGGAAACAAAGGTCGTTGCGGTCAACTTGAGAGGGGCACATCGTTCGCGTGTGACCGATGCCCATGCACTTAAAGCATCTGAGTGGCTTTGGATCAAGGGGCCGTACCTGGACTGAGCTCCAGCCAATCAAGAACCTACCCGCATCTAAAATGGCCTTTGCGGCGTCTACTGGACATCTTACGGTAACAATGCCCATTCCTCCCGGACCCACACGGATTTCGCCCGTCTTAACCAAATCCGAAGAGCAACCCCCTTTTTTAGATACTGCCGCAATGACTTCCTCTTTGACAATAGTATCATCTAGACCCGTGATACGGAGGTCCGCACATCTTACAGGTCTAGTGACTATTGCACCCTCAGGGAGGAGCTCTTTGAGTCTCTGAGCGAGAGCATCTGCCTTGTCCCCACTCTTGGCCCCAGGAACCTTCAAAATTCGGGCCCCAGTAGCTGTTTGCCTAATTTTCACGCCGTCTATGCCCAGCTCCTCCAATTGTAACCCTTGCTTTGCCTGTCCAAGGGCTTGAGCATAGGTTGTTCCTTTGGCAATGGTTTCCGGGGTGAGGGTTACGACCACCGCCGTAGTTTTTGGAGCTGCCAGTTTCTTCTTCTTTTTCTTCTTTTTCCCTTTCTTTGAAGGAGGAGAAACCTCGGCTGGTGTTTTGGCGGCTGCAGACACTTTGGACGCCGCATTCGTCTGAGACTCATCAGGGGACTTCTTCTTTTTCCCCTTATTTGCTACAGTATTCCAGGCATTCTCAGCCGCCCCGGAATCAGCTGTTTCAGTCTGCACGGGGACATTGATTTCTTTAACTGGCACCGTTTGCGCCCTGGGTGCCTTTTTCAAGGTAGGCGGCGTCTGCGTCTTTGGAGCCGTTTTCCTCATAGGTAACGTTTTAGAAGCTGATGCAGACGGTGGCGGCAGCTTCTGCTTATCAGCGGCGAGCGGTGGTCTGATGATAGGCGCAGGCGGGAGCCTACTTTCAAGACTCGCCAGCCGGACATTTACCATCTCGCCGATCGATATGTGGAGGGAGCGCTTCAGCTCTTCCATCGAGTCCTCGTCTAGTAAAGATGCAGCAGGTGGCACCCGCTCCCTACGCAGATTTCTCTCCGAGAATGCTTTACGTAGGGCCTTGGTTTCCTTCCGTAAACATTCTATATCGCGGTTGAGTCGAGCATTATCCTCTCTGAGACGGCGCGTCTCCTCGCTGGCCGTCATTGCTGACATATTCTCAATAAGGTCGGACAGTGCCGCTGTCGCATCCTTGATAGTTTTGTGGCATGAACCTTTCAGGTGCTTCGACTTATATGCCACTGATAATATCTTATTGACCTCCGTTAGGGCTTTGGCCTTGAGATCCCCCGTACTAAATTCATCGGACTTCTCCAATAAAGTCCTCGGTAGTTCCTCCCCAACGGATTCAAACTCCCAGTCATTCACATCCGATATTTCCTCGACATCAAGGTCGCTTTTACAGGATGACTCCTCTGATCGCCTCAGCTTCCCTTTATGTTTTACAGCATTGACCTCAGATGATATCGCCTTTCTTTTCTCCCGAGAGGCTGCTTTGGTTTTATTCGTCTTAGGGGGCTCTAAGGTCGAGCTGGTTTCAGCGTCTGAGCTCGACAAGAATTGAGCAATCCTCTTTCTCTTGACCCGACTAGTGCTTGCCAAAGAGCGCACTGGCGAAGTGGGACGCACAAAAAATGAGTACTCTGAAGTCGGCCTCTCGACCTGCTCCGTTTGAGACTTTCCTCGCGCCTGCTGCATTGTAACCGGAGCCACACAGCCTTCCGGAAACATGAGCGTCATTGAGGCCACTCTGCGCATCGGATGTCCTTTATCCGCTTCTTCCTTCTGTTCCTCCTTCTGTTGTTGGCCCTGAGAAGGGCCTTTGGGTTGGCCCTGAAAAGGGCCTTCTTCCAACACTGCTCGGTTTTCACTCGGACCCAGAGCTTTGTCCATCTCCAAACTACATCTCTCCAACGTCACGACAGGGTTTCTTTTGTTTTTTAAATTATTGTTTTCCATATTGTTCCCACGAGTTCGGTAGCAAATGTTTGTCCACCCGGGCAGAGGCTCCATACCCGGGTAAGCGTAGGGTTGTGAAGGATGGGGTTCCGCCGGTCCCCACCTCCAGAGGCCACGTTGCGACTGGACTCCCTCCAGCCACTCATCCCCTGACCCGTGACAGGTACGGGATTGGGGTTTTTTAGAGAGGTTTTCTCCTCTACAGGCCGCCCAATTAAGGGAAGCCCACCGACCACACTCAACGTGGGGCTACGGTTTGGCCGACGGTTGCCAAAGCATCCGCTGATCACGACCACCGCAATCAGACGAACCCGTCGCCCTCGCTTGCACTGCCGCTCCCCGGACTCTCCAGGACGCCAGCCAAGCCCAGACCATGTCGCCGCTACCCAGAAACGTCTGGGACGCCGACCTGGAATTCAGGGCACTTGACCCTCATTGACCCCTAGGGGTCCTGCAGCCACTCTTGGACCGCTCCTCCCCGTGCTGGTTTTGGTCCGCGCCGGCCGAAGCCGGTAACCCCCATATCTGGAGGCCTTGCCCCTATCCACCACCCGGGGGACGCGTCCGATGGCAGACCAGCAAGCTGCACACGGAAACCTTTTTTTTTTTTTTTTTTTTTTTTTTTTTTTTATAGTAGGAAATGCTTTATGCATACCCAGCAACGATATGGGGCCGTTCCTGGGTTATGTGGGACTCCAGGGTTCTGATTACCCACTAAAACCTACTGTACTCTTCATGTGCTTATTATCTACTGCACGAGAAAGCGCAATAGCGCAGGCGTTCGCACAGCGGACAGCACTTGGCCTCGCAGGCCTCCACGGGAAAAGAAGTTGCCCATCGAGTACTCATGGGCAACTCCTCAGCGCCAGGGCGGAATGGTGATGATGGTGGATGCTAGAGCCCCATTCTAGCACCCACCGCCCCGACTCGGCGGTTGGAGAGCGGCATATTGGCGCCTCCGTCGCCCGACTCTTCGCTTGCGGATTGGGTCTGCAGAGGGATCCTCCTCTCGAGCCCTTTCCGCGGCCTCCCTCTGTAACATTATCTGCTCGCAGAAGGAGGCGACCGCCTCCCAGGACGTCGCGCTGTCGACCATAGCTCTCACCAGAGTCGGCAGCGAGAGGTCCCGCCCCACAACAGCGACGAGCTGGCGCCGTTCAGCGTCAAAAGCCCCACAAGCCTCTAAAGCATGTTGCGCCGTGTCGTCACTAGCCCCGCACTGATGACAGCGGGTATCCGGCTCTCTTCCGATCCTGTGCAGGTAGTGGCCGAAAGCCCCATGGGCAGTCATCACCTGCACAAGTCGGAAAGATAAGGAGCCGTGTCGCCGGGTCATCCATTCGACCAGGTAAGGCCGGATTCCCGTTATTGTCCAGTGGCCTGCGGTGGGAGTCTGCAACCTCTGCAGCCATTCCTGCATTATGGCGCTCTGGGCCCTCTCGCGCCATCGCCGTATTATCTCGGGCGCCGGGCGTAAACCATCTCTACGGACTTCTGCTGACAGCCTGTAGACTTGTGCCAATGCTTTGGCGTCTAGGTCCCAGGGGGCGGTTCCTGCGATTACGCACGCAGCCTCATACGATACAGTGTGGTATGCGCGTATGACCCTGTTTGCCAGCACCCTCTGCGGTCTTCGCAGAAGGGTTTTGGCTTCGATAGACAGGGCCTCCGCCCACACAGGCGCACCGTATAAGGCCATAGACCGTACAACCCCTGTGTAAAGGCGTCGGCAGGTCGAACTCGGTCCGCCCAGGTTTGGGAGGAGTCTGGCTAGGGCACCAGCCGTCGATAATAACTTTGGGCACAGGCGCGTGAAGTGCTGTGTAAAGTTCCACCGCGACTCTAAGGTAAGGCCGAGATACCGCATTTGCGCACTGACGGGTATACGCACACCATTAATGTCCAGGTAAGCACCCCGGGGAGGCTGTGCCAGGCCTGCAAAAATACATCGCCTCCGTTTTTTCGATTGCGACGCGTAATCCAAGGCTCTGTATTCTCCGGATCACGCGTCCAACGCCCGAATTGGCCAGCAACAAAGCATTTCTAAAATTGCTGGCTCTGACTAAAACTAGGGTGTCGTCTGCGTAGCAGACGACATTGACACCCGGTAAACGAGCACCCCGCAGGGCGTAATTGTACCCAATATTCCACAGGGTTGGGCCTAGAACCGACCCCTGTGGAACACCGCACGTCGCTTCTCTCGTTACGACCAGTCCCTTCTTGTCTATACAGCAGATGCTCCGGTTTCTGAGGTAGTCATGAATAAGCCGTCTGAGATAGACAGGCACCTCATGGAACCGGAGCCCCTCCTCTATGCAGCTAAAGGGGAGGGTGTTGAATGCATTGGAGATATCCAGCGACACGGCAATCAACACCCTGCCCAATCCGGTAGCCTCCTCCGAGAGGGCCCTCACTTTCAAGATGGCGTCTACGGTGGATCTGCCCTCCCGGAAACCGTATTGGTCATCGGAGAGATCCGGCCCCACCTCACTCAAATGACAATTTATTCTTCTGGCGATAATTCGCTCCATTAGCTTCCCTGCTTCGTCCAAGAGGACTATTGGACGGTAGGCCGATGGGCTGTCAGGCGGCTTATCTGGCTTTCTCAGCAGGACGAGGCGACCTTCCTTCCACACACCTGGGAACTTGCCAGAGGTCATGCACGACTCAAACAATGCGCGAAGTTTGACTCCCAGAGACTCCAGGGACAGAGCTAGCATTCGGCCAGGGATGCCATCAGGGCCTGGGGCTGTATTTTTGGCCTTTAGCTTGGCGACCGCTGCAGAGAATTCTCCGTCCGTAATGAGGGGAGGCGATCTCTCCTGATCATCATCGGCCCTGCGCCTTCCAAAAATCATTTCTGGCGGGGAAAACTCCCCGCTGTCTGGGAACAGTTGCACGACAATTCCTCTCAACAGGGTTGGATGTAGTGACATCGTGACCGGGGGGCCCCTAGATAACTTCGCGCGGATCGAGCGATAGGGGCGACCCCACGGGTCGTTGTCAAGCTGACTTAACATCTCTTCCCTGCTCGCAGCTTTGGCCCGCCGGATCTCCGTCTGGAGGGTCTTTCGGGCGGTTTTAAGTGCCTCAGCCAGCTGTTCCTCGACTTCAGGCAATCGACCTAGCCTCCTTCGTCGGTAATTGGTTAGAGCCCTGCGTTTGTGAATGCAGACCCTGCGAAGGGCTGCAATTTCGGGTCTCCACCAGTAGACCTCCCTCCTAGGCGGGCGGTGAGTGACCCGAGGCATGGCTGCGTCACAAATGCGAGTTAGGGACGCTCTAAACCTCCCTGCCTCCTCGTCGACGTTCTGGACTGCAGGACTTCGGTCCCAGGATTCAATAATGGCCGCCTCAACCGCCAGATCCCTATGCAACCTACTCAAGCTCCACCGCGGGAAAAGGGATGTTCCACCACTCAAGTGGGCGCCATCCGGTACAGGATGTTCAGAGGAGACGCTGAAACGGATGTACCTGTGGTCGGATAGTGTCTCCTCGTCTACGATGACCCGCCAATCCCGAATTCGAGCCGCGAGAGCAGGGGTTGCAAACGATAAGTCTACAATGGACCCCCCCTGCTGCCGCACACAGGTGAGTTCGGTGCCACGGTTTAGCAAAGCCAGCCCGGCCGTAGCAGTCCACTCCTCAAGCAGGTCCCCTCGTCTATCTGTTGATGGGGAGCCCCATGCAATGGATTTAGCATTGAAGTCCCCCATCAAGATAATAGGATGAGCATGTGCCCGCCTGACTACCACCATTAGGTCCCTCAAAAAGTTTTCAAATTCTTGGAGCGGTCTGTTGGGCGAGAAGTAGACGCCGATAATGACCATGGCGTTCCAGGAGACGGCAACAAATCCATCGCCCCTGTTCAGAGGAACCAATTCCCGCGTATCCACATCTGATAGACCAACAACAGCCACGGTTTCCTGTACATCCGAGGCCCAAGACGTGTTTGGCACGACAAAATAAGGCTCAGAAGCCACTGCCACATCGACTGACCACTGCTTGGAAGACTGTAAGAAAAGATCCTGTGCTCCAGAGCAGTGGTTCAAATTTCCCTGGAGAAATTGTATGGATTGTCCTGGGTCCATTTACGCCGTGACCATTTTCTCCATTTGGAGTTGACTCTGGGCGGTCTTGCTTGCAGCCTCAGTCCGTTTGGCTGCTTTAGTCTTCTTAGCTGACTTCGGGCGGGAGGGGGAGCACCCCTTTGACCCCACCACATGGTTTGCAGGGAGCTTCGCTTCCTCGCAAATAGGGCAGTGAGCCTGCCCTGTACATTGAGCAGATTTATGCCCGGCCTCCCCGCACCTGAAACACAGGTTGCTCCTGTCAACAGAGCAGGCGCACTTATGCCTCGTATGCCCTTCATGGAAGCACCGGTAGCATCTCATTGGTCTAGGCTCTAGCATTTTGACCTGCGCTATGATAAAGCCGACAGGGAGCCTTTTAGCCTCCACCAGGGTTTTGGCCGCAGGTACCGGACAGCGCACCCAGGCCACCCCCATGCGGCCAGGATTTCTTCTAATCTCGCCTACGCGTACATTCTCTGCGGCACAGGTGCCCTTACGGGCCACTGCGAGCGCCAGCTCCTCTCGCGTAACAGAGTCATCTAGACCGGAGACTCTGAGGTCAGCGGTCTTGACTGGCCTGGTGACTTGCACGCCTGATCCCAACACTTCTTTGAGTTTGCTGGCAAGTGTGTCGGCTTGATTGTTGCTATTCTCGCCGCTGACCTCTAAGATGCGGGCACCGGTGGCAGCCTCGCGGATGCGCGGGAGCGGCATGCCCAATTCTTCTAGATTTATAGCCTGCTTAGCCACCTGCAGGACGCTCGCATAGCTAACCCCGTCCTTCTGGGCCTGGTCCGTGATAGCCAGGACAATTGCCGCAGAGCGGGGTGCCTTGAGCGGGTCTTTTTTCCTCTTGGCCTTAGGCTTTTTAGGCGTAGAGTCCTTAGGGGCTAACGACGCCTTATTCTGCCCAGCTTTGTCGGCCTTGGATTTGGCCCCCTTCGATTTCTTACCCACCGTAATCCATCCTTCAGGGTCCGCCCTAGGACCAGACTCAGATGCAGATGTTCCTGCGACTTGGACGTAGGTGGGTGTCTTGGCCATCGGTTTTGGAGCGGCTTTCCCTGCTTTTGACTCGGCGTTATGTTTAGCCTCAGCCACCCGCCTAGTTTCGTGCGCTAATGGCGGACGGGGTCTATCAGGAACCGGTTCTTCGGAGGATAGCCCCAGCCTTCTCACAATGGATGCCGTTACCGAACCCATCATAACAGCCAGTCTGGCGTCCAACATTTGGCTCATCTCAGCAACTATCGCCCTATCTCTGTCGTCTATGCTTAATTCCCCTTTATGATGCTGAGAGGGGGCTGCAGACGTAGTCTCAGGTGAAGGCCCAGACTGTCCCTTAGGCTTTTTCTTCGGCCGCTGCGGTGGTGGCGCTTGAACCAGGGGCGAGTGCATGATCTCGACTACGTCCATCGACACTTCCGGTGTTGCTGCCTGAACGTTGGGAGCAACCTGCGCCTTTTGTAGCTCTAATATGGAAGCCTTTAGCTCTACCATCTCGGCTTTCATGGCCTTTATCTCTTTCTTTAGGGCAGCATTTTCTGCCGCCATAACAGCATTATCCGCCACAACCCGGGCGTTCTCAGCAGTCAGCCGTCTATTCTCATCACTGGCTGTACGACACTGGAGCGTCTCTACGATCGCACCCAAGGAGTGGGCAGCGTGTTTAAGATCCCGCTGTATAGTGCCCTTGATGTTCTTACTTTTGGCGGCCGCGACCGTTATACTTCCATATACTTCATGGCGCTATCAACCAAGCGACCGGCCGTGTCACTATTGAGTACCGCCACGTCAATAGGTTGGATAGAATCTTTAACTGCGGATTCCCTAGCCCTATCCGCCTTTTTAAGGAGGGCATTGACTTTGTCGCTCAAGTCGTAATGCTCAGACTCGAGCACAGACTTCTTATACCGCTCCTTTTCTTTCGCCCATCCAATGTACTCCCCAGTGGTAGGAGGGCGACCAGGTTTTCTCTTAACTGGGGTCCCTTTAGGCGTCATAAATTCGTCGCGCATACAGGGCGAGCTGCGACCAGAACGCGATCTCTCCGATCCGGAGCCAGAACTTCCGGGTTTTTGGCGCTTTCGCGCCACACGCTTTACTTGGGCTGTTTTAGGCTTTGAGTCATCGGACTCAATTGTTTCTAATGTGGCCACAGTAGAGTCAGAGGCCTCTCCATCATCGGTAGCCATAGAACTTATTCGACTATACGAGCCGGCGGGCGGTGTAGAGAGCCGCGACGCTGAATCAAAAATATCACAGTTGGAGCCGTGCGGTGTAGAAGACCGCGACGGCATATCACAAGTGAGCGCTGAACGCTCGACAACAACTTTGCAGTCCTTGATTGGGACTGAACAATCCTTCGCTGGAGGTAAAAACGTGCCTTGCGACACGGAATAGTGGGCGCCCCCCCCAGAAACGATGGGGCAGCCCGCCGCCGAAGCAGCGGAGAGGGATTCTCCACTCGCAGTGCAAGTGGTACCCTCCTGGGGTAGTGTATTCTTTCCGGCACTATTCATGTTTTTTGCCGCTTACGGGCGCGGCAGCCCAAAACTCCCACTCTGCGCTAGGGACCGAGACTACTCCCCCGGCCATCCAGCCCCTCGGCACGCTCCAGACCTTGGGCTTTGGAGGATTTTTTATTGAGGTTTACTCCTCTCAACCCGGACAAGAGCCCCGCCGGTCCCCGGCCCCTCAGTGGGGTAACGGGTTGCCCGACGTACCCCCGGAGTTCGGGAAATACGCCGCGCAGCCACATCCTGTAAACACTCCACGACCGTGGAGCGAAACAGGAGCGGCGGTGGCCACTCCCCTGGGGTTTAGGGAGCAGCCGTGGCCCTGAAAAGGGCCGTCCGGAACTAGCCGTTGTGGGAAAACATAAACAACTCGGCGATGGTGTCTGACTTCGAATACCAAGGGGACACACTTGACATCAGAAGCCACACACCCACCAAGAAGGTTTTCCCACACCGTTTCCAGGGTCCGCCACGAGGAGGCTTCCGAACATGGACCCCGCACACGGAAACCTTTTTTTTTTTTTTTTTTTTGGTGAAGGTGAAAATGCATTTACGCACTTCCCACGACCGTGCCCTGCCGTGGGGGTATGTGGGACTCCACGGGGCATACTTCACGCCGCGCCGCGACTACCCACTAAAAACACCTCCTGCGGTTCCATCTTCACACGATGGGGGAAGGGTATCAGCAAGCCTTTGCCCCAGACCCCAACCGTGAAAGCGCCCTCTCGGACCCTCCTCTTTGCACTAACTCCCCTTGTGTGCATTGGCACGAACCGCGGGACGTTCTGGACTCGACTCGTTGAGGAATCTGTCCGTCTCTCTCTGGGGGCATCATCAGGCAGATTGGCCTGGATAGTATGCCCTAACTCGATGGGAAGCCATTTATAATGCGGGGCTAGTTCTTCCCTCCCGCGGGGCCACCTATGGGGCTACAGTGGCAGCAAAGTTGCGCCTTCTGCGCCCAGTTCGACGGCGTCTCATCGGGGCGGCTGAGGGGTCCACCTCTCGGGACCGCTCCTCTGTCTCCTTTTTGGCCATCACAGTCTCGCAAAATGTTTTTGCGGCGTCCCATGCATTCCTGTCGCCAACGATAGCCCTTACCACCGACGGCAGCGACAAATCGCCCCCAACTGCCCTCATCAACACCGCTCTTTGTTCACTCCAGGCGGGGCACTCAGCCAGAGTGTGCTGAGCTGAGTCATTGGCCGCACCGCACTGGTGACAGATGGTGGTTGGTTCTCTTCTCGCGATGTTGTGCAGATACCTCCCGAAACAGCCGTGTCCGCTGAGTATCTGCACCATACGATAGGAGAGCCCACCACCCCGTCTGCTTAGCCACTCTCTTAAAACAGGACGCACTGCCTCGACAACTCTCACGCCTGCCGTCGGCTCCTCCAATCTGGCCGACCACTTGTCGAGCGCCGTCTCGCTGGCGTCTTCCCTCCAGGCTCGGATTTCCTCGAGCATCGGAACACGATCCTCCGCCTTGGCCTCCGACGATTTGACGTACACGTCTGCGTACACCTCGGCCTCCAGATCCCAAGGGACTGTACCGGCAAGTACGCAGGCGGCCTCGTAGGCGATCGTGCGATAACCTCTGACCATCCTCACCGCCATGACTCTTTGCGCCTGACGTAGCAGGGCCTTGCTGCGGTTGGTGAGACAGCCACTCCAAATCGGCGCTCCATACAGCGCTACCGAACGAACGACGCCAGCAAAGAGACGTCGACATCCAACATCCGGGCCACCAAGGTTCGGCATGAGCCTACTCAAGGCCATCGTTACCCGCCGCAGTTTCGGCGCGAGCTGGACAAAATGGGGTTCAAAACTCCACCGGCTGTCGAGGACGATTCCTAAATACTTTATCGTCGACCCGATACCAATGGAGACTCCGCTCACAACTAATTCCGCCCCCGCCGTTGGCGCTCTACCCCGGCCGTAGAATAGCACTGCCTCTGATTTCTCTAAAGCCACTCTGAGGCCCAATCGCCTGATGCGTCCGACCACATGAGCCACTCCCGCCGTCGCGAGGATGGACGCGGACCTGAGGTCTCTCCCTCGCGCCGTCACCAGGGTGTCATCTGCGTAGCAGAACACGTTGACACCCTGGAGGTTCGATCCTCTTACGACCCAATCGAATCCGATGTTCCACAGGAGCGGGCCCAGTACAGAGCCCTGTGGAACACCTGCCGAAACAACGTGCTCTCCCCATCCCTCTCTGGTCGGAAAAACGACTGTACGCCCCTCCAGATACCTCATCACTGTTTCCCGTAGATAGGACGGTACTCGGTGGTGCTTCATCGCCTCGTTGATGCAGGCGTGCGGGAGAGTGTTGAAAGCGTTCGCGATATCAAGCGACACCGCCAACAACACCCTTCCCTTTGACACCTCCTCCTCGGCAAGGGCCCTCACTCGCGTAATGGCGTCGATGGTGGACCTGCCCCGCCGGAAGCCGAACTGGTTCTCACTAAGATTCGGCCCTTCTGTACCAATGTGAACGAGTATACGTTCTGCCATCACTCGCTCGAAGAGCTTGCCGGCCTCGCATAAAAGTACTATAGGCCTGTAAGCCGATGGCGAGTCTGCCGGTCGCCCGTCCTTCTTGAGAAGCACCAACTTTCCCAATTTCCACCCCTGCGGGAAACGCCTCTGCGTCAGGCACGCGGTAAGTAGGGCGCGGAAGCGGGGTTCCAGGCCATTGTCTAGGGCCATCACCCAGACTTTGCCGGGGATGCCATCCGGTCCCGGGGCTGTATTTTTCCCTCGCAGCTTATCAATGGCCGCTGTCATCTCCGCTTCAGTCACCTCCGGAACTACATCGCCTGCCTCCTCACTCTGTGACCCCGAAGTAGTGATGGGAGGCGTGATCTCCTGGTAGGGGGGGAACAGCGCTAGCATGGTTCTCCGGAGCGTCTCGGGATCCAACGTGGATGTTAGTGGTGGAGCCCATGGGTGAAGTTTTCTCATTACCAGCCGATAGGGGCGACCCCATGGATCCCGGTCCAGTGTACCAAGCAGTTCGACCCACGCCCTCTCTTTTGATGCGGCGATTTCTGCTCTTAGAGCCTTCTTGGCCTGCTGGTATTCTTCGTAGAGTCGTTGTTCCTCATCCTCGTCATTGCGCCTATTACGCCTGCGGTATCGCGCGTGGAAGCGCCTGGCCACTCTGCAGATATCCCGAAGACGCGTCAACTCCTCAGACCACCAGTATATCTGTCTGCGCGGAGGGACAACGCGGACCCTTGGCATAGCAACGTCGCAGATATGCGTCATCGCCTCGCCAAGCCGGGTCGCTTCATGGTCAACCGCCGCAACATCCTCAGGCTCCGGGTTCCAGGACTCTACCAAGGACGCCGACACGAGCGCGTCCTTATCCAGCTGTTTGAGGGCCCACCTGGGACCGAACTCCCTAGGGGCGCGATTTAGGCCAACCGGGGCATGCGCAGAGGGAAGAACATGGTATCGGATGTACAGATGATCCGATAGCGTCTCCTCCCCCGCGACGACCTCCCAGTCTTGAACACGGCGTGCCAAGAGCGGGCTTGCGAACGAAACATCCACTATCGAGCCGCCCTGTCTCCGCACACACGTGTTGACCGTACCTCTGTTGAGACAGACCAAACCATTGACCGCCAACCACTCTTCAAGCATTTCGCCCCGCGCGTCTGTAACCCTAGCACCCCAAACAGCTGACTTGGCGTTAAAGTCGCCGGCGATTATCAACTCGTGTGGGCGGCACCAAACAAGCAGCGAGTCCAAATCTGCCAAGAGTTGTTGAAAATCAACAACAGGGCGGTTGGGCGAGAAATAGACGGACACTATTATGATATCCCCACACAACACCGCAGCGAAACCACTCCCTCTGGTTGATCTGCCGAGCGCCGGGGCTGCCATCCTCCCATTCACTACCACAGCTGCCACGCCATCGTGGTCTCCGAACCAATCATCCCTATCCGGAACAACATATGGTTCGGAGACAATTAAAACTTGTGAGGACCACCGTGCTGCGGTTTGCAGGAGAATGTCCTGGGCCCTGGCGCAGTGGTTGATGTTCGCCTGTAGAAGTGAGAGGGCCATATTAATCAACGGGCTCCATCTCAACTTCTGTAGTCACCCCGTCCGTCGGGTGGCTCGGCTGCGCAGGTGCAGCTTTGCTCCTTCTAGAGACCTTATGTTTGGGGGCCGAACAGGACTTACTCCCCAAGCGGTGACTTGCCGTTTTACCGGCACCTGCACATAACGCGCAATGCGGCGCTGACTCGCAGACCGAGGCTAGGTGCCCAATCTGACCGCACCGGTAGCACATCCGGCTGCGATCAACGTCCGAGTCGCATTGGTGCCTCAAGTGACCTGTTTCAAGGCACCTGAAGCATCTCATCCCCCTAGGTTCTAGTAATTTAGCCTTCGCCACCGTAAAGCCGATAAGCAGCTTCTCTGTTGTTGCTTTCTTGGCGACTGCCACCGGGCAACTGACCCATGCCGATCCCATCGAGAAACGTCCCTGCCGAATGGTGCCAACACGGACTTGGTCTACTTGGCAGCCGCCAATCC
Organism: Chilo suppressalis; assembly: GCA_902850365.2. Taxonomy (NCBI): domain Eukaryota; kingdom Metazoa; phylum Arthropoda; class Insecta; order Lepidoptera; family Crambidae; genus Chilo; species Chilo suppressalis. The sequence goes on along the minus strand of OU963905.1, from coordinate 26,869,018 downwards.
TCGCAATAGTCTGCGCCAACTCGACAACGGTGACTGATTCGTCAAGCCCCGTCACCATAATCTCCGCGGTCTTGATCGGGCGGGATACTTTGACGGTTTCCGGGTTCAGTATCTGTCTCAGGCGGTCGGCCATAGCGTCAGCTTTCTCCTCATTGTTGTTTGTCCCGGAAATTTCCAGGACCATAGCTCCCGTTAAGGATTTCCGGAAGCGGACTCCTTCTATCCCTAGCTCGGTGACGCTGATCTTCGCCTTTGCTTCCGCTATGACCAAACCATAGGTCACGCCTTTTTCGATGGCCTCAGGTGTTAGAGTGAGGACCACCGCCGCCGACTTGGGTGCTCGCAGCTTAGGCAGCCGAGGAGCGACATTCCGGCCCTGCGTTGGCTGTGTAGATTGAGTAGCCGCCCCCTTCTTCCCCCTTTTCACAACGGTGTTCCACCCTTTATCCGCATTGGCTGGAGCTGGGGGGAGCGGTTGAGATTCTTCCCTAGTCGGCGCTGATTCCCTTATCGCCGCCCCGTTGGATTTCTTGGTCTTGCGCCGCCGTCTCTTTTTATCGATCGCCCCCTGTGCGTGCACTGTTTCCTCTGCATTAGGATCTCGCCGTTTTGCATCGGGGTTTCCCTGGTCCCTTCCTTTGGCTACATCTACCGCTGTAGTATTTGAGGCGGACGTTCTCTCAGCCGCGTTACGCTCGTGCTGCAGCAGCGGGCGCAACCGCGGCTCCGGGTTGAGCCTGGGTTCCAGCCCTTCAAATCTTGCGTTCAGCCGCGCGTTTAATCGGCCCATCAATTTTAGCTCGAGCTCCTCCAAGTCGGGGGCCGAACGCGTCACCTCCGTGTTGGGAGCTGGATTTGCAGCGTTCCTTTGGAGATTTTTTATGATCTCCTCCAGCTCCGAGATCTTGTCCTGCTGTTTCTTCAACTGCGCCTCAAGACGGGCGTTCGCTGCTTGCAGCTGGGTCGTCTCTTCCGTGATGCTACGTTCCGCGAGGAAGTTCGCGTACTCTCTTATGTCCTCGACAGCATCGTTAAGCTTCTTGACGAATGTCCCTTTGAGTCTTTGGGACTTCGTCGCCACAAACTTTACGATGTTGAGAGATGTTTTGAGACGGGCAGCGACCGAATGAGTGGTTTTCGCCGCCAACTTGTCGTCTTCCTTCATTATTGTGAGTGCAGAGCATGAAGCCGATCGAGTCATCCTTGGCTCAGTGGCCATTTCTGCTAGCTCCCTTTCGGCCCTTAGTCGTATCTCCTCTTTTTCCATCTTTAAATATTTGGCCTTGGCTTTCGCCAGGCCGACATATTCGCCAGTTGTAGGAGGCCGGCCTCTGCCTCTCTTACCACGGGTGCTCGACATAGTCACGGGAGCTGCTCCGGTGGCTTCATCGCTGGATGGGCTTGATGATCCCTCGCTCAGTCTCCTCTTCCTCCACATCTTTGACGCAGAGCTTTCATCACTCGAGTTCGAGCGCGACTGCACCATGACGAGGGTGCCCGTCGAACTGTCGGACGTCGCCACGTCCTCACTCCCACACGCCTCGGTAACAAATTTAACACTCGCCGACCCGGATATCGACGAGCGCCCGGTCCCAACGGGGTCACATGGGTCTCCCACCAATGCCTCGGTTACAGATTTAACACCAGCCGGCCCGGATACCGACTGGCGCCCGCTCCTCTCGACGGGATCGCATGAGGAATTATGTCGAGTAGTTCGACCGGCCCCAGAATACACCGGTTGCCCGCAGCCGCCTTCCGCGGTCCTACGGGGGGGATTAGTACCCCCTGGGGTAATAGTATTTTTGCTCGAACTCATCATCATAAAATTTCCCATTTTAAGGGATGGGTCCCTGCTCCACTCACGACTCTGATTTTAATTGAGGTTTACTCCTCTTGGCTCGACGCTCAGTGAGCCGGACCCCCGGTCCGCTCAGTGCGGGTAACGGGTTGCCCGACGGGGCCCTGTCATACAGGATTCCCCGCTACGCAAGCCACAAAGTGGCGAAGATACGCGGCCTTGCAGGCCTGCCATCCACCGCCCGAAGGCCAATGAGCAATGAATGCCCCCCAACAAAGCGAGACAGAACGCCGACCACCAGCGAAATGCCGAAGCACCACACCAACAGGAACCGCAAATGCGGCTCGCGCACCTTGAAGGCGCCATCCTCCGAGCCCGACTCTACGGCTCCACTTGTCAGACCATTAGCCGCCGGCGAGCATGGATTCCGCTCAAGCCGACGTTGCCCAGGGTGCACCGCGAGGAGGTTGTCCGACCTAGCACCCCCGCACACGGAATCCTTTTTTTTTTTTTTTTTTTTTTTTTTTAACGGTGGGAAATGCATTACGCATACCCCGTGCTTTGGGATGCACGGGGTTATGTCGGACTCTCCGCGGCTTCTGGGGGCAGACAGAATGCCCTCCAGAAGGTGCCGTTCCGCGGCCTACTGACTAAAACCCACCGATGCCCCTCACAAACGCCTTGGCGCGAGCACGTCCATCACCGCCGCATCCTCATCGTCTTCTGACGAAGAGGACACGTCGGGAAGGGACGCGTCCCTGCCGGACAAGGTCATGGGAACTCGCGAGAACACATCCACGACCTCGTCGGCGTCTGCTCGCCTATGGCGAGCCCCACTCACCCCCCCAAAATGGGAGGGCCGGTGATCCCCCGGGGCATCCAGGGGATCAGCGACTGGCGGCAACCGGTGCAATGCAGGGCCCGGGCTTCCCGGGCCTGGACCCCGCTGGTTGCCGTCAGGAGGAAGTAGGCGGGCGTACGTCCGCCTCCTCCGCCCTAACCTTCGGCGGCGGCAAGGAGCGGCCTCTGGGTCTTCTTCCCGGGCCCTCTCCGCGTCCTCCTTCTGTGTCATAACGTCGACACAGAAGGAGTTCACCGCGTCCCACATCTCCTCCCCCTCTAACATGACGCAGACCACGTTTTGGAGGGAGAGATCCTCGCCTATGATGGCGGTTAATTCTTGCCGCCGCTGGGAGAAGCCCGGGCACACCTCGAGTGTGTGCTGTGCCGTATCTTCTTCAGCCGCGTCACAGTGGTGGCACTGAGGTGTCGGCTCTCTGCCGATACGGTGCAGGTAGCGGCCGAAAGACCCGTGGCCGCTAAGTACCTGCACCAAGTGGTACGACAATGACCCGTGGCGCCGGTCCGCCCACGTGGTGAGAAAGGGGTGCATGGCCTCCAAGGTCCTGGACAACGTGCCAGAGATCGAGGCCGAACCCCTTTGCTCTTCGAGCTCCTCGAACCACGTGCGAAACGCCTCGATTTGCGCCTCCTCCAAAGCAGAGGCCCTCTCCCTCGGCGCCAGGCGCCGGTCATCATGCTGCGCGTCTATTCTGACGTGGTAGGCAGCCGCCAGAACGTGGGCTGAAATTTCCCACGGGGGAGTGCCTGCAATTATGCATGCTGCGGTGTGGGACACCGTTCTATACGCTCTTATAGCTCTCAAAGCCATGGCGCGTTGTGCCCTATGAAGGGACGCAACGGCGCGTGGGCTGAGAGCGTCTGCCCACACCGGAGCGCCATATAGCGCCATACTGCGCACTATGCCCGCGTAGAGACGGCGGACTGTTGCACTCGGGCCCCCGACGTTCGGGAGAAGACGCCCAAGCGCATCGGCAGCACCCAGGAGACGGGGTTCGAGGCGACGGAAATGCTCGTCAAACCCCCACCTTCCATCAATGACCAAACCTAAATACTTTAGGTGTCGCAGCAGTGGCACTTTAACACCGGCGACCATAATTTCGGTACCTGGTGGTGCTCCCCTGCGAGGCCCGTGAAACAGAAGAGCCTCGGTCTTATGCAGGGCCACCTTTAATCCCAGTGCCTCTATACGCCTAACGACCAGGGTGGTGTAAGCTGAGGCCAAGCTTAGAGTCTGCTCCAGGTCCCCCCCTCTCGCGGTGACGAGAGTGTCGTCGGCGTAGCAAAATAACTTCACTCGCGGGGGGAGGGCGGCACGCAGAACCCAGTCGTAACCAACGTTCCATAAGAGGGGTCCCAGAACGGAACCTTGTGGGACGCCGCGGGACATCGGGTGGCGATTGGCTACACCACTCTGGCCAGTGAACAGGATGTCCCGGCCCTCTAGGTAACAGCTCAGGACACGCAGCAAGTATTGGGGCACTCCGTGATACCGGAGCGCCTCCAGGATGGCCGCACACGGAATCCTAACCTAACCTTTTTTTTTTTTTTTTTTTTTTTTTTTTTTAACGTCAGAAAATGCCTTACGCATACCACAGAGCCAGTGTAAGGGGTTGACCCTGTGGTTATGTGGGACTCTCCCCCCCAGAGTGCAATCCAGATCGCTAATCGACCTGGACTGGAAGGGCCTACCCACTAAAAACTGACGGTTCACCACTTGACTATTAGTGATAGTCGCGGCCGGGGTAAATACTCAGCGCACACCATCGCGAGCCGCGGCTAATAGTCTGTCCCGTTGGGGACCCATCTGTGCGCAGAGGTGTCCGCGGTGAAGAAGACACCTCTCAGTCATCGGACGTCGCTTACAGGGGCCAGACCCCCACCTGGCCCCCAGCGTCCTTGACTAGGGCGGTTGAGCTTGAAGGCCATAAAGCCTCCGACGCCTGCCTAATCTCCGCCTTCGACTCGGTTCAGCGAGGGGATCCTCCTCCCGAATTCTTTCCGCCGCCTCCTTCCGCGTCATCACGTCCTCGCAGAAGTCGGCAACTGCCGTCCATTTCGTCTCACTTTCGGCCATCTGTTTGATGACGGCCGGTAGGGAGAGGTCTCGCCCAATTGCTGCGACAAGGGCAGAGCGTTGTGTCGCCCAAGCCGAGCATTCCGTCAGCGTGTGCTGCGCTGTATCTGCGCTGCTATCGCAGTCATGGCAACGCGCACTCGGCTCACGCCTGGCAACCCTGTGCAGGTAGCTGCCGAAGCAGCCATGCCCCGACAGCACCTGGGTCATGCGGTAGGTGAGCGCGCCATGTCGTCTATTAAGCCATTCGTTTAGATTGGGCCGAATGCCATCAATCGTCCATTGCCCTGCAGCAGGGGCATCCATGCGAAGCCTCCATGCCCTTATTGTGGATAACTGGGCTCTATCCCTCCAGCGCCGGATCATTTCGGGTGGGGGACGGAGACCCTCGTTTCTAACTTGGGCGCTGCGTCTATAAATATTCGCAAGCGCCAGGGCGTCTAAATCCCATGGAGGGACGCCCGACAAGGCAAGCGCGGCATCGCTGGATATTGTCCGGTAGCCGCGGATTACTCTTATGCAGACAGTACGCTGCGCTCGCCGCAAGACGGCGGCGTTACGCGGCGACAGCGTGTCAGCCCAAACTGGCGATCCGTAAAGGGCCATTGATCTTATTACCCCAGTGTACAGCCTCCTGCATGACACACTGGGGCCCCCTATGTTAGGTAAAAGTCTGCTTAGTGACGCCGCCGCCCCTACGAGTTTAGTGGACAAGCGCCGAAAATGTTCCTCGAACCCCCACTTATGGTCAAGCACGAGTCCGAGGTACCGCATGTGCGGTGTTACATCGATGCGCACGTTGTTAACAGTGATGTGTGCGCCAGCCGGGGGTCTCTTACGGGGCCCATGGAAGAGGAGGGCCTCCGTTTTGTTGAGAGCAACTTTGAGGCCTAGGCTCTCAATCCTGCCCACTACAATGGTGGTGCAGACAGTGGCTAGTCGTGCCGCGTCCGTGTAGTCGTTGCCCTTTGCCAGCACTAGGGTGTCGTCTGCATAACAAACGACAGTTAAGCCCGGCAGAAGGGCGCCCCTCAGCACCCAGTCGTAGCCTATGTTCCACAGGAGAGGGCCAAGGACCGACCCCTGTGGAACACCACGAGCCATGGCTCGGCGAATTAGGTTTCCGTCTTTATTTTGGCACATTACCAGTCTGTTGCGCAGGTAATGTGCCACAATCTTACGTAAATACGAAGGCACCTTATGATATGCGAGTGCCTCGTCTATGCAGCAGTAGGGCAGGGTGTTAAAGGCGTTTGCGATATCCAATGATATCGCCATAACAACCCTGCCCCGCGATACGGCCTCGTCGGTGAAAGATTTTACCCGAAGAATCGCATCTATGGTGGATCGATTCTGTCGGAACCCAAACTGACAATCAGAGAGGTTGGGACCTGTCTCATCCAGGTGCTGAACGATGCGGGTGGATATGATCCGTTCTAGCAGTTTACCCGCCTCATCCAGCAAAACAATTGGCCGGTATGCAGACGGTGAAGTAGCCGGTTTTCCCGGCTTCTGCAAAAGTACCAGCCGGCCCTGTTTCCACACAGTTGGAAATTCTCCCGACGACAAACAGAGGTCGAAAATTTCCCTCAGGCGGTCTTTCAGAACGGAGAGGGACAGCGCCAAAACGCGGCCGTGCACTCCATCTGGACCTGGGGCCGTGCTTTTGGCCCGGAGTCTGCTTATAGCCCAGTCCCACTCTCCGTCTGTGATAGGGGGAGGGGGGTTGTCGTCGTCAGGGCTAGGCCTCACTGGAGCCATTAGTGGCGCGATCTGCCCGGTTTGTGCAGGAAACAGGGCGACTATTGTCGAATCCAGCAATTGGGGGTCGAGAGACTCCACCACTGGGGGGCCCTGACTACACAGCTTGTCTCGCACTATGCGGTATGGGCGACCCCAGGGATCGGCATCGAGTTCCTCAAGCCACCTCTCTCGGGCAGCTTCCTTTGCTCTGAATATGGCCACCCTAAATTCGTGGCGTGCGTCTTTGTAGAGGGCATACAGTCGGGCCTCCTCTTGTTCGTCTCTACCAGTGCGCCGTCTGCGAAATCTGGTGTATGTACGACGACGGGTTATGCAGGCGCGTCGCATGACTGCCAGCTCCTGCGACCACCAATGAACCTCGCGCTTGGGCGGTCGACGCTGTGTGCGTGGCATGGAAGCGTCGCAGATCCGCACCATCGACTCGCCAAACTCACGAGCTAATTCGTCCGCCCCCGCAGATGTTGTTGCGTTCTGGGAGAACCAATCCTCCAGCAGGGCGGATTCCTCGACGAGCTCTTTGTTGAGCTTGGTCAAGGTCCATCGGGGGAACGGCTGTGCTGTGTTAGCCCCGGCTTGATTGCTATTAGCTCGTCTTATAGAGAACACCTCGAACGTAATGTAACGGTGGTCCGAGAGTGTTTCTGCTTCGACGTGGACCATCCAGTTGGTCACGTGCGTGGCAATGGCAGGGGTAGCGAATGTTACATCCACTATAGACCCCCCCTGCTGTCGCACACACGTGTTGACAGAACCACGATTGAGAATGATGAGACCAGAGATGGCCAAAAACTCTTCAACTGCGGAGCCTCGTGCATCCGTTCTGGGTGAACCCCAAGCAGAGGATTTCGCGTTAAGGTCACCCAGCACAACGACATTTTGTGACGCTGCTCGCTGTATTGCAGCATTGACACAGTCTAGGAAATTTTCAAATTCAGAGAGAACACGATTTGGGGAGAAGTAGGTTCCTACTAGCACGATCTCTCCCCATTTCGTGGCGACAAAACCATGGCCCCGCTCCAAGATGTTCAGGGGCGGGGACCCAGAAGACGGCACTCTGATTATGGACACCAAGTTGTCCAAATCAGAGGCGTAATTAATGTTGGGCGGAGTAAAATATGGCTCCGCGACGACTGCTAAATCTATCGACCACTCTGGCATGGTTTGCATCAGGAGATCCTGTGCACCGCGAGAGTGGTTGAGGTTGCCCTGTAGTAACTTGTATGGTCGTGCTAACATTGCGAGTCGGTAATCATCTCCTCGACGGCTGGCTGGGCCGGCTCACCTTGACTGGCGGTCTGGGTCTTGGGGACCGCTTTCCTTCTTGGGGGCAGCGGAGCTTGGCAGCTCTTACCCCGCATGATATGATTTGCCGGCCGCTTCGAGGTCTCACATAGGACGCAGTGAGGGGCGGCTTTGCATGACTTGGCTTGGTGGTCGGGCTTACCACATCTGAAGCATAACTTGCTTCGATCTGTGTCAGACGGGCAACGCTGAGAAGTATGCCCAATATCTAGGCAGCGGAAACAAGTCAATTGACGGGGCTCCTGAGCCCGTACTCGGGCCGAGCTCCAGCCTACAAGGAACCGACCAGCGTCCGTCAATAATTTGGCAGCTGCAACGGGCAACTTAACCAGAGCTGTACTTAGGCCGTCAGGGCCAGTTCGTAACGACCTGACGGTTACGTCCTCAGTGTTACAGGCACACTTGATGACGATTACAGCCTTCACATCGTCGCTCACGACTGAGTCATCCAGCTCCGATATGCGGATTTCCGCGCATTTTGTCGGGGTGGAGACTCGCACAGCATCGCTCGGGAGGACTTCCCGCAGCTTCTCAGCGACTTCTCGCGCCTTAGTTTTATTTTCGGCGGCCGTTTTCTCGGTGGAGACCTGTAGAATACGCGCCCCGGTGGCTGCCTCCTTTATCCTGAACCCGTTGGCTGAGAGACCCAGTTCCTCCAGGTTCAGTTTTGTCTTTGCACTCCTAATTATTTCAGCGTAGGAGAGACCCTTCTCTTGAGCTTCGGGGTTAATTGTTAGAACCACCGCCGCTGTGCGAGGCTCCCGTAGCCTGGGTTTCTTGGGAGCACCCTTCTTTTGGGCCTGTGAGTTTGCACCAGAAGCAGGAGCAGGAGCTTTAGATGCCACAGGTTGAGACTTCTTTTTAGGACGCCTCGCCACAGTAACCCATTCCTCGTTATCAGGTTGGGTTGCAGGAAGCGTCGAACCAGACGGTTTAACGGGGGCAGCTGCCGGTTTTGGAGCTGGCACCTTCGCGGTCTTCTTCTTTTTGGCCTTTTTAGAGGCAGGAGCTGGCACAGACCCAGGCGCAGGCGGCTCCGGTAGATGGACCGTCTCTATTGCAGGCGCCGTTGCAGGCGTTCTCGATGACGAGACCACCCTGACATTATCAGCGGCCAAAGGAGGTCTTAAAGTCCTCGCCATCATGAGACGGCTGTCACGCTCCAGGGCCTCCAGCCTAGAGTTGATCATACCGCCAATCGTGTCAACCATTCGGTGCGACCATTCCTCAAAAAGCGACGGGATATTCGCAGCGTTTGCCTGAAGTGCCTCGTGAGGAGGCACCGCGGTTGTGCGACCCTCCCGAAGCGCCTTGACTTCCTCGCGCAGTTCCGCCATTCCTTTTCGCAGATCTGCAACCTCGTCCTGTAACCGTTTCTTGTCCGCCTTTAATTTGGCGGTCTCGGTTGACTCAGTGCACCGGAGAATTGCCAGCGTGTTTTGGACTATGGAATCCGCGGCATCGTGGAGGGCCTTCTGGAAAGTGCCCTTTAGGTTACCTGATGTTTTAGCAACCTTGCGTATTAAGTCAGCATCCTTATTGATGACCTCGAAAATTTGCGAGGCTAAGGGGCTTTCATCAGCGGACATCGCAGCGTCCGAATACTGAGAGTGGGCCGAACCTGAGCGCAGGCTTCGCCGATCTAACTGCTCAGCCATGCTTTCTTCGGCGTGGAGCCGCAGCTCTTCCTTCTTTGCCTCGTTGAGGGCTTTTTTCGCCTTGGCAAGTCCTACATATTCGCCCGTTGTGGGCGGGCGGCCTCTGCCGCGACCGGCTGATTTCAACTTCGTTGACAACTTGGGCGCGGTAACCGACTGGTCACTCAACTCGCTATCGGACTCTGACCGAGTGGTTTTAGCAGCAGCCCTAGTCTCACGGGTGCGCTTGCGTCCAGCTACCGCCTTTCCTACTATTCCAGCTGTTGATCCTAATGTCTCCGTGCTTGAAATCGAACAATCCGACATCGCCTCGTCGACATTCTCGGGATCCCCATCCTTTCTTCTTTCAACGCGACCTGCGGGTGGCGCGTTAGCCTCGACAGTGCCCACGGAGGGGCGTTCGCTTCCACTTCGTCTAAAACTTAATCTATCTAATCTTACAATTGGGTTTGGGTTTTTAGTATCATTATTCATCCTTATCCCACGAGCAGGAGGGAACTAAAAAGTCCGCCCGGGTGGTGCCCTCTGCACCCGGGTAACTCTAATACACCTGGGGGGGCGAGCGGTACCCCAGGGTTGACCACTAGCTGGTGGCATTGCCCAGCCACCACCATAAGGCGTCTGCCACCGTGGTGTCCCAGTGGCAGTTAACCCGCTGAACGGGAACTGAGGGGTTTTTTTACGTGGTATGCTCCACTCAGGGCCAGCCGGTAAAGGCAAGCCCCCCTGGTCCTGTGCATGTGCCGCTAGACATGGCAACGACACACACACACAGGATTCCAGGTTGCCCGACGGTAGGCCAGAGCCCATCCCCAGCAGCCACAAACCGTGGCCATGGGGCCGCCGCGCACGCAGACCTTACAGGACTGCCATCCCACGCCGCCGAAGCGGCCGCTGGGCCGACCAACAAAGGCTAGCCCCTTCCAAAAACCAGATTGGTTAAACCTGGGTGTGGGTTCACCACATGGAGCGACAGAACACTCCCGCGAACACTGTCCGCCATCCTATCCTTTTTTTTTTTTTTTTTAGCCAGGGGAAATGCCTTCGCATACCACCCTATCACGGGGAGACAGGGGGGTTATGTGGGACTTGAACCCACTAAAACCACCTGGGTGTCCCTCCTCCGCTGTGCGACGTTCTCCGGGATCATTACAATACTTCTACCGGAGAGCCGCCGCCGGATGTCCTAGCGGACCCGCCTCTCTTAGGAGAATCCAACCTCCTCCACTAGTGGGGCGCGCCGGAACACGGACGCGCTTCTCCACCACAGGGGCTCCTAGTGGACGACAGAACTTCCCCGTTACTGCCGCCCAGCCCCAACAGTATCATTGGCTTCGGGTAATCCGCCCTCAGCCCGACTCGCTACCTCCTGGCTATCACACGGTACAGCCGTATCCATTGCCTCGCCCGTAGCTTGTGTGCTTTGGGTGGGCAGACTGCTCTTTGCCCTACCGCCTCCCTTCTTTTTGGGCTTTCTTGCTTCGGGGGCTTGGCATCCTTTGCCCCCCATCACATGATCCGCTTTTTTGCCGTCCGCCGCACATGTAACACAATGCGGCGGGTTCGTGCACTGACCTGCTTTGTGACCAGAGTTACCACATCGGTAGCAGAGGTCACTCCTATCCTGCTCATTTTCACACTGCACTCGAATATGCCCGATCTCGAGGCAACGGAAGCACCGCATAGGTCTAGACGGCAGAAGTTTGACCACTGTCGACACCCACCCTACCTTTAATTTACCCCGTTCCATGATTTTCTGGGCCGCAGAAATCGGGCACTTGACTGTTACTGTGCCCGGCCCATTACTTTTTCTCCATATTTCCCCGCACTTTACCTCCCCCGCCTGGCAGTTACCCGCTATGGCAACAGCTGCTTGCACTTCAAGTGTCGACGCCGTGTCGTCCAGGCCAGTAACACGCAGTTCTGCGACTTTGACTGGCCTGGAAATTTCAACCCATGAAGGATCCAGCAACTCCTTAAGTTTTTCTGCCATTTTGTTGGCATTTCCGCCGCTTTCAACCCCTGGGAGTTCTAGTAACCGGGCACCAGTGGCCGCCACTTTGACCGGCAGGCCGTTTGGACAGCCAAACTCTTCGGGCTTAATTTTCCCCTTGGCGGCCGAAAGCACCTGGGCATAGGTGACGCCCTGTTCGGCAGCATCGGGCCGCAACTTAATCATGACCGCAGCCGAGCGTGGTGGCCGTAGCTTGGGTCGCTTCCTCTGTTTAGCCTCCGAGGACTTCGCAGCCGCGGTTCTGTCCGGAGCGGTCGACGGGGCTATCGTTTTTTTCTTTTTAGAACCCCGCTTTTTGACCGTTACCCACTCACCTGTATTAACAGGGGTAGGTGGTGCAGGGTTCATCACATCCATGTTGGGAGTACCAGAAGTGGTGGCACTTTTCTTTCCTTTCTTCCTCTTCTTTTGCCCCTCAGAAGTTACAGGGGCAGGGCCTGGCACAGCATATGTTGGTGCTGTGTGTGTCTCTCTCGTTAAAGGAAACGTCGGTGTCTTCGCTTGCACTTCCGGAACGGCTTCTCGCGACACAGCACGATCAGATGTGTTTGGCACCGGACGCCGACGTAGCTCAGGCAACAAGCTTTCCTCCAATCTTTTAAATCTGTCACTCATGATGGAGAGTATGCGCTCCGACTCTTTAGAGGACAATCCCTCAGTACATCTTCGACAAGGGGCGGAGGTATTGTTATTTTTAAGAGCGGCCACTTCCCGCTTCAGAAGCTCCATTTCCACCCGCATATCCCCGTTTTCCTTCCGCGCTCGGAGGTAGGCAGTCTGGATCTTGGCAAAATCAGATTCCAGTACCCTATATCTTTCCCCGAGTTTCGTAAGCTCCTCATTCCCCGTCCGGTTAGGTACTTCAACTAGAGCCTCCTTAATTTGGGCCGCAGCATCCTTTAGAGTACGCACGAACGTCCCCTTAAGGTTCCCGGACTTGACAGCCACCTCTTTTATTATGTCTGCCGTTTCCGTAAGCCTCTTGCAGACATCTAAGATCGGCATACTTTTCCAATCGGCCGTTCTGACTGCCGGACTGGTGTCCCTCGACAAAACTACTTCCGCCTCGGCTTGTCCCGCAAATTCCTGCCGTTTGGCAAAGTCCGCTTGGGCCTTGGCTTTAGTCCCGACAATATATTCGCCGGTGTTCGGCAGTTGGCCCCTGCCCCTCTTTTTTTCCTCTGCTCCAGAGCTCTTATCGCCCGACATCTTAGGCCCTTTAGAGCGTGTGCGCTTTCTTCCACATGTTTGAGAGGGTTCAATATATACGGAATCCTCATCGGAGTCAGACATCCAGTCCGAGAAGCGCGATGACGTACTCCTACTCCTACTTCTTTCGGACGACGGCGCCGCTGGAATTGGCGTGCGTGTCAGTCGTACAACTGGCTGTTTTCCCCTTTCCTCTGGTCGCTTAAAGCGAGCCTCCTTTTCCCTTTCGTCGGCGGCGGCAGATGTTGATGCCACCTGAGACTGCTTTGAAGCAGTCGTTTTATTCCCCTCCTTCTCTTCGGACTTCCCGTCCCTCCCAGCAAAAAGATTTTTAAAATTTAGAGTCTCCATATCTTATCCCACGAGTATGGCGGATCTACAATGTCCACCCAGGCGGTGCCCCCTGCACCTGGGTAACCCTAATACACTCAGAGGTCGGGCGGTATCTGAGGTTGGCGCTAATGGGCTGATGCACTCCACCAGCCACCCGCAAATGCGGGCGCCCCGACATCACGTGTCCCAATGCCAGGACTTTGAGGATTTTTTATTGAGGTTCTTCTTCCTCGCAGGAGACACGGTGAAGTGCCTCCCCCCGGCCCCACTCAATGTGGGGTAACGGTTTGGCCGACGGTGGCCGAAGCCTATCCGCTGTCCGGTGTAAGCGAACCAGCGGACCCGTCGCCCGCGTCGATCCGCACCGCCGCTACCCAGAAACGTCTGGGACGCCGACACGGAACCTGAGACACTCGCCTCTCTAACCCGCGCGAGTGCGCCATGGGCTGAATCACCCCCACCTCGTGCAGTTGCTGTCCGCGCCGGCCGAAGCCGGTACCCCCCATATCTGGAGGGCGTGCCCCTATCCACAACCCGGGGGACGCGTCCGGTAGCGACACTGCACAGTCGCTTCCCTCTCCAACGAGAGGGCGGAGTCCGCCATCCTATCCTAACCTAACCTAACCTTTTTTTTTTTTTTTTTTTTTTTTAGCCAGGGGAAATGCCTTCGCATACCACCCTATCACGGGGAGACAGGGGGGTTATGTGGGACTTGAACCCACTAAAACCACCTGGGTGTCCCTCCTCCGCTGTGCGACGTTCTCCGGGATCATTACAATACTTCTACCGGAGAGCCGCCGCCGGATGTCCTAGCGGACCCGCCTCTCTTAGGAGAATCCAACCTCCTCCACTAGTGGGGCGCGCCGGAACACGGACGCGCTTCTCCACCACAGGGGCTCCTAGTGGACGACAGAACTTCCCCGTTACTGCCGCCCAGCCCCAACAGTATCATTGGCTTCGGGTAATCCGCCCTCAGCCCGACTCGCTACCTCCTGGCTATCACACGGTACAGCCGTATCCATTGCCTCGCCCGTAGCTTGTGTGCTTTGGGTGGGCAGACTGCTCTTTGCCCTACCGCCTCCCTTCTTTTTGGGCTTTCTTGCTTCGGGGGCTTGGCATCCTTTGCCCCCCATCACATGATCCGCTTTTTTGCCGTCCGCCGCACATGTAACACAATGCGGCGGGTTCGTGCACTGACCTGCTTTGTGACCAGAGTTACCACATCGGTAGCAGAGGTCACTCCTATCCTGCTCATTTTCACACTGCACTCGAATATGCCCGATCTCGAGGCAACGGAAGCACCGCATAGGTCTAGACGGCAGAAGTTTGACCACTGTCGACACCCACCCTACCTTTAATTTACCCCGTTCCATGATTTTCTGGGCCGCAGAAATCGGGCACTTGACTGTTACTGTGCCCGGCCCATTACTTTTTCTCCATATTTCCCCGCACTTTACCTCCCCCGCCTGGCAGTTACCCGCTATGGCAACAGCTGCTTGCACTTCAAGTGTCGACGCCGTGTCGTCCAGGCCAGTAACACGCAGTTCTGCGACTTTGACTGGCCTGGAAATTTCAACCCATGAAGGATCCAGCAACTCCTTAAGTTTTTCTGCCATTTTGTTGGCATTTCCGCCGCTTTCAACCCCTGGGAGTTCTAGTAACCGGGCACCAGTGGCCGCCACTTTGACCGGCAGGCCGTTTGGACAGCCAAACTCTTCGGGCTTAATTTTCCCCTTGGCGGCCGAAAGCACCTGGGCATAGGTGACGCCCTGTTCGGCAGCATCGGGCCGCAACTTAATCATGACCGCAGCCGAGCGTGGTGGCCGTAGCTTGGGTCGCTTCCTCTGTTTAGCCTCCGAGGACTTCGCAGCCGCGGTTCTGTCCGGAGCGGTCGACGGGGCTATCGTTTTTTTCTTTTTAGAACCCCGCTTTTTGACCGTTACCCACTCACCTGTATCAACAGGGGTAGGTGGTGCAGGGTTCATCACATCCATGTTGGGAGTACCAGAAGTGGTGGCACTTTTCTTTCCTTTCTTCCTCTTCTTTTGCCCCTCAGAAGTTACAGGGGCAGGGCCTGGCACAGCATATGTTGGTGCTGTGTGTGTCTCTCTCGTTAAAGGAAACGTCGGTGTCTTCGCTTGCACTTCCGGAACGGCTTCTCGCGACACAGCACGATCAGATGTGTTTGGCACCGGACGCCGACGTAGCTCAGGCAACAAGCTTTCCTCCAATCTTTTAAATCTGTCACTCATGATGGAGAGTATGCGCTCCGACTCTTTAGAGGACAATCCCTCAGTACATCTTCGACAAGGGGCGGAGGTATTGTTATTTTTAAGAGCGGCCACTTCCCGCTTCAGAAGCTCCATTTCCACCCGCATATCCCCGTTTTCCTTCCGCGCTCGGAGGTAGGCAGTCTGGATCTTGGCAAAATCAGATTCCAGTGCCCTATATCTTTCCCCGAGTTTCGTAAGCTCCTCATTCCCCGTCCGGTTAGGTACTTCAACTAGAGCCTCCTTAATTTGGGCCGCAGCATCCTTTAGAGTACGCACGAACGTCCCCTTAAGGTTCCCGGACTTGACAGCCACCTCTTTTATTATGTCTGCCGTTTCCGTAAGCCTCTTGCAGACATCTAAGATCGGCATACTTTTCCAATCGGCCGTTCTGACTGCCGGACTGGTGTCCCTCGACAAAACTACTTCCGCCTCGGCTTGTCCCGCAAATTCCTGCCGTTTGGCAAAGTCCGCTTGGGCCTTGGCTTTAGTCCCGACAATATATTCGCCGGTGTTCGGCAGTTGGCCCCTGCCCCTCTTTTTTTCCTCTGCTCCAGAGCTCTTATCGCCCGACATCTTAGGCCCTTTAGAGCGTGTGCGCTTTCTTCCACATGTTTGAGAGGGTTCAATATATACGGAATCCTCATCGGAGTCAGACATCCAGTCCGAGAAGCGCGATGACGTACTCCTACTCCTACTTCTTTCGGACGACGGCGCCGCTGGAATTGGCGTGCGTGTCAGTCGTACAACTGGCTGTTTTCCCCTTTCCTCTG
The DNA here is from genome assembly GCA_902850365.2 of Chilo suppressalis. Taxonomy (NCBI): domain Eukaryota; kingdom Metazoa; phylum Arthropoda; class Insecta; order Lepidoptera; family Crambidae; genus Chilo; species Chilo suppressalis. The sequence continues at coordinate 26,852,959 of OU963905.1, read as the reverse complement.
GTCGCTTAAAGCGAGCCTCCTTTTCTCTTTCGTCGGCGGCGGCAGATGTTGATGCCACCTGAGACTGCTTTGAAGCAGTCGTTTTATTCCCCTCCTTCTCTTCGGACTTCCCGTCCCTCCCAGCAAAAAGATTTTTAAAATTTAGAGTCTCCATATCTTATCCCACGAGTATGGCGGATCTACAATGTCCACCCAGGCGGTGCCCCCTGCACCTGGGTAACCCTAATACACTCAGAGGTCGGGCGGTATCTGAGGTTGGCGCTAATGGGCTGATGCACTCCACCAGCCACCCGCAAATGCGGGCGCCCCGACATCACGTGTCCCAATGCCAGGACTTTGAGGATTTTTTATTGAGGTTCTTCTTCCTCGCAGGAGACACGGTGAAGTGCCTCCCCCCGGCCCCACTCAATGTGGGGTAACGGTTTGGCCGACGGTGGCCGAAGCCTATCCGCTGTCCGGTGTAAGCGAACCAGCGGACCCGTCGCCCGCGTCGATCCGCACCGCCGCTACCCAGAAACGTCTGGGACGCCGACACGGAACCTGAGACACTCGCCTCTCTAACCCGCGCGAGTGCGCCATGGGCTGAATCACCCCCACCTCGTGCAGTGGCTGTCCGCGCCGGCCGAAGCCGGTACCCCCCATATCTGGAGGGCGTGCCCCTATCCACAACCCGGGGGACGCGTCCGGTAGCGACACTGCACAGTCGCTTCCCTCTCCAACGAGAGGGCGGAAACCTAACCTAACCTAACCTAACCTAACCTAACCTAACCTAACCGAAGCCTTTTTTCGATCAGGTAGAATACTCCGAATCATTTCAAATTTTGTAGGCACATCTTAGAATTTTTGTTTCACCTTATTCCGCTTAAATAATAGATTCAGCTTTAATAGTTTTCGAAATATTTCAATTTTTGTCAATTTCTAACATTTGGTAGTAAATTTCCTAAGATTCTTGTAAACAAAGCACGCGTTGATGTCTTTTGTATAGGATTAACAAATTGTAAATTTTTAAATAATTCGTAGTAAATTCATTTTTAGTCGTAGGTTAGATTTAATTAGTGCATAAGATTCGTCTCATCTAGGCGTATATTCTGTGCTAAGCTGAGCGATAAACATTCAGAGATAATTTTTTAAGGGTGAATTTGTAAAATTATTTTTAGGTTTTTTAAACAACCATAACTTTTTTGTTCATAGTCACATTCTCATAATTCTTTTTTAAGCTAGTTTAGTTTGATAAGATCTATCACTTAAAGTTGCAAAACTTAATAATTTCTAGTTTTAAGTATTTTTAATTTGGAAAGTTTAAAATTTTTAACTTATTTTTTTTAATTTTTGTGTAAAAAGTTTAGTATTAACTTAGATTTATTTTTCCAAAACTCGAAAAATCTCTCGTAGTCTAAGGTTTCTACCACCGTTCATTTCATAATTTTAGGTTATAAGATTAAAAAGTTACGAGGTTTTTAATATAGAAAATTTTGCCCTAACCTAACCTTGCTAAACCTAACCTCATATTTCTTCATTCTTTCGACGAATTTGATTCTTTTATGCAGTAATATACTATAATAGGCTAGTTTGGCACTTGCACGTGCCCGGTTTGGTCCTTGATAAGAAAATAGTAATTACGAGCGTCATGCCTATCTGCCGCTCGCCTACGCGTCGTCCTTCGACTGGCGGCGTGGAGATGGAGGTGGCACAACGTCGAGAAGCTGTAGCTTCACGCCCTGCAGTCACTGGGTTAAATCCGGTTGTCGTTTTGACTCCGGTAGTCGCCACCCCTCCCCTACGCATGTCTGAGGAGTCGGACGTCACTGGACCCTATGTTGCATCGGGCAGCCTGGGATCTCAGGGGACTGATTCCCTTGGAGCCTCTCAGCAGCTCAATCCAGTTGCCAAGGTGAAGAAAGTCACTCGTAGCGCTAGAGCTAAAGCGGCCGCCGATGCGGTAAACCAACTACCCAAACTGACAGAGCAAGATCTAGAAGGCATTACCAACCCCCAGCACTATGAGGAGCTGCACAGCCTCCTCGAGAGCATCCCTGAGATTTTGGCGTCGGAGAAAAGCGTTACGCGCGCCATGAAGGACAGGGTTGCGGTGAATGTGGTTAAGGCAGCTACGGTGCTCCGAAATATCGTAATCGCCAACAAAGGGGGTGCACCTGCAGTCGGGTGCAGTTGTGAGGCTGTTGGTCCTGGAGAAGGAGGCGGTCCACCGGCCACGCATGGCGCAGACCTCTCCGTGAGCATACCCGCACTGGTGGAGAAAGCGGTTGCCCGGGCAGTCCGCTCCGAGATGGGGCGATTCAGCGCTGCTTCCCCGGCCTTCACTGGAGGCTCCTCCTCCTACGCTAAGGTCCTAACTAAACAACCTAGGCTATCAAACGGCACCTCACACCTCTCTCAGTCTCGTGGTCCTGACGCGGCCGGAGCAGCTGCTTCCGCTTCACGCCCCAAGGGACATGCCCTTGTCATCTCGTTCCCGGGGATCGAGGACCCCACCAGGGAGGTCGCAGTTTCGGCCGTGAAAGACGCGCTCAGGAAGACGACGAAGAAGATCACCCCGACTAACCTAAGGAAGCTGTCCAAGGGTAAGTTCAGGGTAGAGTTTGAACAGGCGGAGCATAGGGAGGAAATTAACCTCCTGATCAATGCCGGTGGACACTCTAGGTCAGAACCCGAAAGGAAGCGTCGGCCTCTCATTATACTTAAGGGAATCACTAAGGACGTACCAGAGGATGAAGTCATTGACGAAATCTGGGACCACAACCCGGAGTTAGCTGACTCTGGCGATCGAAAGGATGGGCTGAAGGTCCGGTTTCTGCGTCGCAATGGGAACCCCCATCTTTTCAATGCCGTTATTGAGGCCTCTCCCGGGCTGTGGAAGACCCTCATATCAATGAACCGTGTGCGCCTCGGCTTTCAGAGGGTGCACTGTGAAAATTTTGTCCCCTTCATGCAGTGCAGAAAGTGCGCCCAGTTCGGTCACACCTCAGCCAGATGCCCCGGCCAGGAAATCTGCGCCCACTGTGGCAAAGACGATCACACTATACACACAAAGAACAGCTGCCCACTCGCTCAAGCACCCCCAACTTGCGTTAATTGCCGTAGCCACAACTCTAGATTTAAATTGGATCACTCCACCAAACACTCCTCTTTCAACCAGGAATGCCCCAGATACCAAGCCATGCTCTCACGTGTTCTGGAAAAAATAGACTATGACTGAGTTTGTAAGGAACCCCAACTTTAGGCTAGGCATAATCCAAGCTAACTTGGACCGCTCTATCGCGAGCTCGGAAGAGCTCTTCAACGTCTTCCACGACCCCATCAGGCACATTGCTCTGATTAGTGAGCCCTACACCGGTAGAGGCACCTTCGTAAAGAACTCTCCTGGCATAAGTATCTTCCAGGATCTAAAGACCAACAGGCGGGTTAAGGCTGCCATTCTCATCAAGGACTCCATCAGAGACAAACTACAGGCCATCTTCATTGAGCAATTCTCTACGCCCAACCTGGTAATAGTGCAAGTTACGGTCAAGAATCAGCCACAATATTTGATCTCGGTGTACATCGAGCCTCAACAGGACCCGCATGACACATTGGCGCAGCTGGCGAGGTTTCTGCATGAGTCGGATAACCCTCGGTGCCTCATTGGGGGGGACTTTAATGGGTGGCATCCCCTGTGGGATTTAACAGGTAGAAGAAACAGGAGAGGTGAGGATCTATGCAACCTCATCAACGAACATGACCTCATCTGTCATAACACGGGGGACGTCCACACATTTGAAACCATCACTCACGGCAGACTTCGCCATTCCATCATCGACCTCACTTTCTCGTCCGGCAGTGTAACCGACATGCTCAGGGACTGGCAGGTGAAGCCTGATGCACTAGCGTCCTGCAGTCACAGGCTCATTGAGTACTATTTGTTGGTCAACCGCGAGTCGCTTGAGAACACCCAGGAATCTTCTACCTACCGATATAAGATTCCTGAAAATGCGAATTGGAGTGCCTTCAAAAATGCCCTGACCAACTACATCATGGATTCTAACCTGGAGCGCGAGAGGATCGACCAACTGGATCAGTGGGGGATTGACGCCTTTGTTGTCGAACTAACCTCAGTCATACAACGAGCCGCGGAAGCGGCATTTCCGATCATCAGACGAGGAAGGAAGATCCCTCTCAAAAAGCCCTGGTGGACTGAGGAACTGTCCCGTCTCAAGAAGGAAATCGGCCGCTCTCATCAGAATCTCCACAGAGCTAGGCAGGAAGGGGTTGCAGAATCCGAGTGCGAACGACTGGCTAACCAGCATGCGGACCTTAAGGCGGGCTACACCGAGGCCATCAGGAGAGAGGCCACATCCCAGTTCAGGAGATTCTGTGAATCGCAGACTAGTGAGAATGTTTGGAGCCTGACGAACAAACTTCTTAGGTCGGGCGCCCCCAGGAGGCCCCCCGCCTCCATGTGGGTCGACGGATCAGTCGTGGCGGACAATCGACAAACGGCGTCACGTCTTCTGGACCACTTCTTTCCGGAGGACCAGAGTGAGGAGGACACTCCAGCTCAGGCAGGCATAAGAGAGGAGCGACATCGCGTCCCTGACACCCACTCTGACCCACCCTTCGTTGAGGGAGAGCTTCTGGAGGCAATTGAGGGCATATCGCACAAGAAGGCTCCAGGTCCCGACGGACTGACCTCGGACATTTGCAGATGTGCCATCATCAACTTCCCGGGGCTCTTCCTCAGCCTTATGAACAGATGCCTCACGTTGGGATACTTCCCACGGGACTGGAAGCGTGCCGTGGTCAAGACGATACCGAAACCCGGTGCTGAGGGCGAGACCTCATTGAAAGACCATAGACCCATTGGACTTATATCGGTGCTGGGCAAGGTCCTGGAAAAACTATTTGTAGGCAGGATCATACACCACCAGGCAGTGGCAGGCCACCTTAACCCCAAACAGTTTGGGTTCCGGCTCAATAATTCTACAGGCCACGCTCTTCACGCAGCTATTGAGAAGATCAGGGAAGCGCGCCGCTGCAAGCGGCTCTGCGTTGCAATTTCGTTGGATATCCAGGCGGCTTTCAACAGAGCTTGGTGGCCAGCTATTCTTCACAGACTCAGGGAGGTAGGCTGCCCGGCCAATATATTTCGACTTGTTGACAGCTACCTGGACGATCGCGAGGTGCTACTGGAGTTTGCCGGGGTGAGTGAGACTAGACGCACCCAGAGAGGCTGTGTGCAGGGTTCGGCCTGCGGGCCAGCTCTCTGGAATCTTATCATTGACCAGCTCCTCGACATGCCCTTGCCCGCGGGATGCTATCTGCAGGCTTATGCGGACGACGTCTTGCTCATTGTCTCCGCCAAAGATAGATCGTCACTGCAGGAGGCATCCTGCGCCGCTCTGGACACTGTATCGGATTGGGGGCAGAGCGTCAAACTAAACTTCGGCCCACTAAAGACCAAAGCACTGGCCTTCTCAAGGAGGGCAGCAGATATCAGGCTTCACATGAAGGGTGTGCATATCTCATTTTCGACAGAACTTAAGTATCTGGGGGTCATTGTCGACCATCGCCTCATCTTCAAAAAGCATCTGAAGTTTGTGACTGACAAGGCTCTCAGACTATTTAATCGCCTCTCCCTGTTCACTAGACCATCTTGGGGGGCGCACCCAGAAAACATTGAAGCCATATACAAATATGTAATTGTACCGACCATCACATACGCGTCATGTGTTTGGGGCCATATCGCGGACCAAAAAGAGGTCCAGAAGACTTTAGGCTCTCTGCAGCGAGGGTTCGCCCTCCGGGCCATACGTGGTTACCGCACCATCTCGACTGTCGCCTCCTTGGCACTAGCGCAATTCCTCCGCCCGCGAGGTGGAGCTGGTGAGGATCACGGGGACCACTACATACCTGCCTGATAACCTTAAGTGGGAAGCGCCGGTGGCGGTGGCGAAACTTCTGCACCCGGCTAACAGGATCTCCCCAAATTACTTAATCACCCCTACGCAGAATGACATAGACAGGGCATGCAGAGAGAACACAATTCAAATATTTACTGATGGTAGCCGACTGGAGGACGGATCCGTGGGAGCAGCACTAGTGTGCGTGGACCCAGACCGCCACCCGACCACTACCATCAGAAAATACAAACTGCATAACACTTGCACTGTATTCCAGGCGGAATTGCTGGCTATAGCAAGGGCATGCGAGCTGGCGCGGGAGAGAGAATATGCAGACGCACTCATCATCTCAGACTCTAAGTCCTCTTTGGAGGCGATTCAACGCCGCAGTAGTTGTCACCCCACCATCGCCGCAATCCATAGAACCATATATAGCACCGGCTCACCGGAATCAATCAGATTCTGCTGGGTCAGGGGTCACACTGGGGTGTACGGTAACGAGGCGGCGGATCGCGCTGCTGGTGAGGCCGCCTCCTCTCACACGACTTTCACATATAGGGCTTTTCCCACCTCATACCCGAAAGCGCGCTCCAAAGAACTCGTAATGACGGAATGGCAGGAACGATACCACAGCGCTACCCAGGGGTCACAAACCCGGAGTATCTTCCCGGAGTTAAAGCAAATTGCGGACTATCGCGCTATTGTAGCCACTTCGTTCCACCTCACCCAGTTCTTGAGTGGCCATGGGGCGCACCGTTCTTACCTTGCTCGTTTTCAAATCATCTCCTCCGATTCGTGTCCCTGTGACCCGTCAACACCCCAAACCCCTACTCATCTGCTGGAGTCATGCCCACGGTTTGCCCGTCAGCGATTTTCGCATGCCGAATTAGCTCGTAGTTTAGACAGACCCCCCTTCTCATTTGCAGCTAACTTAGATAAACCCGTCCTCATCAAATCCCTCACTAAATTAATTACCCATATCTATACAAATATTAAAGCTTACAATTCTGACAAGTAGATAAATATAAACACGGATACATATAATGACAACTAGATAAAAATATACATGGATACATATAATGACAACTTTATAAATATATACACGAATACAGATAAATACGTAGATTAAAACATGTACTTTGGAGAATTAACAGGAGCATGGACACTGCACCCCCCCTACCCTGCAAGCTAGTTACAATCCCAGTAATGGGAGGGGCAAGGGCAATGGTCGCCAGACGTCGGAGGACAGCGGCCGGTACTAGGGACTGGGATGGGCCCAACTGCGACGGGAACAGTAGTGACGAAAAACCGCGTGGCCATCCGGATTTGGGAGCGAATTGAGCGACTCCACCGGGCGAGCCTACCTACCTGTCACCGCTGACCAGGCCTTGATCTCCTGTGCCAGACGATGGCGGAGTGGGGGGTCGACCTTGCGGTGGTCTCGGAGCCGCACCGTATCCCCCCGTCCGACAAGTGGATGGGGGCTGCGGATGGCTCCGCTGCCATAGTGGCGGCGAGTGCGGGCCCTTCCCCGGTGCTGGTGGAGAGGGGGGAGGGGTATGTGGCGGCACGATGGGGAGAGGTGGTGGTGGTGTCCACCTACTTCTCCCCCAACCGCAGCAGGGCCGACTTCGATCGGTTTCTCGCTGCGGTTGAAGGGGTCGTGCACCGCGCGGCCCCTCGTCAGGTGCTGGTGGCGGGGGACCTCAACGCGAAATCGACCGCGTGGGGGTCCCCCCGCACCGACGTCAGGGGTGGTATACTGGAGGCCTGGGTGTTCGCCCTGGGTCTCCAGATCCTCAATCGAGGAACCACCCCTACCTGCGTCCGGTGGCAGGGCACGTCACTCATTGACGTATCCGGCCCGTATCCGGGGCTGGCGGGTGGAGGCGGATGTGGAGACCCTATCGGACCACCGATACGTCCGGTACGAGGTCTCCACGGCATCCCCAGGGGCCCCGGTGGGCCCCCGTGCGGGCGGCTCGCCGTTCAAACGGTGGGCGCTCGCACGCCTCCAGCCGGATGTGGCGGAGGAGGCGGCGACGGTGCGGGCCTGGGCAGGGGTCCCGGACGCCGTCGCTGGGGATGCCGACGGCATGGCGGACCTTTTCGCGGACGACATCAACGTCGTCTGCAGCGCCGCCATGCCGAGGGCGCGGGTTGGCCCACGGAGGAGTGGGCAGGCATACTGGTGGACGCAGGAGCTCACGATCCTGCGTGCCGCCAGTATGAGGGCCAGGCGCGCCTACCAAAGATGCCGTAGGCGCGCCAGACGAGCGCCCGGCGAAGAGGAGGTCCTCCGCCGGGCGTACAACGAGGCCCACTCGGCCCTGCGTATAGCCATATGCAGGGCCAAGGTCGCTGCCTGGGATGAGTTTTTGGCCATCCTGGACAGCGACCCCTGGGGGAGGCCGTACCGGGCGGTGAGGGGGAAGTTCGCTTCGGCGGCCCCCTCCACGTCCGGTATGGAGCCTGCGCTGGTGAGAAGGGTGCTGGGGACACTTTTCCCAGACCCCGGACCCTTCGAACCCCCCAGGATGCTGCCCCCCGGTTCTGCTCCGGGGGCGTGGGCAGCTGGTCCCCCCGTGTCTGATGCAGAACTAGACACGGTGAGGGACCGGCTCCGGAGCCGCAATAAAGCTCCGGGGCCGGACGGGGCCCCGGCCAAGGTTATGGCCATTGCTTTGGGCCCCCTGGGAGAGCGATTCGCGATCCCCCACGTGTGCATAGAGGCGGCGCTCGAGTTCCACCGAGTGCCCCTATACCTCCGCGCCCTCGTCCGGGACTACCTGCGAGACAGGTCAGTCCTGTACGAGGACGCGGAGGGCCGCGTCCAATCGTGGCCAGTGAAGGCAGGCGTACCCCAGGGTTCCGTATTAGGTCCCCTCCTATGGAACCTGGGGTACAACTGGGTCCTACGGGGTGAGCTCTTGCCGCGCATGGATGTCGTCTGCTTTGCGGACGACACCCTAGTAGCGGCGAGAGCGAGGGGGTGGGAGGAGGCGGTCCGCCTTGCGTCGGTCGGCACCTCCATGGTCGTCCGACGCATCCGCCTCCTGGGACTGGAAGTGGCCCTCGAAAAGACGAGGGCCATGGCCTTCCACGGTCCCAGACGCAGGACCCCGCCGGGGCTCCGTGCCCGGGTAGAGGGGGTGTGGGTTCCGGTCGAGATGCACCTTAAGTATCTCGGCCTGACCCTAGACCCCCGATGGAGCTGGGAGGAGCATTTCAGGCTCCTCGCTCCCCGGCTGTGCGGCGTCGCAGCCGGACTCGGTCGCCTCCTCCCCAATGTGGGGGGGCCGAAGGCGACGTACGTACGGGGCCCCGGTCTGGGCTGAGTGCCTCTCGTCCCGCACGAGGGCCCTCTTGCGAAGACCGCAGAGGGTCATCGCGACCCGGGCTGTGCGGGCTTACCGCACGGTCAGCCACGGGGCTGCCTGCGTCCTAGCAGGTACGCTCCCGTGGGAGGTTGATGCCCTGGTACTATCCCAGGTGCATCAACACCGGGTCGCGGCGAGAGAGCGGGGCGAGCGACCCGTTCTAGAGGAGGTAGAACGGGTCCGCACCGAGGCGCAGGGGGAGGCTCTGCGCCGATGGGTGGAGGCACTCGCCAACCCAGCCGCTGGCCACCGGACGATCGAGGCGATTCGTCCGGTGTTGGAGGAGTGGGTAGGGCGCCAGCGGGGCACCCTCACCTACCGCCTGGTGCAGGTACTGACCGGACATGGGTGTTTCGGTCACTACCTGCACTGAGTCGCCCGTCGGGAGGAGACGCCGCGGTGTCATCACTGCGCCTCTCCCGACGACACGGCCGAGCACACGTTGATCGTGTGCCCGGCCTGGCGAAATGAGCGCCGCGATCTGATCGCGGCGCTCGGCGGAGGAGGCCTCTCGCTGCCAAGTATGGTAAGAGCCATGCTTGGTAGCGAGAGAGCCTGGAGGGCTGCCGCCTCCTTCTGCGAATCTGTGATGGCGCAGAAGGAGGCAGCGGAGAGGGAGCGGGAGGAGGACGCTCTAGCCGCCCCTCTCCGGCGTAGACGGGTGGGCCGAAGAAGGCAGGCAGCGGTGACTGCCGGTCTTCGACGGCCCTAAGGTGGCCTGGGCGCGGCCTGACCAGCCGCGCGCCCTAGGTGCCGCTCCGGCATAGGCCACCACGTCTGGGGACTGCCTAGTACCCTAGCGCAGTCCCCCTGAGGCGCGTCGCCCGGTCCACTCGTTGGGCCGGGCCTGCCCGGGGGCGGGCTCGGAGCTGTGGCGCACGCAGGTGCGTCGGCCCCGAGACGCCCCCACATGGGCGTAGGAGGGTACCGGGGGGTTTTAGTGGAGTAGGATCAGTGTGGTCTTCCGCACTGGTCCTGCTTGAGTAGGGTCGGCACTGTTTCCCGTGCCGGCGAGTCCCACACACGCCGTGCGCCTAGTCAGCGTCACGGTATGGTGCGTAACTGCATTTCCCCTCGTCACAAAAAAAAAAAAAAAAGGGCTGGCTCAGTGGCTGCTCGGGATGGGGGGGCCCTACCCACTAAAACTCCGGGATGTGCCCTCCTCTTTCGGATATGACGGCGTGGGTTCCTTATTGGGAATCAAACCACACAGCCCCGGCGGGGCCCGGCTATACGCCGGGCCACCCCACGGTCGGGGCGATGCCCGAGCACATCTAGGCATCACCCCCAGACTGTCAAGGCCGTGCAATGCAGGCGTGAATTTACCCAATCCCCGCCTGCTGGCCTCGATTACAGCGGAAGGACGCGGTCAAATGCACGCATCCTACCGCCCTGCCGTCTACGTCGGATTAGGGCCGCGTGGGCAGCATCCTCACGAACCCTCTCCGCGGCCTCCTTCTGCGCCATGACTTCGTCGCAGAATGAGGTCATCGCCAGCCAAGCCCTCTCGCTGTCCAGCATGGCCCTAACCACTGCGGGTAGGGAGAGGTCCCCTCCTATCACAGCCACCAAATCGCGGCGCTGGGAGTCCCAGGCGGAACACACCTCTAAAGTGTGCTGCGCAGTGTCATCTGCAGCGCCACAATCGTGGCACTGCGGAGTCTCCTCCCTCCGTGCAATCTTGTGCAGGTAGCGTCCGAAACACCCATGTCCGGTCAGCACCTGCACAAGGTGGAAAGAGAGTGATCCGTGATTTCGTGTCACCCAGTCAGATAGTACTGGGCGTATTGCATCAACGGTGCGCGTACCATACCTGGCAGACTCCAGGTCGATCGCCCACCTCTCCAGCAAGGCCTCCTGTGCCTCGTTACGTACATGCCTCATTTCTTCAAGAGCGGGGCGCTCCCCACGGGCTCTAGCCTCAGTCCGATACCGATAGGTTTCGGCCAAGACCTGCGCTTCCAGCTCCCATGGGGGAGCACCAGCTAATGCGCAAGCTGCCGCCCACGATACCGTGCGGTACCCTCGTACGGCTCTCACCGCCATTGTCCGCTGCGGACGTCGCAGCAGAGCCTTATTTCGGACAGTTAGAGACTCTACCCACACTGGGGCACCGTACAATGCCATCGATCTTATTATGCCGGCGAAGGGTCGCCGACATGTCATGTTGGGACCACCAATGTTAGGCAGAAGGCGGCCTAGCGCCGCTGCTGCATTCGTCAGCCTTGGGACTAACCGGCGGAAGTGTTCGCTGAACGTCCACCGGCTGTCCAATATGAGCCCGAGGTATTTAATTGAAGGTCCTATTTGGACCCTCACATCATCCACTCTGACTTCGGTACCAGGTGGCGGCTTGCGTCTAGTACCATGAAAAGCTATAGCCTCCGTTTTGTGTGTGGCTACCTCAAGCCCCAACTGTCTCATCCGGCCGACCACTAGGATGCAGCTTATTTCAACCGTCCTAACTGCCTCTTCATAATCACGACCGCGGGCAACCACTAATGTATCATCCGCGTAGCAGATGATCTTAGCCCGCTGCGGAAGGGGACGTCTGAGTACCCAATCGAAGGCAAGGTTCCATAAAAGGGGGCCCAAAACCGATCCCTGAGGAACCCCGCACTCCATCGTACGGCCATGCATTTGTCCTTGCTGTCCCTTAAAAAGAATCTTGCGGCCCCTTAAGTAGTCAGTCACCACTTTTTGCAGGTACTTGGGTATTCTATGGTACCGCAACGCCTCTATGATGGCAGGGAATGGGAGAGTATTGAAAGCGTTGCGGATATCTAGAGATACCGCAACAGCGCATCCCTTTTCCCTTACAGCTGCTTTCGCAAACTCTCGAAGCTCCAGCACGGCATCAATAGTAGACCGGCCAGTCCTGAATCCAAACTGGCTTTCCGAAAGATCCGGCCCAACTTCCCGAAGATGCTGGAGGATACGAGTAGCCAGCACCCGCTCGAAAAATTTGCCCGCCTCGTCTAGTAAAACGATAGGTCGGTAAGCAGACGGGGACTCGGGAGGTCGTCCCTCTTTATGGAGCAGACACAGACGGCCCTCCTTCCACACGGCGGGGAAACGTCCAGTTGTAATAAGGCACATATCAAGAATCCCACGAAAGCGTTCTCTCAGGTGCTTTAGTGCCAGGAACAAGACCTTCCTGGGCAACCTAACCTAACCTAACCTAACCTAACCTTTTTTTTGACCCGGAGAAATGCGTTACGCATACCCCGCCGCTGGGTAGGCGTCGGGGTTATGTGGGACTCCTCCCCCCACCTCCCGCCCACCCACTCAGCCAACCCTAAGGCTGGCTCAGTGGCTGCTCGGGATGGGGGGGGCCTACCCACTAAAACTCCGGGATGTGCCCTCCTTGCCAGTGGTGGCGGCGTGGGGTCCTTACTGGGAATCAACCACGCCGCCGCCGGCCGGCCCGGCTTTTAGCCAGGCCACCTCACGATCGGGGGGATTCCCAGGCACATGGTGGGAATCCCCCCCAGACTGCGGTGCCGTGCAATGCAGGCGCGGGTTACCCTACCCACGCCCGCTGGCCCCGACTCAGGGTTGAAGACTGCGGACGTATCCCCGCATCCTTCGTCCCCTTCGTCTGCGTCTTATTGGGTCTGCCTCAGCGTCTTGTTCGCGGGCCCGCTCCGCTGCCTCCTTTTGCGACATTACCTCTACGCAGTACGAGGATACTGCCTTCCAGGACCTGTCGTTGGTAAGCATGGAAGAGATCACGCTCGGCAAAGAGAGGTCCTGGCCTATTACCGCAGTGAGGGTGCTGCGCTGCCGAGACCAAGCGGCACACACCGCGAGAGTGTGCTCTGCGGTGTCCTCGGCCGCGCCGCACTCGTGACACATAGGAGTCGCCTCTCTGCCTATGCGGAACAGGTACTTACCGAAGCAGCCGTGTCCGGTAAGCACCTGTACAAGTCGGTAGGTCAGCGCACCATGTCCTCTTTGGACCCAGCCCTCAAGCACCGGGCGCACCGCCTCAATGGTGCGGATACCATAGATGGGAGAGTTGAGCATCTCTCTCCACCTTTCCAGCAACCTTTCGTACGCGAGCAGTCAGACTCGCCGCATTTCCTCTGGTGACGGACGCTCTCCCCTTCCTCGCGCCTCTACCCTGTAATGGTAGGTCTCAGCTAGGACGTCAGCTTCAAGTTCCCATGGTGGTGTTCCCGCCAGTACGCAGGCTGCCGCTCCGGAGACAGTTCGGTAGTCCCGAATAGCCCGCGTAGCCATGGCCCTTTGTGGCCTTCTCAGCAAAACCCGGTTTTCGCTGTTTAGGGCCTCCTTCCACACTGGGGCCCCATACAGTGCCATGCTCCTAACGACTCCCGCAAAAAGGCGCCTGCACGAGGCACTGGGCCCGCCCACGTTCGGCATTATTCGGGCCAGACCGGCCGCCACTTTGGTAAGCCTCGGAGATAGTCGTTTGAAGTGCTCGGTGAATTTCCACCGAGCATCTAATATCAGACCCAGATATTTTAGGTAGGGACCCAATCTGATGCTTTGCCTGTCTATCATAATACATGACCCCGCGGGAGGCCTTCTTCGTGGACCATGAAAGAAGATGGCCTCCGTCTTATCCAGCGCCACTTCCAAACCCAACATTCTAATGCGTTTTACAACAAGGGTTGTCCCCACCGAAGCGCGTCGTGCTGCGTCTTCGAAAGTGCTACCTCGGGCTGTCACCAAAGTATCATCTGCATAGCATATGATGTCTAGCCGGGGTAACCATATTCCTCTCAGTACAAAATTATATCCTATATTCCACAGAAGCGGACCCAACACCGACCCCTGTGGAACTCCTCGGTACACATCGTCAGACATTAGCCTGCCCCCTCTTCCAAGATACAGCACTTGTCTTCCAGTCAGGTAACTGCGAATGATTTGTCGTAGGTATCGTGGGACCTGGTGGTATCGAAGCGCCTCCAAGATCACCTCGAAAGGGAGCGTGTTAAACGCATTGGCGATATCTAGTGATACCGCCAGCAAGCACTGCCCCTCCCCTTCGGCTTCAACACATAGTCGTCGCAGCTCCAACATAGCGTCCACCGTGGAACGTCCTCTTCGAAAGCCGTATTAGCGGTCAGAAAGGTCAGGGCCTGCTTCCTCCAGGTGTTTTAAGAGACGGGCAGCTATAATTCTCTCAAACAACTTGCCCACCTCATCCAGGAGCACTATGGGTCGGTAGGCTGAGGGTGACTCCGGCGGCCGTCCATCCTTTTGGAGAAGGCATAGCCTACCGACTTTCCACGGAGCAGGGAATGTACCACATTCTGGACATTCACCAAAGATCCCCTTCAGGCGTTCCCCTAAGTGTTTGGTGACCAAAACCAAAACTCGTCCTGGCACACCATCAGGACCTGGAGCCTTCCTTTTCATCCTCAAACGATCGACTGCGCCGTCAAACTCCGCCTGCGTGATTTGAGGGATTTCCTCTATTATAGATTCCATCTCCGGCTCGGGAGGCACCATCACCGGGGGGGAAAATTGCTCCTGCTGCGGAAACAAGCCCCTGACTACCCTGGACAAGAGTTGTGGATCCATGCTTTCCGTTGAGGGAGCGTTGTGGCGCATCTTGTCCCGCACCATTTTGTACGGGCGCCCCCATGGATCGGCATCTAGCTCCTCGAGGAACTCCTTTCTAGCTTGATCTTTCGCGTTATTGATAGCAATCTGCAGCGCCATTTTTGCGTCCTTGTAGGCCCTATGCAGGAGTTCCTCTTCTTCCTCGGTATGGCGCCTCCGTCTGCATCTTTTGTGTGCCCTCCTGGCCACATTGCTGGTGACACGGAGAGTTGCTACATGCTCCGTCCACCAGTATACTGCTTTCTTTTGATGATGCCGACCCACTCGAGGCATGGCCGCATCACAAATTGCCGTCAGTGATCTACGGAGTGTCAATGCATTTTCATTCACCCCCTGTGCTGGTGTGGAACTCCAGCTCTCGACTATCGCCGCCTCTTCCACCATCCCGACATCGAGGTGTGTCATTGCCCACCTAGGGAAGTGCCTCCTCTGTGCCCCTGGTTGTTGCCTAATGGATCCAGCAGACCGAGTGACCCTGAACGTTATATATAGGTGGTCGGACAAAGTGACCATGTCTTCCATCACCCGCCAACCATCTATGCGTCGGGCTAGACCGGGAGTCGCGAAGGTGACATCAACGATGGAGCCTCCCCACCTCCTGACACAAGTGAAAGAATTCCCCCTGTTTAGGACATTAAGGCCCATCGTGGTCACCCACTCTGCTACCACCTCTCCTCTAACGTCCGTTGTTGGAGATCCCCATAAACTTGCTTTAGCGTTAAGATCTCCCATTACTAACACCTGAAGGGGGGCGAGTCTCCTTACTACCTCTCCAAGCCTATCCATGAAGGACTCCAGCTCAGAGACTCGACGATTGGGCGAGAAATAAACACCGATCACAGCTATGTTCCCCCATGTGGCGGCGACATACCCCTTGCCTGTTTCTTTAACTATTAGGGGGAGGGAGCGCCTAGCCGTGATGATAGCTACCAAACCATCTTGGTCCCCAGCCCAGTGCGGCTGGGGAGGCACACAATATGGCTCGGCGGCAACTGCCACATCCACCGACCACTGCACCATAGACTGAACAAATAAATCTTGCGCAGTGATGCAGTGGTTAAGGTTACTCTGAAGAAAGTTGAGATGTCTGGACCTATCCATCGAGTGACATCTCAACTTCCTCTGGTGATTCTCTCACCACCACTGGAGGGGAGCCTTCGTTCCGTTGGAAAAGCTTGCCCTGGACTCTGGGGGGGTTGCACTGTCTCCCCCCCATTCTGTGACCTGCAGGCAATTTGTGCCCAGCACATACCACACAGTGCGGTTCTGCGTTACATCCCTCTGCGACGTGTCCCTGTTTACCACAGCGGAAACAGAGGTCGCTGCGATCGACTTCGGAGGGGCACATCATACGCGTGTGACCGATGCCCATGCATTTAAAGCATCTGAGGGGCATCGGGTCAAGAGGCCGTACCTGGACTGAACTCCAGCCAATAAGGAACCTCCCCCCGTTTAATAGCGTCTTTGTGGCATCTACCGGGCACCTTACGGTGACGACGCCCATTCCTCCCGGACCTACACGAATTTCACCAGATTTCACAAGATCCGAAGAACATCCTCCTTTTTTAGAAACTGCCGCAATGACCTCCGCCATAACAATAGTGTCATCAAGACCCGTGATTCGGAGATCCGTACATCTTACGGGTCTTGTAACTTTCGCGTCCTCAGGAAGGAGTTCCTTGAGCTTTTGCGCTAGGGCATCAGCTTTGTCGCCGCTCTTTGCCCCTGGAACCTTCAGAATCCGGGCCCCCGTAGCAGTTTGTCTAATCTGAACGCCGTCTATGCCCAGATCCTCTAATTGCAGCCCTTGCTTTGCTCTCCCAAGGGCTTCAGCATAGGTCGTACCCTTGGCAAGGGCTTCCGGACTAAGGGTTACGACCACCGCCGTTGTTTTTGGAGAAGTCAGCTTCTTCTTCTTCTTTTTCGCCTTCTTTGCAGAAGGGGAAACTTCCGCTGGTGCTTTGGCAGTAGCCGATGGTTTTGGTGCTGCATTCGCCTGGGGCTCAGTAGAAGATTTCTTCTTCTTTTTGCCCTTTTTAACTACAGTATTCCAGGCGTTTGCTTCCTCAACAGGAGCTGCTGTTTCAGCCTCGACTGAAGCCTGGATAGGTGCTGTTTCAGCCCCAGGTGCCTTTTTCAACGTAGGCGGCGTAGGTTGTGTCGGCGGTTTTGGTGCTGCTTTCTTCTTCGGCACCGTTTTAGGAGCTGATGCAGACGGTGGCAGCAACTTCTGCTTATCAGCGGCGAGAGGCGGTCTGATTATAGGTGTAGGTGGGAGCCTATTTTCAAGACTCGCCAATCGGACATTAACCATCTCGCCAATCGAGATGTGTAGTGAGCGTTTCAGCTCTTCCATCGAGTCCTCGTCCAGTATAGGTGCAGCAGGGGGTACCCGCTCCCTACGCAGATTTCTCTCTGAGAATGCCTTGCGGAGGGCCTTAGTCTCCTTCCGTAAGCATTCTATGTCTCGGTTGAGTCGAGCGTTATCCTCTGTGAGACGGCGCGTTTCCTCGCTAGCCGTCATTGTTGCCATATTTTCAATGACGTCAGTTAAAGCCGCCGTGGCATCTATTATGGCCTTGTGGCATGCCCCTTTCAGATGTTTCGACTTGTGTGCCACCAATAATATTTTACTAACCTCGGTTAGGGCCTTGGTTTTGAGGTCGCCCGTCGTGAATTCATCGGACTTTTCCGATAAAGCCCTGGATGGACCGTCACCGACGGATTCAAACTCCCAATCGGCTATGTCCAAACTCTCCTCGGCATTAAAATCCTCTTTACAGGAGTTGTCCTCTGATCGCCTGAGTTTTTCTTGGTGCTTTGCGCCATGGGCCCCAGACGATACCGCCTTCCTTTTTGCTTTTATTTTGACCGTCTTAGGGGGCTCTAAGGTCGAGCTGGTGTCAGCGTCAGAACTCGACAACAATGCAGCACTCCTCTTTCTCGTGACACGGCTGGTGCTTGCCAACGAGCGCGCTGGCGAAGTAGGTCGCACAAAAAATGAAAATTCCGACGTCGGCCTCTCAATTTGCTCTGTTCGAATCTCTTGCGCCTGCTGCATAGTTACCGGAGCCACACTCCCTACCGGAAACATGAGCGTCATTGAGGACGCTCTGCGCATCGGATGTTCTTTATCCGGTTGTTCCTCCTGTTGTTGGCCCTGAGAAGGGCCTTTGGAAAAAGAATTTCCTTCGCCTGCAACAGGCTTCTGTAAATCTTCGGCTCGGTTTTTACTCGGACCCAGAGCTTTGTCCGTGCATCTCTCCAACGTCACTAAAGGGTTTTTTTGATTTTTATTAAATTTCTCCATATTGTTCCCACGAGTAAGGTAGCAAACGATGGTCCACCCGGGCAGAGGCTCCATACCCGGGTAAGCGTAGGGTTGTGAAGGATGGGGTTCCGCCGGTCCCCACCTCCAGAGGCCACGTTGCGACTGGACTCCCTCCAGCCACTCATCCCCTGACCCGTGACAGGTTCGGGATTGGGGTTTTTTAAAGAGGTTTTCTCCTCTACAGGCCGCCCAATCAAGGGAAGCCCACCGATCCCACTCAACGTGGGGCTACGGTTTGGCCGACGGTTGCCGAAGCATCCGCTGATCGCGACTACCACAACCAGACGAACCCGTCGCCCACGCTTGCACTGTCGCTCCCCGGACTATCCAGGACGCCAGCCAAGCCCAGACCGCGTCGCCGCTACCCAGAAACGTCTGGGACGCCGACCCGGAATTCAGGGCACTTGTCCCTCACTGACCCCTTGGGGTCCCGCAACCACTGAGGCTGCTCCCTCCCGTGCAGTTGCTGTCCGCGCCGGCCAAAGCCGGTACCCCCCATATCTGGGGGGCGTTCCCCTATCCGCAACCCGGGGGACGCGTCCGGTAGCGACACTGCACTGTCGCTCCCCTCTCCAAAAAGAGGGCGGAAACCTAACCTTTTTTTTTTTTTTTTTTTTTTTTAACGTCAGAAAATGCCTTACGCATACCACAGAGCCAGTATAAGGGGTTGACCCTGTGGTTATGTGGGACTCTCCCCCCCAGAGTGCCTACCCACGGAAGGGCCTACCCACTAAAAACTGACGGTTCACCACTTGACTATTAGTGATAGTCGCGGCCGGGGTAAATACTCAGCGCACACCATCGCGAGCCGCGGCTAATAGTCTGTCCCGTTGGGGACCCATGGGGGGGAAGAAGACACCTCTCAGTCATCGGACGTCGCTTACAGGGGCCAGACCCCCACCTGGCCCCCAGCGTCCGTGACTAGGGCGGTTGAGCTTGAAGGCCATAAAGCCGCCTCCGCCTGCCTAATCTCCGCCTTCGAGTCGGGTCAGCGAGGGGATCCTCCTCCCGAATTCTTTCCGCCGCCTCCTTCCGCGTCATCACGTCCTCGCAGAAGTCGGCTACTGCCGTCCATTTAGTCTGACTTTCGGCCATCTGTTTGATGACGGCCGGCAGGGAGAGGTCTCGCCCGATTGCTGCGACAAGGGCAGAGCGTTGTGTCACCCAAGCCGAGCATTCCATCAGCGTGTGCTGCGCTGTATCTGCGTTGCTGTCGCAGTCATGGCAACGCGTACTCGGCTCACGCCTGGCAACCCTGTGCAGGTAGCTGCCGAAGCAGCCATGCCCCGACAGCACCTGGGTCATGCGGTAAGTAAGCGCGCCATGTCGTCTATTTAACCATTCATTTAGATTGGGCCGAATGCCATCGATCGTCCATTGCCCTGCAGCAGGGGCATCCATGCGAAGCCTCCATGCCCTTATTGTGGATAACTGGGCTCTATCCCTCCAGCGCCGGATCATTTCGGGTGGGGGACGGAGACCCTCGTTTCTAACTTGGGCGCTGCGTCTATAAATTTTCGCAAGCGCCAGGGCGTCTAAATCCCATGGAGGGACGCCCGACAAGGCAAGCGCGGCATCGCTGGATATTGTCCGGTAGCCGCGAATTACTCGTATGCAGACAGTACGCTGCGCTCGCCGCAAGACGGCGGCGTTACACGGCGACAGCGTGTCAGCCCAAACTGGCGACCCGTAAAGGGCCATTGATCTTATTACCCCAGTGTACAGCCTCCTGCATGACACACTGGGGCCCCCTATGTTAGGGAGGAGTCTGCTGAGAGACGCCGCCGCCCCTACAAGTTTGGTGGACAAGCGCCGAAAATGTTCCTCGAACCCCCACTTATGGTCAAGCAGGAGTCCGAGGTACCGCATATGCGGTGTGACGTCAATGCGCACGTTATTGATAGTAATGTGTGCGCCAGCCGGGGGTCTCTTACGGGGCCCGTGGAAGAGGAGGGCCTCCGTTTTATTGAGAGCAACTTTGAGACCTAGGCTCTCAATCCTTCCCACCACGATGGTGGTGCCGACAGTTGCCAGTCGTGCCGCGTCCGTGTAGTCGTCGCCCCTTGCTAGAACTAGGGTGTCGTCTGCATAGCAAACGACAGTTAAGCCCGGCAGAAGGGCGCCCCGCAAAACCCAGTCATAGCCGATGTTCCACAGGAGAGGGCCAAGGACCGACCCCTGTGGAACGCCGCGTGCCATGGCTCGGCGAATTAAATCTCCGTCCTTGTTTTGGCACATTACAAGTCTGTTGCGCAGGTAATGTGCTACAATCTTGCGTAAGTACGAAGGCAACTTATGATATGCGAGTGCCTCGTCTATGCAGCAGTAGGGCAGGGTGTTAAAGGCGTTTGCGATATCCAGTGATATCGCCATAACAACCCTGCCCCTCAATACGGCCTCGTCGGTGAAAGATTTGACCCGAAGAATCGCGTCGATGGTGGATCTATTCTGTCGGAACCCAAACTGACAATCAGAGAGGTTGGGACCTGTCTCATCTAGGTGCTGAACGATGCGGGTGGATATGATCCGTTCTAGCAGTTTACCCGCCTCATCCAGCAAAACAATTGGCCGGTATGCAGAAGGTGAAATAGCCGGTTTTCCCGGCTTCTGCAAAAGTACCAATCGGCCCTGTTTCCACAGAGTTGGGAATTCTCCCGACGACAAACAGAGGTCGAAAATTTCCCTCAAGCGGTCTTTCAGAACGGAGAGGGACAGCGCCAAAATGCGGCCATGAACTCCATCTGGACCTGGAGCCGTGCTTTTGGCCCGGAGTCTGCTTATAGCCCAGTCCCACTCTCCGTCTGTAATAGGGGGAGGGGGGTTGTCGTCGTCGGGGCTAGGCCTCACTGGAGCCATTACTGGCGCGATCTGCTCGGTTTGTGCAGGAAACAGGGCGACTATAGTCGAAACCAATAGTGGAGGGTCAAGAGACTCTACCACTGGGGGGCCCTGACTACACAGCTTGTTTCGCACGATGCGGTATGGACGACCCCAGGGATCGGCATCGAGCTCCTCAAGCCACCTCTGTCGGGCAGCTTCTTTTGCCCTGAATATAGCCACCCTAAATTCATGGCGTGCGTCTTTGTAGAGGGCATATAGTCGGGCCTCCTCTTGTTCGTCTCTACCAGTGCGCCGTCTGCGAAATCTGGTGTATGTGCGACGACGGATTATGCAGGCGCGTCGCATGACTGCCAGCTCCTGCGACCACCAATGAACCTCGCGCTTGGGCGAGCGACGCTGTGTGCGTGGCATGGAAGCGTCGCAGATCCGCACCATCGACTCGCCAAACTCACGAGCCAATTCGTCCACCCCCGCAGATATTGTTGCGTTCTGGGAGAACCAGTCCTCCAGCAGGGCGGATTCCTCGACGAGCTCTTTGTTGAGCTTGGTCAAGGTCCATCGGGGAAACGGCTGTGCTGTGTTAGCCCTGGTTTGACTGTTGCTAGCTCTTCTTGTAGAGAACACCTCGAACGTAATGTAGCGGTGGTCCGAGAGTGTTTCTGCTTCTACGTGGACCATCCAGTTGGTCACGTGCGTGGCAATGGCAGGGGTAGCGAATGTTACATCCACTATAGACCCCCCCTGCTGTCGCACACACGTGTTGATTGAACCACGATTAAGAATGATGAGGCCAGACATGGCCAAAAAGTCTGCAACTGCGGAGCCTCGTGCATCCGTTCTGGGTGAACCCCACGCAGAGGATTTCGCGTTGAGGTCACCCAGCACTACGACATTTTGTGACGCTGCTCGCTGTATTGCAGCATTGACACAATCTAGGAAGTTTTCAAATTCAGAGAGAACACGATTTGGGGAGAAGTAGGTTCCTACTAGCACAATCTCTCCCCATTTCGTGGCGACATAACCATGGCCCCGCTCCAAGATGTTCAGGGGCGGGGACCCAGAAGACGGCACTCTGATTATGGAGACCAAGTTGTCCAAATCAGAAGCGTAATTAATGTTTGGCGGAGTAAAATATGGCTCCGCGACGACTGCTAAATCTATCGACCACTCTGGCATGGTTTGCATCAGGAGATCCTGTGCACCGCGAGAGTGGTTGAGGTTGCCCTGTAGCAACTTGTATGGTCGTACTAACATTGTGAGTCGGTAATCATCTCCTCGACGGCTGGCTGGGCCGGCTCACCTTGACTGGCGGTCTGGGTCTTGGGGACCGCTTTCCTTCTTGGGGGCAGCGGAGCTTGGCAGCTCTTACCCCGCATGATGTGATTAGCCGGCCGTTTCGAGGTCTCACATAGGACGCAGTGAGGAGCGGCTTTGCATGTCTTGGCCTGGTGGTCGGGCTTACCACATCTGAAGCATAGCTTGCTTCGATCTGTGTCAGACGGGCAACGCTGAGAAGTATGCCCAATATCTAGGCAGCGGAAACAAGTCAATTGACGGGGCTCCTGAGCCCGTACTCGGGCCGAGCACCAACCTATGAGGAACCGACCAGCGTCCGTCAATGTTTTGGCAGCTGCAACGGGCAGCTTAACCAGTGCTGAGCTTAGGCCGTCAGGGCCAGTTCGTAACGATCTGACGGTTACGTCCTCGGTGTTACAACCGCACTTGATGACGACTGCAGCCTTCACTTCGTCGCTCATGACTGAGTCATCCAACTCCGATATGCGGATTTCCGCGCATTTTGTCGGGGTGGAGACTCTTACAGCATCGCTTGGGAGGACTTCTCGCAACTTTTCAGCGACTTCTCGCGCCTTGGTCTTATTTTCGGCGGCCGTTTTCTCGGTAGAGACCTGCAGAATACGTGCCCCGGTGGCTGCCTCTTTTATCCGGAACCCGCTAGCCGAGAGACCCAGTTCCTCCAGGTTCAGCTTCGTCTTTGCACTCCTAATTATGTCAGCATAGGAGAGACCTTTTTCTTGTGCTTCGGAGTTAATAGTTAGAACAACCGCCGCTGTGCGAGGCTCCCGTAGCCTGGGTTTCTTGGGAGCACCCTTCTTTTGGGCCTGTGATTGTGCAGAAGCAGGAGCAGGAGCTTTTGATGCCACAGGTTGAGTCTTCTTTTTAGGACGCCTCGCCACAGTAACCCACTCCTCGTTATTAGTTTGGGTTGCAGGAGGCGTCGGACCAGATAATTTAACGGGAGCAGCTGCCGGTTTTGGAGCTGGCACCTTCGCGGTCTTCTTCTTTTTGCCCTTTTTAGAAGCAGGAGCTGGCAGAGACACAGGTGCAGGCGACTCCGATAGGTGGGCCGTCTCTGTATCAGCAGCACGCAGTGCAGCAGCAGGCGTTCTGGATGTCGAGACCGCCCTGGCCTTATCAGCAGCCAAAGGAGGTCTTAAGGTCCTCGCCATCATGAGGCGGCTGTCACGCTCCAGGGCTTCCAGCCTAGAGTTGATCATACCGCCAATCGTGTCAACCATTCGGTGCGACCATTCCTCAAAAAGCGACGGGATATTCGCAGCGTTTGCCTGAAGTGCCTCGTGAGGAGGTACCGCGGTTGTGCGACCCTCGCGAAGCGCCTTGACTTCCTCGCGCAGTTCCGCCATTCCTTTTCGCAGATCCGCAACCTCGTCCTGCAACCGTTTCTTGTCCACCTTTAATTTGGCGGTCTCGGTTGACTCCGTGCACCGGAGAATTGCAAGCGTATTTTTGACTATGGAGTCCGCGGCATCGTGGAGGGCCTTCTGGAAAGTGCCCTTTAGGTTGCCTGATGTTTTGGCAACCTTCCGTATTAAGTCAGCATCCTTATTGATGACCTCGAAAATTTGCGAGGCTAAGGGGCTTTCGTCAGCGGACATCGCAGCGTCCGAATATTGAGAGTGGGCCGAACCCGAGCGAAGGCTTCGCCGATCAAGTTCCTCGGCCATGCTTTCTTCGGCCCGGAGCCGCAGCTCCTCCATCTTGGCCTCATTAAGGGCTTTTTGCGCTTTCGCTAGGCCTACATATTCACCCGTAGTGGGCGGGCGGCCTCTGCCGCGGCCGGCTGATTTCGGCTTAGTTGACATCTTGGGCGCGGTGACCGACTGATCGCTTAACTCGCTGTCGGAATCTGACCGAGCGGTTTTAGAAGCAGCCCTGGTCTCACGGGTGCGCTTGCGTCCGCTTACCGACTTTCCTGCTTTTCCAGCAGTTGATCCCAGCGTCTCAGTACTTGTCATCGAACAATCTGACATCGCTTCATCGACATTCACAGGATTCTCATCCTTCTTTCTCTCAACGCAAACTACGGGTGGTGCGTTAGCCTCAATGCTACCCACGGAGGGGTGATCACTATCAATGCGTCTTAAACTTATTCTAAGGTTTTGGGTTTGTTTTGTATTATTCGACATACTTATCCCACGAGCAGGAGGGAACTACAAAGTCCGCCCGGGTGGTGCCCTCTGCACCCGGGTAACTCTAATACACCTGGGGGGGCGAGCGGTACCCCAGGGTTGACCACTAGCTGGTGGCATTACCCAGCCACCACCATAAGGCGTCTGCCACCGTGGTGTCCCAGTGGCAGTTAACCCGCTGAACGGGAACTTGGGGGTTTTTTTTTACGTGGTATGCTCCACTCAGGGCCAGCCGGTAAAGGCAAGCCCCCCTGGTCCTGTGCATGTGCCGCTAGACATGGCAACGACTCACACACACAGGATTCCAGGTTGCCCGACGGTAGGCCAGAGCCCATCCCCGGCGGCCACAAACCGTGGTCACGGGGCCGCCGCGCGCGCAGACCTAACAGGACTGCCATCCCACGCCGCCGAAGCGGCCGCTGGGCCGACCAACAAAGGCAAGCCCCTTCCAAAAACCAGATTGGTTAAACCTGGGTGTGGGTTCGCCACATGGAGCGTCAGAACACTCCCGCGAACACTGTTCGCCATCCTACGAACCGAGGTTCCTCTGGGTAAGAACCCGACGTCAAATGAACAAAAAAGTTCCGCGAGCCTTGAAGGCAAGCCATCCGCCGACAGAAAGTCCACTGGCCCTAAGAAGGGCCCCCACAACTGAGGCGCGAGTGCGCCGTGGGCTGAATCGCCCCCACCGCGTGCAGTAGCTGTCCACGCCAGCCGAAGCCGGTACCCCCCATATCTGGGGGGTGTTCCCCTATCCGCAACCCGGGGGACGCGTCCGGTAGCGACACTGCACAGTCGCTCCCCTCTCCAAAAAGAGGGCGGAGCGGAAACCTAACCTAACCTAACCTAACCTAACCACCACCCAGCCCCTAAGTCATTTAATAGAAGACTGTCCACGATTCGCTCATTCTAGGAGCGATCATTCTATCATCGCATCCAAACATCACATTAACGCATTCAAACTCGTCGAAATAATCGACAAAAGCGAAACCACAAACTCCTTTCACTCTCATCTTACATATATAATTAAGCAATTAAAAAACTTTAATAAATAACCACAATAAAATAATTATATATCCAATTATCCACCAAACCCTTAAACTAACTTAACCATAATCATCCAGTAATACCCAAACAAAATCACAAAGTTATGACCCAGCGTAAACCGTAACCGCTGGATCGTAAAGTTTATCTTTATGATTTTCACAAAAAAAAAAACCTAACCTAACGATTCCTCTCGTCGGCCTACCACCACCACTCTACTACTACCACTCTACTACCACCCTACTACCACCCTACTACCACCCTACTACGTCACACCATCGAGATACGCAATGTTGCATCACTCGATGATGATGAGTCATCCACACACGCCATACATCACAGCACACAACGCACCATATAACCCAATCCTAGTGGTGAACGCTTCCGAGGAGAGGGGAGACGGGCGATTGCGACCCGTGCGCCGATGGAGTTAGAGTGCATTATCGCATGGCAATTTGTGATTCTGCGATAACCGGTTTGCATTCAACGTGTGAGAAAGAGACGGCATGAGGATAACTTATAATTTCTTTTTTTTTTTATTTGTTTGAATGCATGCGAGATGCTTGAATATTAATGAGTATATATTATTATAAAAAAAAAAAAGGAGGACATCAAGACGACCACACACACACGAAGATGACCCGTTCGCCGATGAAGATACGATGCATTATCGCACGCGGCATCTCTTTTTTATTGTCGTCGCTTACATCTATATATACTACGACATAGAAAGAGATGACGCGAAGATAATGATGAACGACGAACGACGACGGCGCTGCATGGCGAATATATATATAAAAAAAACAACAAGATAGAAAGAGACAAAGACGGCGTGAGGATATTTTTTTTTTTATTTAATCCATTTGAAAGCAAGCGAGATGGTTGAATATTAATGAGTAATATGAAAAAAAAAGAAAGATGTATGAAAAACAAGAATAAAAACTAAAGAAATGATTATTATTTTCTTCAGTCGTCAATCGCCTTTCGATATTGAACCAGTGATAAAGTGTGTGCACATTGATCGATGGTAAGGAATACACAGAATATTATATATATAAAAAAAACATATGATGTGTATATCATACCATAGATAGATGATGCTGGTGCTGCTGCTGCTGCTGCTGCTGCATACGCTGCCACACTCGTGCGCCTCCGACCTCCCATCCTGTGAGGTCGAACGGCTGCGGACGTAATAAATTGTCATGATTATTATTCTGTATATATATATAAATGCGTGTGTGTATGTAATTTATTAAGATATATATATATATATATTTATATGTATATTATCATTTTTTTTCCTTTCATTATTATTAGATTGTTGAACAGAAAAAATATATATAAAAAAAACTTTTTTTTTTCTTAATGAATGATTATTAATACGTATACATTTGTTATCAGATTGTTTAAGAAAGAACAAATAATAGCGAATACGAACAAAGAAGACGGAAAAAAACAACAACGCGGAACCATATCCTATATATAAAAAAAATTACTTAATAAAAATAGAAAAAAAAACAAAAATGTCGTCGATAGAACTGGCGATAATAATAGAGAAATGGGAAAAGTATTTAGCATTGACGCATATAGAAACAGCACAAAAAGTAGAATTACGAAAATTCATAGTGGACCTCATAAACTCTTCGTTATGCATCAAAGAACAAGAAGACGACAAAGGTGTACTATATACATCAGTTCATATAATCAGTGGGGAACTAATTGGAAATTGGGGCGAACTGTTCGACAGTGAAAAAAATTTAAAAATACAGAAATTGATAACATCTATAATTTACGTGAGCATGTTTATATTGGGAATGGTAGTTAAATCTTATCGAATGTTCACACCGGAAAAAATGAAAAAAATAATAAATACATATAACATAATTGTGGAATGGTCGGCGTTGATAAACGGACAAAAAAAACATACGAAATTGAGTGTACCGAAAGGAGAAATTGAATATTTATCAGAAAAAGCGAGACATCTGAAGAAGGGATCTCCAGAGTGGTGGATGCAAATATTCAAACCGCTAACAGTGAAATGGATATCAAAGTCGGGATCGGATGATGTGATGTACGAGACGAGAACGGGACAATTGATGGTAAATGGAAGAACACAAATGATGTTATCGCGAGAAAAAATTGAAAACATATGTATGGAGACACGGATATTGTTATGTATCTATGCCAAAGCGATGATTGCACGGAACGAAAAGCTATGGAAACACTTATCAAGCGAAATGAAAGGGGTAAAATCATATACACTGATCGATGAAACGAATAAAATTAAGAAAGAGCATCCATTTTATCAAGAATTCTGGTTTTTCAGACCGATAATCGACTCAGATAATGAAAAATGTTGGCTTCGCGGATGTCCATTCCGAATATTAGAACACAACAAAAAAATGAACATACAAAAACAACATTAATTATGAACACAAATGAAGAAACAAAAAGTTAAAAAAAAAGAAACATCAAAAATTAGCATACAACAAACATGAATTTAAAAAACGACAAATGTCACTTAAAAAAAATTGAACAAAATAAAAAAACATTAAATATATAAAAGGATAAACAAAGACTGCAGAGAGCACAGTCTTCGAAGAGAATCGCATCCAGAAATAACGCATTATCAACACCATCATAACACGCACAACAGTGAACGTATATATTATTATTGAGAAAAATGAATAATCAACAAAAAATATCATCATGGAAAACGAAAAATAGCAAGGCAGAAAGCATGGAAGATATTTTTGAAAATATAAAGAAAGTAAAAACCTATGAAAACATATTAGACACTTTGAATACCTCTGAATCGGAAAACATTTTTGAAACGATCGACATCGATGAAGACGAAGAAACAGACATCGATGGAGAAAAAGACGACAACGAAAGATTGAACGAAAATAAGAAAGAAAAAATAGAAACCAAACAAACTTCAATGTCGCATAAAGAAAAGGAAGAAAACAAAACGCAAGCACAACCATCGACGTCCAGTGGAAAAAACAAAGAAGAAAAAGCTGCACAGCACTCTACGGCAAATAAAAAAATGAAAAAGACCAATTCGCATTCCATCAACGAAGACATCAACTGTAGACACGACGATTGGAAGATAAAACAGCAAGCGTACAGAGACGACATACGCGAATATTCGAATAACAAAAACATTATTACATTCTTCGAAACGATACGAAATTACATAGAAGATCCGGCTTTAATCGAAGTAAGTTTTTATGTGCCACTCTTGAACAGTGAAAGTGATCAAAAGTTAACATATTGCATAAAATGTGCTGATAAATTTTTCATCAACAGAATACCAGTGAAATATCTAGAATACGTGTCTTATCACGTAGATTGCTATAAAACTGCATTCTATTGCTCTATCTGTAACGCTGCGTGTTTTAAATATATTTTAGAAAAAATAAGTGACATGTACGGCAAGTAACAGTAGTAGTAATAGTATATATATATATGATTAATACAATGTAATCGATTTTTTTATAGAGAGATAGTTTATAATAGGGACACGTAAATAGTAATAGTAGTGATATATATAAATTAATCAATTAAAAAAAAAATCGCAGATGATTAGTGATATACATAAATATATATATATATATATATATATATAATTAGGGTGTTTAATAATAATAATAATTAACATAAGAATAACAATGAATAGATACTAACACAAAAAAAAATGTAATCAATAGGCGATGGAAAAAAAGGAGGGAGTATACAAGTAACTACCTCAATTAATACATTATATATAATCAATGTAATAGATTTAAAAAACATAGAGAGAGAGAGAGAGAGAGAAAGAGAGAGCAGCAGATATCAGGCTTCACATGAAGGGTGTGCATATCTCATTTTCGACAGAAATTAAGTATGGGGGGGTCATTGTCGACCATCGTCCCATCTTCAAAAAGCATCTGAAGTTTGTGACTGATAAGGCTTTCAGACTATTTAACCGCCTCTCCCTGTTCACGAGACCATCTCGGGGGGCGCACCCAGAAAATATTGAGGCCATATACAAATATGTAATCGTACCGACCATCACATACACGTCATGTGTTTGGGGTCACATCGCGGACCAAAAAGAGGTCAAGAAAACTTTAGGCTCTCTGCAGCGAGGTTTCGCCCTCCGGGCCATACGTGGTTACCGCACCGTCTCTACTGTTGCCTCCTTGGCACTAGCGCAATTCCTCCCATTGGACTTAGAGGTGAAGCTGGTGAGAATCACGGGGATCACTGCATACCTGCCTGATGACCTGGAGTGGGAATCACCGGTGGCGGTGGCGGAACTTCTGCATCCAGCTAGCAGATTCACCCCAAATTACTTAATCTACATAATATCGAATAAAATATTAATTTCGCTCAAAAGTTGGTCAAAATATAATGCATTTGACTAAGAGTGGCGGTGATACCAAGGTCTAAGTCTAAAAAATGCCCTCATGGACATTGGCACCTCCATATTCTCTTGTGGCCAAGCCTACGTGGCGCTTTCATGAGTAACCAATCTTCATGGGGTGCACCTCATAGATGTTGACTTCAAGAGTATAAAAGCTCAAGCTTCAGCGATCACCGAATACAACTTAGGCGTAAATACCGCGCCAATCTTTCAGAAAATAAACCGTCTAAAATTATTCTTTTAGACGGTGCGGTATAATGAACGCAAATGGGCAATACAAAAAACTGTTGCTACTGTTCAAGAATCAGAACCGGAAAAAAAGAAAAGAAAGATTTTTTATAATAAAAAGACTACTCCTAAAAAAATGTCAAATAAGAAAATCTTATAAAAGAACATATTGATTTCTTCACGTTTCTAAAAAAGCATTGAAATCCCACCAAAAATATTCTATAAAAAACTAGCCAAGTCTCGATGGAGCTGCTTGTTTATCTCTAAAAAGTAATGAAATCTAGACGAAGTCGTGCCAAGTTCCATAATGCGATTTCTTTATTATTATAGTTAATGTTGTGTGACTTGGCCGTTTAAGGGTACACAAGGGTACAAAACCAGGTGCTACATATACTAGGTTTTTACAGAATGTTTTTGGTGGGATTGTCTTTTACGACTTTTCGCAGGTACTTGGTCAATGTCATTTGATTGACTTGTAGATGACGATGCTAATGAGTCTTATGACTCCCAAGTCCAAATCAGAACTCTCATCCAAGCTTTCGTTTTCATTTTACTTACTTTTTGATGTCTAACATCTTTTCTCTCCCTTTCCCGCAATTTGTGGGAGTGATTTCGTGAAATGGGCCGGAAATGTGTAACAGGAAGTCGCGAAAGCGCGCGCTATTTGATTTGATTTTAGAACATAATGTTCAAATGGCTTATTCCTTTTGTAGTAGGTTTTATTTCTTTTTTTACTAATATAAGGTGAGGTTTCAAATGTTACACATCATACGCGACTACTGTAAGGTTCGCTCGTTTTTTTCTTCTATTATCGCTGTATAAAACAAAGTATGCATTTTATTCAAATGTTTTAATAAATTTATGGTGTTTCCAAAATTAACAAATGTTTTTTTGCACACTCTGCAATTGTTGTTAAAATATTATGAAAATACCATACTTCGGATTTTTTCTTCGGAGCCATCCTATCACATAAAACGGTTAAAGAACAGTAAAACTTTACACAAATTCTACAGTTAAACTGGTAACCGAAAGTTCGACTAATTAAAGTAGGTAATTACTTATAAGAAACAAATAGGTAATTAAACTTTTGTTAACATCTCATTTAACAGATCGGCCGAGTAGGAAACATAAACATGCTCAAACCTGCTTAGCTTCATTAGGTAATTAATAATTTTATTTTGTTAAAAAATTGAAGGGTCCATCATATTACTGTAATGTGAAATAATTGTGACTACCTAAATTTGTTTTTTTGTTTTTCTGTAGATAAGTGTAAGTTGTAATTGAAGGGTGGACCACAACCTTAATTTTTATTTGAAATTCTTTTTTGTTTTTATTTTTTTATGATACATCATACAAAAATACATACAACCCTAAATTTCCACCCTTCTACCACCTCGACGGAGTCGACCTCCGTGGCCGAGTGGTTTGTACGCCGGGTTTCATGGTGTCGCCGACCCGAGAGGTCCCGGATTCCAATCCTGGTGGGGGCTGATGTTTGTGTGATGAATACGAGCATTTGTACTCCAGTCATGGATGTTTAATATGTATTTCTATATAAATATACTTATTTATGTACAGTTTAAGTATTCTATCCGTTACCCTAGCATCCCATAACACAAGTCTTACAGTGCTTACTTTGGGGCTAGGCTAATTGGTGTGAGTGTTGAAAATATTTATTTATTTATTACCACCAACCCCTATTTTTTATGGAGGAAACGCGAAGTTCGCTGTGTCAGCTTGTAAACCTATCTTCATACATAAAATGCTGTACCACAAAAACCTCGTAGAGTTTATCTGGGTACTAGCGATTCATTAAATTAAATAATATTTTTTTGTCATTGTATTACGTATACATTCTGTAATTATATAGGAAGCTTATTTAGATAATAAGCTATATATTAAATAACCAGTTGTTATTTTCCCATACAGGTTGTATGTAACAAAATATTTAATTTGAACGAAAAAAAGAAATTATGATAGAGGAAAAAAACCCAGCCATGTGCGTGTCGTGCCACGCGCGGAGTAGGGTGCCGTACTTGCGTCGTCACCACAATATATTAGGTCCTCTACTCGTAAGTCACTTTTAATGTTTTCTTCTAAGGAAATTTCGTTAGATCAGAAATTTTCTAATACATAAGTTGAAACACTATTCCAGGTTTTTCAAGCCAATAGTTTAGCTTTTAGAGGGGGAAGGGGGCTATACGAAACAAAATTAGCACATTAAAGTTAAATATTTCACAAACGGATGCCAAAATCGATAAACAGTCTAAGGAACTCCAAAGTAATTTTAAAGAACTTATTCAATGATTCCCCCAGAGAACGGGGTAGACGATGAAAAAATAAAATCATCCCAAGCTTACGTGTAGGGGAGCCACGTTAAAATTTTTTGACAAAATATCATTCTACCTTTTTATCGGCATGATTGATATACTTACAAAATCCACAAAATGACACCTTCATAGTGCTTACAGACTCCAAGCAAAATCGGGGACGGACAGACAGACGGACACGACGAAACTATAACGGGTCCTTGTCCTGACAAGGAAAAGGAAAGGGAAAAGGAAAGGCGTGTCAACGGAACCCTAAAAAAACACAGATGGATTTTTATAGTAAAATTTTCTTTTGATTTATAAATCTGTCAGTTAAAGGCTTAAAATACAAAATACAAGCTATCTTCTTTTAATATTTGAACTCTATTAAATGTAAGTCCTGTGCTTACAATTTATCGAAGGAATTTCTGAAAGATTAAGACAACATAATTATGTTTTTGCGACCCACTTTATTATTTCTATACTGTTAGTTAAATAAAAATCTTAATTTGTTACAATACAGCACTCAGAACCGTACACTACACTACACTACACTTAAATGTCTTCACGATATTTTATACGATAGTCCATACGATTAGTCTTCATATTTTATGTTACAAGCAATAGACACACCTATTGGATTGTTCTCATTAATCACATTTCTTATATATAAAACCCCGTAAATGAGAAAGCCATTTCATTTTTCCATTTCAGAGGGGTGAGAACAAAAACTAGCGAGAAATTATTTTTATCACCTCATATCGTCAACATTTCTATGGAAACTAGGCGGCGCCCTTACAGGACGTAAAAAAAACTAGTTCTTTCTTAAAAACTTTGACGATAGCGACACCAATACTTCGTTAGTTTTTCGTGCTCACTCCTCAGAGCTTAGAATCGGTTTATATCCTGGCATCGATCCAGGAGCGGAAGGAGGTGACGCGAGCGAAGCCGCCAGGCATGCCGAGGTGGCAGCCGCGCGCCGAGACGAAGGAGGAGATGCCAACGAGCTGGCGGTTGTTCCCGCTGCCGATGGTGAGCGGGCCGCCTGAGTCGCCGGGGCAAATGCTGGCGCTGTTCTGGCCGCGCGCGCACAGCGTCGACGAGATGATCGTGGGACCGAACGTCGTCATACACTCCGCGTTCGAAATTATCAGCAAGTTGGCGTGGTTCTTACCCTGGTTATTATTGATGGGTACATCTGTGGATGGAAATAAATTAGAGACATCTTACATCAACCCGTGTATTAGTTTCCTATAATTTATTTCAGTGGCATAACCCGTCAGCATGGATGATCCAAGAGCGAATTGGTGAGTGGTAATGACGTCTGTGTGCTTTCTGAATTACAAAAAAAAACTAACCCATGGAGTTTTGCAAGCAAAGATTGTGGTATCAGGATCTTTTCTCAAGGTTTGATCTGCTGATATTTTATGATTATTTTGTTATTTTCTCATGAATTTGATGAATCACTTTAATAATTCTTTAATCTTTAAATATTAATTATAGTTTACATATACTTATTTGTTATAAGATAACATCCGGTAGGTATATTATTATGAATTCAATTCAGTAAATATTAATAATTAATGTTTACATCAGAAATAATCAAAACAGATTATTAAAAATGGGCCAGTAATCTTTTCTGTTTTTTATTCGCTTATCATATCTTTAAAATAATCAAATTATAACGAATCAAATGATGGATTAGTCTGGATTGATAAAGATTTAATACCATATGATTTAAATGTTATGTTAAATTAACAGTAATAACAAATGCGCATTTATGAGTATTTTTTTACTAAAAAATCCTTTTTATAGGTTTGTGACAAAGATAAACTAATAATATTCTATTTCTATTTACCAGTTTTAAGCCTGAAGACAAAACAGAAGAAACTAAGTAGGTAATGTTTCCAAATGAGAATTAAGATGATGGTTGATAAGTAGATATACTTAGGTAGGTACTCACTGTGGCCAGTTGATCCGTATCCTGCTGCAACGCCCCACGTATTAGCGAAGGTATTAGAGCCAGAAGGCAACAAAACACGGTTCACAGTATCTGTAATAAAATAACATGTAGCAGGTATTGTATGACAAACAGCGTGTACAGTTTTATCAATTTCATTTTAATCAAATAACGTGAAGTGCCTAGCCTGTCTTGTCATCACATCAGGAATATCTTCAGATAAAAGAAGAGTTTAAACTATTTAAAACAGACTAATTAAAATATAATTAAATAAAGCTCAGATTTTTTCAAATTTACATAAATATTTTTTCCCGATTCAAACTGATCAAATCTCTAGGTTCGATTCAGAAATATCTCTCACGTGGCTCCCTATGGCTTTAGGGACGCTTGGAGGTGTTCATCCTGACGTTTGTATACTAGATACTGCGGAATTTAAGTTTCTACTTTCTACCATAGACACTCGCATGAAATTGGGAATTCTCTAGAAAAAGATAAAAAACAACCAATAAATAGTCAAACTATGAACTTTTCTATCGAATCGTCTCTCTTTCGTTATAACTCGTTTGGAGGAGTTCCTCCTGACGCTCGTATAATAAATATCGTCAATATTGTGAAGTTACTAACTGGTGAAGGAGACGAATCCGTGGTTGACAATGCCGACGTCGTTGTTCAAGTTGTTGGGGTTGTAGTTGGCGTGCGTGGTGACGCTGGTAGTGGTGAGACGTACGCCGCCACTGAACAGGCGGTTGGAGCCAAACACGATGGTCAGGGAGCGCGCCGTCTGCCCGCGCACGATCCAGCAGTGCGCCGCCGTCACCGAGCGCGTGTTCGTCAGGAGAGATGAACCGCAGACAGACTGGCGGTTGTCCGGCAGGACCACGATTAGACCACCCTGAGATACACAGAAATAAAATAATACACTGATGAGCATCCTAAAAACCAAATTTTGAAAACGTTCCAATGAACATAGAATTCAACCAACAGGTACTCTGAAATCAAAAGCTATAAAATGCGATTTCTTGACTATGTGAAATAAGGATAATTAGCTGAGTTAGGTAAAGGGCTAGCCGTTCCATTAAGAAAGAAAGAATAAAAAAATTGGCGATGCCGATTGATTTCATTTTATGACAAATTGTAAATAAGCATTTGGCCTGATGGTAAGCGGCCACCACAACCTATAAACGCTTACGATAATAAAGTATCATTTTTACATTGCCTATTTTGGCCTCATCCCCGACCGTTTAGAGCTGTTAATTCTTACCTACAAACAAAAACACAACACCCCCAAAACGTAGTGTTATTTCACTTTGATCTGTTATAAGGTGGAGGTTACTACTCCAGACGCGACGGGCGCACCCACTGTCGTTAACCCTAGCTTACAATAAAAGGATTGATCTTTAGAGATTATTGGACAAAAGAGTCATTATTATCCTGCTCTATGACATGGTGTCTCATATTTTATTTGGAATCGTCTTCCGATACTGACCAGATGAGGATGCGCTCCAACACTAGCAGCGGACCCTCCGAAGATGCGACTTCCGTCGAAGTCGAAAGCCTGCTCAGCCTGTCGAATGCGCGTGGCTTCAGGCACGCCCCAGGCGTCGTGGTAGTCGAGCATGATGGGCTCGTGCCCGCCCGCGCCCACCGACGCCGCGCGAGCGCACGCCACCGCCGCCAACAACACTACAACTTGAAGACTCATCGCGTCGCTCTGGTCGCTCGACGCCTGCGCTCCGAGCTTTTATACTGAAACAGCATTGCCTTAACAGATTATGAATGTTATCTGAGCGTTCTGGATATTTTAAATAGATAGTAGCTTTAAATTATTATGATTATTTTTCTAAACTTAGAATAAACTGATTATAGAAATAGGTTCTTTCATGTGTGGTTATCCAATTTATATTAAGGCAGTTTCAGTCATGATTAAAGGCGTAAATGCAAAATAGTATAAAAGTAAAAAGGAACCCATTGTATAGAGTGTTCACTTGTTAGGGGATTCGGGTGAAGGTGGTGTCAGATGGTTGATTCAAAGGAATATTCATTCTGATGATTTCTTAGTTTTTAAGGTTTGATTGTTATTAACATTTCTATTGATGTTGATTTGAAATAAACATTATTATTATTAATGTTTCGTTAATTCCATGATCGCAAGGCTTAATTAGAATAACATAGCAAAGATCAACTCAAAGAGACGTTTCTTCTGTCTATCTCAGGACTATATCTCTTGAAGGAAATGACAATTATACTCTTTATTGTATCATATAGTTAAAACATATAGTAAAATACATAGTAAGCAAAGGTGGGCTTATCTCTAAAAGAGATCTCTTCCAGCCAACCTAGGTGGTATCGGAGATTCACAACTTAGCGGGAAACAGAAAGTGCAATAAAAATTAAACTAAAAATAATTTATTACTGCTGTTATAGGAAATAGACTTAATAAATAATAGTTATATATATATACGATACACATTACATATATAGATACATATACCTACATAAATAAACTTTGCATAAATATACATAGATAAATACAATACCTATCCAAATATACATAACATACATATAAACCTGATAAATAAATACTAATAAGAAACAAGATACTTCGTGAGAATGATTCATTAAGTTTGAGATTTCTGTTTGAGAAAATGATCTTTAACTTTAGACTTAAACGAGAAGATGGTCGGACATTCCTGAATATTGGACGGAAGTTTATTCCACAGCTGTGCAGCCCTAAAAGAAAAGGAATTCAAATAGGAGATGGTATTACTTTTAGGAAGCTCAAGCGTCTTAGTAATGCAGGGTCGCCTAGAGCGTGAAGGAGGGGGAAGAATCTTAAATCGGGAACGCAGGTATACTGGGGAGTTTGGATCTTTGAGAATCTTGAATAAGAAGACAAGCATATGCAAATCTCGGCGAAGACGAATAGGGAGTCATTGAAGTAGAGAGCGATAAGTTGACACATGATCATACTTCCGCAGACCAAATATAAATCGTATGGCTAAATTTTGGAGTCGTTCTAATTTATTGAGTAGCTCTTCATTTGCATCAGGATAACAGACATCGGCGTAGTCGAGAATTGGAAGAAGGAGTGGTTGCGCTAACATAATTTTGGTTTTAAATGGTAAAAAATATTGAAGTCGCTTGAGAGAGTGGAAAGAGTAATGTGTACGCTTACTAACTTCACCAATATGCGGGGACCATGACATGTTACAGTCCATTATCAAACCAAGGTTTTTAACTTTGTCAGTGTATGGTATTGGAATATTGTTGTAGAGGAGTGGAGGAACAATATTCCAATCCAGTCTACTCCTGAGCCGGCTGTTACCCACAATCATAGCCTGACATGTGTTTGGATTTATTGCCAGACCAAACGAAGTTGCCCAGCTTAAAATGGAGACCAGATCACGATTTAACAAGGCAATAGCATCGCAAACTTCACCGGTAGGAAAGTGTCGGTAGATCTGAAGATCATCAGCATACAAGTGAAAAGGAGAAGAGATCACAGAAGCGATCTTATTAATGAAGATGGAGAAGAGTAAAGGAGAGAGAACTCCACCTTGCGGTACACCTGCCAATACACGCACCCAGTCAGAGCACGAGTCATTATAGACCACTCGTTGGAAACGGTCAAAAAGGTAACTCCGAAACCATTCTAAAACTGAAGGAGAAACATTAGCAGACTGAAGAGTGCCCAAAAGAAGGTCAAAGTCGACACACTTGAAAGCACTGCTGAAGTCAAGCAAAATTATAGCTGTAAGCTTGGTATTATCCATTGCATGTCGAATGTCCTCAGTGACATCAAGCAGTGCTCCGACAGTGCTATGTGAAGGACGGAAGCCAGATTGCTGGGGACAAAGTAAAGAATTAGATGAGACAAAGGAATAAATCTGATTATGAACAATGGACTCAAGGACTTTGGATAGGATTGGAAGTATAGAGATGGGACGATACTGAGACAGAGAAGATGGATTTGAAACCTTGGGAATGGGTATGACATTGGCTTTCTTCCAAGATGTGGGAAAACATTGTGCTGAAGTGAGAAATTCATAATAAATGTAATTAGGCACAATGTCATCCAGTACAGGAAGCAGCATGTCAAGGCTAAGACCATCACTGCCGATGGCTTTAGTAGAGATAGACCGGACATTCTTCCCAACGTCTGCCTCAGAAACTGTGTTAAAAGAAAAAGCTGGAAAGTTATGGGTACTGGGTCTAGTCAGAGAAGAAAGAGTGTCTGCTTTAGATGATGAGTTCAGACAGAGAGGAGGGGTTGAGAAGTGCGTATTAAGAGAGTTGATATCCACAGGTACTGAATTAGAGTCGACAGTCCTTCCCACACCCAAGGACCTCAAAAAACTCTAGATGTGTTTTTGGTCTAACTTTTCGACCTGTGAGTGCACATATTTACGTTTGGCGTCCCAGCACATCCTGTTGCAAAGTTTCCCCAGTTTCTTATATGCCTGGAGGTTATCAGAGGTAGGTGATTTTTTTAGACAACTTTTGGCTTTGTCGCGTTTACCCATCACCTTCCTGATTGCGAGTGTGAGCCAAGGAGCAGGCAAGTGTTTAATTTTTACTGGACGTGCTGGTGCTTGAATGTCAAATACTTTTAAAAGCATAGTGGTGAAGTATTCAACCATATCGTCAATATTATTCGAGTTAAGTACCGGAGACCAATCTATTGCATCTGCAATTTGGAAGAAAGTGCGTGGGAGAAGAGGGAAGTATATGAAGATTGAGAGAAGAAAGAATATTAACAAGCTTATGTGCTCTGGAGTCATTTTTAACGAGACGGGTGTTAAAGTCCCCCATTAGAATAATGTGGTCATATGTAACGATTATGTCAGAAAGGACACTTTCAAGATTTTTAAAATAATCAATTTTATCACTAGGCCAATATAGAGCTCCAAGAAGTATCTATCTTCTTGTGGTGAAGCGTGATTTCCAAAAATATACATAGACTGGGTTTCAACCAAGTTTCAGAAACAAGAATGCAGTCGACTACGCCGTTGTTGAAAGCTGTGAGAAGGTCTGTGTGATGGGCTAGAATGCTTTGCGCGTTGATATGCACTACAGTAAAACACTTCGAGGATTTACCAACCATCTCTGACAGTTTAAGTTCCAAAGGTTCAGAATCAGAGACAAATGAATCATTACTTTCAGCACTACCATACTCGGCAGACGAACATGAAAAAAATGTATCATTAAGTATCATTGTTTTCTATAAAATAATATAATATAAATATATATATAAAATATAAGTATATATATAAAATTACAATTCTAAAATTAAAAAATAAATCTAAAATAAAAAACTCCACCACGTGCCTAAGTTGAACGGATGAGTCCGAAACCAGTGATTGGAACTAAGTACTTAATTGTGAACTAAACATGGATTTATAAAAATCAAAGACGGTCGCAAGTAATTACTTACAAAAAACATGAACAAATTGATAACAACCAGTTGAGTTGTAGAACGAAACCTAATACATTACCAAAACAACAGAGAGTCAATGCTATAAAAAAAGAACAATTTGACAAATGTCAAGACTGACAGCTCACTACACTTTGTTTTGATAAATAAAATTTTAATATGTATGTACCCGTAAACAATTAATTAACTGAAGAGCATTAGCATTTCGTGATTATTTTATAAATGATTTACAAAAATGATCATACCAAAGGAACTACTACTGGTCCATTACGATTTGACATTAGAAAAAATACAAGACTATAACAAGAAATATTACTCAGCTTCTGCTCTGCTTCTGGAGTTGGTTGTTTGCAGTTCTGATTCTGAGTGATAACCTGCTGCAGCTCTGAGTGGGAGTAAATCTTCCTTCGAATACCATCCGATGGGAGAACGAAGATGGTGCCTTCCGATGTCCAACATTTCTTCGTGCCAAAATGCTTGCGAGCTGCCACAAAAAGTTCCTGTCTTGACTTTGTTAGAAACTCACTGACCGTAATATCAGAGCCCTTTAGCTTAGTTTTCTTAGTCCACACTAACATACGAGGTTTCATGCTGAAAAATCGGACTAAGACTGGTCGAGTGGTGTCCTTTTTATTTATGCCAAGCCTATGGCAGGATTCGATTGACTCTGGACCAATATCACTCAACTTCATTTGGTCATTCAACAGTGCAAGTGTTCTTCCAAGTAATTTTTCATCTTTTTCCTCTTTCAATCCATGAAATAACAGTGTCTTACGACGAAAAATTGTGTCCAGTCGGTCCACACTTAGTGCCAGAAGTTGAACTTGAGACTTGAGCATACCGAGCGACTTCCATACAAAGCCCTTGAATGAAGAAAAATCTGCTGCAAGTGTTTTCACAGTGGAGTTAGGTTCTTTAGTGCTGGGATGTTGCAGATTTCTTTCGAATTCCGTCATTCGGTCATTGAACATGGTGGTTAATTCGTTCAAGCTTTTGAAGAGCGTATCGGTAGTAGAACCCATGTTTTTTTGATTTGGATTATGTGTGTGAAGCAGTGGGAGAACTCAACCTAGGCACTGATGAGGTTAGTTATTACACATAAAAGATTTAACTATTTTTAAAGTAAATAAAATTCACAGCTGATAAATTTCGATGTTGACACTTTCACACCACAATCACAATAAATAAAAAAAAAAAAAAAACCGGCCAAGTGCGTGTCGTGCCACGAGCAGTGGAGGGTTCCGTAGTTGCTCGTCTTTACAATTGTATATTTTGGCAAGAGTCTTTATTTTAAGCAATTAGTTCGTCTTAGTCATTTTTAATGTTTTCTTCAAAGGAATTTTTATCAAGTCAGAAATTTTCTTTTACACAAGTTGAATAACCATTATAATTTTCCTTAAAAGTTAATGAAAAGCACTATTATCATGAAAAAAAATTAGCACATTAAAGTTCAATATTTTGCAAATGGATCCGTAAATCGAAAAATAGTTATAAAAATTCCGAAATTATTTTAAAGTACCTATTCAACTCACTCACTCACACGGTGGGGTAAACGATGAAAAAATAAGATTATCTTCAGGTTACATGAAGGGGAGCTGCCATAAAAATTAATTTAAACAATTAACATATATTATATAAAATTATACAGAAGAAGAAGAAAAGGCGCGCCTTAGTAACATTGAGGAGGAAAAGCGACGTGCTAAATATTTTTCATCGTAAGCTCTATCCATATCATCTTATGAACCACCACAAAAAAACTCATCTTCTAATTCTGAAATAAAAGATTTAGAAGAAAATAGACCCACCCTACATGGTGCTTCCAAGCAGCCCGATAAATAGATGCCAGTTAAGTGTAAGAGATTCTGTATTTATAATTGAAGCTACTATTGAGGCACTAGGGCATAACACGGATGACTTTCCATAGAATTCGTACAGAAATGCGAAATAGACAGATACGGAGAGCGGGCTGAAGCTATAAAAGTTAATTTTCAAAACAATATCCCGGATACGGTAACTGTTCACTGGGATGCAAAACTATTGCCGGCTCTAGTTTCACGTAAACCTAAAGAAGAACGGCTCCCGATAGTTATTTCATATGATGGTAACGAACAAATTATCGCCGTGGCAAAATTCGACAGCTCATCAGGAAGCGAACAGGCAGAGGCAATTTGGAATGCCATTATCAACTGGAACCTTGAAGACAACGTGCAGATTCTTTGTTGTGATAAAGTATCCATTCTTACTTTAGTTTCTACTGCTGCAAATACAGGCCGTATTAATGGTGCATGTGTGCTTCTCGAACAAAATCTGGATAGAGAAATGTTTTGTTTTGCTTGCCGTCATCACGTTTACGAACTATTATTAAAAGTGTATTTGAAGCGAAAATCAGCCAAGTAACTACAAGCCCAGACATTCCGTTGTTTAAAAAGTTCCGAGAAAACTGGAAAAATGTCGATGCCGAAAAATTAAAAATCTGTAAAGAAAAGCTATCTTGTTTAAATGTTTCAGAAATTGATAAACTGCTAGAAATCTACCGATTGGCATTGACTAAAGAAATAGCTAGAGATGACTATGGTGAGTTAATTGAGCTTACAATAATATTTCTTGGTGGAGATACAGATACCTTTAAGATTCGGCCTCCAGGTGCTATGCACCAAGCTCGGTGGATGTCGAGAGAAATTTATTTGTTAAATATTACATTACTAAGCTTCCAATTCAGAATTTCAGACAAAGATAAGGCAGCTCTGTTGGATGTCTGTCTGTTTATCGTGACATCCTACGTCAATCCTGGCTCCAATGCATTTTAGCAGTAAAAGCATCTTATCAAGACTTATGTTTTTTGAAGTCCATGAAAGCTCACGAAATAATAGACAATAACATTTTAAAGCAGCTTTACATAAGTTTTGCCAGCATTTATGGTATTTGATAGATGAAGTGTCTGTTTATGATGATGTCGATCAAGAAACTAAAGTAAGAATGGTTACTAACTTAGCTAAAGAAAACCCATCAGCCCACGATAAATGTTACATTGCATCTTAAGAAGAACTTTGTGGCCCACTTTTTGGCATATCTTATATGTAAATTATGGTTTAGTTTTCTTCTATATTTACCATATGATTGATAAACATTATTTCTGTTTTAATTTCAGAGAAAAACACTGATGACTTCATCTCTGTCAGAAGCAAGATCCTGTTTAATCGACTCAAAATTGATGACAGTTTTTAAAAGAAAAGCCCTTCTTTATGGTCAAACGATGATTCATTCCAACAAGCTAAAAGGAAACTGTTGTCACTGATAGCAGTTAATGATACGGCAGAAAGAGCAGTTAAATAAATGTAAGACTTTCATGGTTTAATCAATCTGTTGAACAGGAGCAAAAGCAAATTTTTATTACGTTGCGTACAGGAACACAGAAACGTATATCCTGATTGTAAAAAGCAAACTTTAAAAAGGAAATTCAATGTTTAATGTGTCTTTTACTAAAAATACATAATAAATATTATATTATAATTTTTATGTTATAGGGAGCATACCAGCAGACGGCTCACCTGATGGTAAGTGATCACCGTCGCCCATGGACACTAGCAACACCAGGAGTATCACAAATGCGATTCTGGCCATTAAGGAAGGAGTACGCTCTTTTTTTGAAGGTTTTTGGGACGTATTGGTCCGGAAACACTGCTGGCGACATTATATTCAGTTCACAGTTTTGTCGTACGTGGTAAAAAAATTCGACAAAAACGCACGGTTGTGGATAGCCACGCATCAAGATGATGGGAATGAAATTTTCGTCGCGATGTACGATGGCAAAATGCAGCAGCTATAATTAATCCGAACATTTCCTCAGAACCCTCTCCGTGATAAATGCAATAGAAGATGCAGAGCGAAACTACATCCCTACGCAAAGCCAAAGGATAAAGCTGATCGGAAAGGTCCTGGTCGTCGCCGCTCGACCCTGGATGCGATCTAAAGGGAGAAGCTGGTACTGGGGTGTCCCCCCCCCAAAGATGAGAGCAGTACTCCAAGTGAGGCCGAACCTGTGCCTTATAAAGTTGCAGTCGGCGGGCCGGTGTGAAGTACATTCTCGATCTATTGAGCACACCAAGCTTCTTAGAGGCCAATTTGGCCCTCTAAATGATCCCGAAACTGGACGTCGCTTGATATGTCAACGCCAAGAATTCTAATACTAGCTGAGGCAGTTAGAGGAGTGTTCTCAAAAAGAGGAGATACGACAAATGGTATTTTTTTTGCGGTGAACGCGCATATTTATGTCTTCGTAGGGTTAAATTGGACTAGATTAAGTCGGCCCCAATTCGTTCCTTGGTTTAACAAAGTTTCGACTTCACACACAAGTTTGTTCCGGCACTCGATGACGTTTTCCCGTGAAATGTTGGCGCGGCCGGTATATAGGGCATCACCCGTGCTGTCGTCTGCATAACAATGAATGCCATCAATTTGAAGCATATCATTGATATGAAGAAGAAACAGCGTATGCGATAGCACACAGCCTTGCGGAACACCAGCGTTTACGGATTTGGAGTCCGAGCATGCACCGTT
The DNA here is from genome assembly GCA_902850365.2 of Chilo suppressalis. Lineage (NCBI taxonomy): Eukaryota > Metazoa > Arthropoda > Insecta > Lepidoptera > Crambidae > Chilo > Chilo suppressalis. Next base: position 26,808,520 of record OU963905.1, on the reverse strand, counting down.
GACTGCGACCTTGATATTAATTGTGTAATAATGAACTGTACAATTACCATATAGCTCCATACTAAGTTTTCAACTTAAACTTTGACGTCAAGTCGGTACGCGTTATCCGATCTCAATAATATTTTATATTTAAGTTTTTGAAGTGAAATGAAAAAAAAGAGTATGCGTTTTGAAATTCGCAAAAAAAATCTCTCTTATAGCTTGGGACACCCTAATAAACATACATCGAACATAATCGAGTTATTTCTTTAAAAAAATACTTTCTAAATGGTTGTGAAGTGCGCATATTTTTTTATTTATATAATTGGCAATCGGTTGATGCAATAGGTTCGCTATTGCCTTCTGATTCTAGGATTCCAGGATCCGAATCCCAGTAGGGATATTTATTCGATGAACACAAATATTTGTTCTCCAATCATATTAATAATGATGTTATTTAGTTTTCACAGTACAAGCTCTGCTTCGTCTGCATACTGCAAAAGCCCACTAAGATATACTTAGTTTGGAAATAAAATAATTGATGTGCTTAGATTAAATCAAAATCTAAGTATTGTTGTCGATCAGAATTAATTTATTTAGTACTATTTATTTTTTTATGCTTCGCACCCTTTTCAGAGTCCGAGTTCACAGGACTGGTAGTGGCATGTTGGTAAACTTAAAAGTTTTATTATAAGCTGGTTTTATCGGGTGTTTTTTTTGTTATTAAACTTTATAAGGATAATCTGATTGTACAAAATCCTATTAGATAGATATGAAAAATAATACAACGCGTATGATAGAAAATAACTAAATGATATTTATTATGAAATCAGACACTAATCAGCGATCAATCATGATGGATGATAAGAGCGCGTCCTCGTGCCTCTGAAACGAATATGAATGCATTTGATACTGTTCATGGATATAATTGTATTGCATAAAAGTTAATACATCTTTTAGTTCCAGTCATAACTTCATTCAATTTGTTCAATTGGCAAGTATACAAGTTTTCTTAGTTTATTCTTCATTGATATATTTTAATTAATGTTAAGATTTGATTCATGTGTGGCGACTGGATTCCAAGAATGCTGACTTGATATAAGCGTCGACGCGCGGTCCGCGGTGACGCGAGCCAGTCGCACATTACCACCGATCCCGTCAGGTTCATTCTCAAGTCATTGCAATAGTACGTATAACAGTTAGAAAATAGACAGTATAATTTGGAGTCAGAGTAATTTAGATGAACATTGTGAAGTGAATAAACAGTCAGTGATTTATATAGCAGCTTTTATTTGACATTCACACCAGACCCTAACTTAGGTAAAGTGGCAACAATATAAGTCTATAGAGACCCATATGCCAAAGTGATAATATAATTACCAAACATGTAATAGCATATTTTTGAAGTTATACTTCTTTAGGCGCGTTATGAAAAAATGATTAGAGTGAAATTTTAAGATGCGCACGCATCACTGTAACACAAAAAATTAACAGCATGAAGTTGCTGCTGCAACTTCATGCTGTTACTTTTGTGTTTACCGCACATTAAGAAAATCTACTATAATAATAGAAATAGAATCTCTATTTTGTGGGTGCTAACGACTGCATTGTGAAGGCCTATCAAAAGTATTTATTAATCTGGAACAACGGAACCAAAGCGCCATTCAGGAGACTACAGCGCCATCTCTTGACCATTGGTGTAGTAGAACCAAAAACCACATCTTTATTTTTTGTAATAAAGTAACAAAAAGTATTTATTAATCTGGAACAATGGAACCAAATCGCGATTCAGGAGACTACAGCGCCATCTCTTGACCATTGGTGTAATAGAACCAAAAACCACATCTTTATTTTTTGTAATAAAGTAACAGTTATAGGTATTCATATTTATAATATTTATCCACATGTTTCTAGTTTGTATATTCGGAATACGTGTTTGAGTTTCATACAAGTGCAAATCACATATGTTCTAATAAATTATATTCAGTAGCGATTTTAATTGAATATTTTGATTATTTATTTATTTTTTCAAATTAAAACTGAACTTTATTGACTGTGTCCTTTTCCAGACTTTTTATTAATTTATTGTAATTAATTATTTGCATGCAATTAAAAACTAATTTTAAACGATGCCAAAGAAGGATAACTTCTCACGCGCCTACATAAGTACACGCACCCATTTTTTTACATTTAAATTAACATACAAGTTAAATTGTTGTATTTCACAATGAATATGATACTAAAATTTAAATCCGACGCGGCCATCAGGGCCGTGGTAGCATAATTGGTCAGTGCATTCGTCCGGATTGCGAAGGGTACGGGTTCAAGTCCCGTCCGCTGCCTGGTCCGCGTGGATTTAGTTTTCTAGTAAAACTTTTCTTTAGATTTAAACATCTAGCAGATAAATGCTTAAAAAAATATAAATACTAAAATTAGTTAATGCTATCACAATTTTTTTATATGAATAACTTTAGCAACATATAGATCTATGTAGTGTATCGGGAAATCAAGAATCATAATGAATTTTAGTGTTTTGAATTTTCAACTAATATATTGTAGTCCGAAAATTCCCACAATTGTACGAATTCTATAACATTTGATAGAAAATGATAAATAAGATAAAGTAAATAAAAACAAAAATTTGAATAATAAGCAATGGATAACACTTGACACTATGATTTTTCCAAGATAATTTAATTACAAAAATGAGACCCAATTTTAGTGAAAAAATTATCTAGCAAGTCGTTAAATCTAACGTTACCTGTTCCTTGTGTGACTGAATGCCTAATCAACTAACGACTGTATCAGTTGATAGACCTAATTTAGATTTAGTCCAAATATTGTTTCGGTAAGCGCCTTCTTGGGTGTCTAGAATTACTGGCTAATATTCGTTTCAGAAACTCAAATTGATTTAGCTTCTTCTTCTTCGAGTGCTTCTCCAACTAGTGAAGGCTGGCAGTCAGCTCCGCATATTTCATCCGGTTTATGGTGAGGTTAAAAACCTCCTCGGCACTCGCGATTCCGGTCCATTCTCGGATATGACGCAGCCACAACTACCTCCGTCCAACAGCTCTTTTCCCGGACACCTTGCTTTAGTACTGATGTTCAAACGACACGCAAGTTAGTTTAATAATGATTTGTCAAGAAAATATTAATGTATGATAAAAGTCGGGATTTGGCGACTTACCGCAAACTCTCCTTACGTTGCCACGGGTACAGAGAGCTAGATTGTAGAACGGGGCTTATCATGCGTAGGAGTCCATAGGTCAGAAGGGTCACGATATATTCCGGAGACAGTCCTCACACTTGATTTAACGGAATAAGCTTGAGTGTTAAATGATAACTGCTTACGCACCGAAGGTTCGATCAAACTACGAACACACAAGGCACAGTGGTATGCTTCAGAACGAAGTTCGGTTTGTTACCTACCCCATAAATAAATTAAGTAAAAAAATCAACCTTACAATTTGTGTTGTCCTGAAAGTTAACGAATAAATAATCTGTTTTGCTACGGAACAATTAATAATAACTCATTGTAATCAATAGCCATTTGGACATTTCTTAAAACCGACTGAAATGCTTTAAAATAAATTCAGACTGGATTTGTGTTGACTGATTCGAATCATTTAAGGCATTGTTTTGGTCAATGATATGTATTTTGTTTTTATGTTATAGGGGGCATACGAGCAGACGGCTCACCTGATGGTAAGTGATCACCGTCGCTCATGGACACTTGCAACACCAGGAGTATCACAAATGCGATGCCGGCCTTTAATGAAGGAGTACGCTCTTTTTTTGAAGGTTTTTGGGTCGTATCGGTCCGGAAACACTGCTGGCGACAACATATTCCACAGTTTTGTCGTACGTGGTAAAAAATTTCGACAAAAACGCACGGTTGTGGATAGCCACGCATCAAGATGATGGGAATGAAATTTTTGTCGCGATGTACGATGGCGAAATGCAGCAGCTGGAATTAATCCGAACAATTCCTCAGAACACTCCATATAGAACATAATTGTCGGTATATTATCATAAGTTGGGATTTCAGCGTGATGTCAAGTTTCAATATCATATATGAAAACCGATACTTAGTCTTACTCTTATAAATGTGAAAGTTAGAACCTAGAGGGTGTTTGGCTGATTTTTGCCCTCTCAGGCAACTATAGCTGAAAGGATTTGAATAGTGGCAAAATAGTTTATATTGTATATGTACTTGGATTAAGACAGGCAGATTCTGTGTGAAAAATATCGGATTTTGAAAAACAGTTTTTCGCAGATTTGAACTATTTTATATGATATGGTCAGCAGATAGATAGGTTACTTAGGAATAGTATGCACTTTAAAGTTTGCCCTTTGTTGTCATTAAAGTTTGCTTAGAATTATGAAAGCCCGATGGTTAAAGTCGAGAGCAAAGTGTTTTCGTAAACATATTTTTTGGATTACTTATGTAGGAGATAATTTTCTTATTTAATTAGATACTAAATGTGAGCCTCTCACTCACTAACGTCTGCGACGTAAGGGAATAGGGTCTGAGTCAGCAAAGAGACTAATGGGGAGCTGGCTGGACATTAGCTCTTAATATTTAAAATTATGTAGGTACACATATTCACCGGGTTTCAGTTGCTACACCATTCTTTCACCTTTTTTATACCATGATTAGCTTTTCCGTTGAAAGATTTGTGAATTAACTGTAGACATAATTAAAAATCTTATTTGTTTTTATGCCTAAACAGTGGGACACGGCATTCCTAAACTTTTTTTCATTTTTAAATCTGTATTTTATATTTTTTATTTTATAGTCATAATTGTTTTATCATTTACATTTGTAATGGAAAGTGACTTCATGGGTTATCTCATATTGAACTCATTTTTCAAATTGACGACTCTGTATATAATACAGGGAGAAAAAAACAGCCCTTGCTGAGTTTCTTGCCGGTTCTTCTCAGTACAAGGTCTCCCGCCGTAGATTTGCGAACCGATGGCGTAGCTTTTCGACATTCACAAGTGCTTGTAACAGCCTAGACTGAATAAACGATATTGAATTTTGAATTTTTTGAATTTTATTTTTCTAGAAGTTTGAAACGTGACATTTGTTTCTTACAGTAAGTTCAGCGGTAAGTTTGTGGAGAGTTTGAGATAGCGCGCCATCTCATATCATCAAGATTATCAAAAATTCCTTCTTCAAAATTAACTACGTGTTTGTCACGCCGACGTAGTAAAGTAAGCAGTGCGTAAACGTGCTCCCAGCAATAGGAGTGGTGCTCATCGGGGATCGAAGCGAAGAAATGTTGGACGGCTACCAACATTCGATCTACGGCGAGGGCGACGGCACGGGTGAGCGAGCGGCGGCCGGGCGGCGGCAGCGCGGCGCGCGCAGCGGCAGGCCGGGAGACGCGGGGCGGGTGCGGGACGGGTGCGGGACGGGTGCGGGGCGGCTGCGGGGCGGGCGCGGGGCGGACGCGGCCGGGCCGGCGCCGCAGTGTGCCGCCGCTGCGACACGCGACCACACCGCGCTCGCACACGCGACCGCTCCGCGCACGACGATGCTGGCCCACTGACCGCCGCGAGTGATGTGCTGTGAATGGACGCACCTATGACCTAAAAGTTGTACCATGGAAGGAACGTGACTGTAAACGCATACGCAGGTTAACACAGTGCTAGTTTTAATACTCCCAAATAACTTATGTTGATACACGTGAATAGATCTCACTCAAGTTTTATTGCTGGATCAGATCAGAAATGTATATAAGCATACCTCCTGTAGTTAGTTGATGCTCACTGAATCGCGATCGTAAAAGTGAAATAACTGCGCTAACGATATGCTCCTCCACGTGAATTGCAGCACACGTGAAATTTAGACTTAGGGATCAATAGTATCTAAGATCAAGTCAGGTGGCCTAACCTAGACAAGAACAAGTTTACCTCTCCATGTGACCCTGTCATATAGTGATAGACCAAATTACATGAATAGCCCTCTTATTCTTGAACTTAGTTGTTTCCCACTAGACTATGTGGTCAAAATTCAGAATCTTCACAGATGACCATCTGCATACCTACCTACTCCTAGGTTATTTACTGCTATAAGTTTTCAGAAATTATCAAACGATTGAAGTATTTTAAAACGATAAAGTTAAGTTGAAATCACTGACTTTCAATATGGGAAAAAATGTTTTTTTAAGTTCCGACATAAATAGTGCTATAACTATTCATTTGACTAATTAGTAAATATATTATATATAACTTCATAAAATGGCATAAAAAATAACTAAAAATCAAGATTTAAATAAATGTAAATAATGGTAGGTAAGTTTATAGTTATTCAACAAAATTTATACACTGATGTCAAAAAGAATTATCAGTTCACAGTGCACAGTATGGGATGTGCCACATATGTCTCTATTCCAAGCTATCCATGATATCGCTACAATTTATCATCATCATGATCATAAACCTATTAACGCCCCACTGCTGGAACACAGGCCATAGAGTGTTCTTCAAAATTCGTACCTCGCAACGGCTGGTCTTCACAATAGCAATAGACTCCGCCCATTGGTCTCCAACTTTTATGTTATTCTGACTTCATCAGCCTTTTAAAAAATGATTTGTAATAAATAGGGATGGTATCTATGTAAAGACTCATTATGGATATGGGTACTTTTCCTTTCTAAAAAGTGTGTAAAAAATTCAAATATATGTCTTTGATATTGTATGTACCATTGCTATATTTAAAGACTACACATCGAAACAGATGTAAGAGATACATGTTTGTTGTATACTGTGTACACATACTATAGTATTTAAATTATATATTACTAGTGGCCGCCCTCGCTTCGCTTCGGTATTTTTATCCCCTTGGGGGTAGAATTGGTCAAAATCCTTTCTTAGCGGATGCCTACATCATAACATCTACCTGCATGCCAAATTTCAGCCCGATCCGTCCAGTGATTTGGGCTGTGCGTTGATAGATCACTATGTCAGTCAGTCACCTTTGAGTTTATATATATAGATTATGTATCGATCATAAGAAGCACGGTTTATGCAAATTCACGTTATGACGATTTTACAGCTAATTTCAATTAATAATTTTGTATCAGTTACATATATATGTTACTAATTACTAGATTGACGCCTGCATGGTCTACAATTTTTATTCCTTTTTGAAGCATCAAGGATTTCTATTTTCTATTTATCTGGGTAATCAGAAGCCTAATTACCAACTAATTATCGGGCTAGTTGGTAATTAGGCCAATTATGCTCAAACTTGCAAATTAAGTGTAATTTTGAAAATGTCGTCCATTTGTCTGCTGTCCAGCTGCATTTCATTAACCACCTCATTGTTCATAACTCTTAACTGTTATTTACAAACATATTTATTTAACCCCTTCAACATATAGGTAAAAGGTGAATCTGGTATTTACTGTTTGTCACAGATTTTTATAGCACAGAACAGCAAGTTATAGATGACTAGAGGTTGATGGCATATATCCTGATTTCAGTACGACCTTCGGTAGGGTCAATAGGATATCCTCTTAAAGAAGCTAGCTACCTTGAGAATAGCTAAGTCATTGCTAGATTTGGTTAAACTACAGGAGACGACCACAGGCAGTAGTTGTAATAGATATGAGTTCAATTGATATTATTCCGAGGTGTACTTCAAGGTTAATTTTGGGCACATTGTTTTTATTGTATTCATTAATGATATTAACAAGCCTGATTATACCAAAAAATAGTTATAAGCTGTAATTTATAAAACTGCACTTCCATTGAGGTCTGTAGACTTGTTCATGACGATCTCAAAACAATAATCAATTAGTGCAAATCTTTAAATGCATTAAATGTTGACAAATGTTTCCATATTAATTACTCTAGGTGACCTAAACTGCGTGTTACTGCATACAAACTTGCTGGTGTAAAGCACAAATTTGATATGCACACAGACTCGCGATGCGTCGCCATGCAGCTCGATGTTTTGCAGAGCGAGAAAAATCATTTACGCTAGAGTGCGTCGCCGATTTAATAAGGTCTGTCCACCTTGTTGGAGAGCGCCCGCGAGACCTTTTGCCCTCTACTTTCCCTTGCACCACCAATCGTTCCATGGAGTTCTCATTGCGAGTAATATGCCCGAAGAATTTGAGGATTCGTATCTGCACAGTCGATGATAATCTCTTTTTGATTTTGAGTTCCCTCAGGATTGAAACGTTGGTACGGTGCGCGGTCCAAGGAATGCGTAGCAGACGTCTCCAACACCACATTTCCAGACCGTCAATCTTGCGACGGTCTTTCGTTTTGAGTGTCCACGTCTCAGCTCCATATAGAAAGCTTGGAAAAACCAAGGATCTCATTAGCCGAACCTTTGTGTTTTTGGTTATCCTACGGTCTCTCCAAATCTTTGTGAGTTTTTCCACTGATGATCTAGTCATGGCGCAACGTCTTCGAATTTCATCCTCGCAGCCCCCCAGCCAGTTGGTAATAGTGGAACCCAGATATATGTAGCTGTTGACAACCTCGCAACCCGCTATACTCTGGACGTCTGGTTGGTTATAGTTAGCCCGATCCACAATCATTATTTTGGTCTTATCACGATTGATTGCAAGTCCAAAATCCAACGCTGTCGTCACTAGTCGATGAAGAAGCAATTCGATATCCTCTCTGGTTGACGCTAGGAGGGTAGTATCGTCGGCGTATCTTAAGTATACCGTTTAAACTTGTTTTATTTAATGAGTGGTGTGCGTGAAAACCTAAGCAACAAATAGTCTAACATATTATAACATTTAATTACCTCTGGGATAACAGCTTCATTGTTTGTTTTTATATGATTAATCATTCAACGGCTAGATTTTGGAGTTTACTCCTTAAGAATCGATTTGCATATATAAGGGGCCCGGTATGAGAAAAATATGAAGAGTAAAATCTATCGATGAATGACCTCGTTACGTTTTTGGTGCGCATCCTATGTCGTGCAACTTTGACAAACAGAGATAACGGATTGACATTAATATTTGTTTTAAAATCTGAACTGAATTTAGATATTCTTTCTGATAGAGCAATGGGGACAACGAGGTATGGTATAACCATTGATGCGGTATTTTCAAGATTCGTGAACCACGTATCTACGAATGTCCATGTGTCTTATTTTAGTTACCATAAATCACTTGTCACTGTAATTAATAATGCAGACAATGTTGATTTAATTAATATTTAAAAAAATGATAATAGTCTGATAGTAATAATTACATAATTTATCAAGATTCCTAATGATATATTTATGCACATCTGAAATTTACTATTGTCAAAAGTTTAATGTAAAATATTTCGTCGATTAGTTATAATAAATGTATATGAAATGAATAAAAATATATTTATATATGTATATTATTTTCATTAATTTGTTAATTTTTACCCTTTCATACAGTATCAATCTTTTTTAAGTTAAATAAACTCTTTTTGCGTCTGGTATCGAACTTAAGGAGTAAACTCCAGTCGTGCGTCGGAGCTGACACACAATTTTTTTTTTAATCTTAACATAATATATACTAGAAAAATCTACTCGGGACAGGTTTCAGACAGCTTTATTATTTTAAGACATAAGTAAACATACAAACGCACAATTAATTACCGATAAAGATAAAATAAACTGTGAATCAATTTCCTACATCGGCCTTGTTAATTGTGTTAAATTGTAACCTTGCGTGGTTATAAACCAGGATTAGCCTCGTTATAATATACTAAGTAGTCGCGTAAGAACATAATCCTGTTTGTTTTCTATCACCGATAATCACATTCGGGAGGGCAATAAGTAAAGATTAACAGTATCGCTACAATAATATGGAATCAATAGACAAGGTAAAATACGGAAGATATTGTAGGCTTTTGCTTCCGGAAAAACTTAGATCTAAATAATACCAAATAATTAACGTCGTTGAGGTTTTGGAAGGTATGTTTATGCTTATATTTTTTACCTAATCTGAAACTATCAAGTTTCAATTTTTTTACACCCGGGGGCCTACCGCCTATCGAGATTGCTTTGGCAATTGCTATAGCTTAAGATTTCATTATGTTATTTCTAACCGCCGAAAGTTTTCAAATGCCTCGAGCTCTTCTTGCATTGGTAATAACAATATTAAAGAAAATAAACACGAAGTATTTGAAATATTTGAAATTATAAGCTATAGCAATAGTCAAAGCAACCTTGATAGACGGCTACGCCCTCTGGATACAGGGATATTTTGACGTAAAATATGTAAGTATGTAACACTAATTATTTGAATATATTTTATGTTTAATGTTTTATCTCAAGTCTATATTTTATGAATATATATACTTAAACGAGAAAGGCTATATGAGGAACCTGTATATGTTAATGTTTGTTGATTATATCCTGATTTCAAATAAATAAATATTAAAAAACAAAATCTAGACACATAATTTACACAAAACAGCAAAGCTTTAGTATGATTTGGATCAAGATACACGTTCTTACGATTGAGGGGACTTACGACAGGATCCGTTTAAGTAAATCCTAACTTTCTCAAAATATAAATAAATACTTATTTTAATTTCTTTGTCAGATTTCATGTCTATATGACTCACAGTCATTACCCATAGCTGTAGCGGGATTTTGCTTTGAATTCAAACGCGGAGTCATGCCATTTTATTGATGATTTTTTGTAAATGATTTTTGGTCTTTAGATGCGACACCCTAAAACTCCACCCTAAATGTTTTAGGATGATTTTTAGGATAACGCACCTAGAGAGTTAAATGAAACCCGAGTATAATGACGTTGATTAATGCTGTACAAGAGAAACAATTAAATAACTTTTCTGACTTCCTTGTAACCAGAAAACATACAAAACGTACTTTTTTAATATATTATTTAGGTTATTATATTTTTATTTTAAGCATTTAACTGCTACATGTTTAAATTTAAAGAAAAGTTTAATAGTTCAAAATTCCACTAGGTTCAGGTTTCAGGCGGGATTCGAATTCACCGCTGTTTTGATGGATTTATACTTAGAAATTCAAACATATACCATACAATTACATAAAAAATATCTACACACTTTAAATTCAAAATGATAAACATTTATTTGAATAAGGGAAAGAATCACAACTTCGGTTTATGTTGTTTTCTATCTCTCCCAGCTGTGAATTTAACATTTGACCTGTATTTCATTCTTCCGACAATAGGAAGATGCCTATTAAATATATTTCGCAAATAATTTCCTTTCCTTTTCATGCCATTCCGGATCACATAATCTTCTTGTGTCAGAATGATTGATGAAATATTTTTTTTATTTGAAAACAGGAGATATTTTGATAGGATGAAATATGAGATTTGTGACTCGTGTATTTTCATTGACGAAATCTCAGATACAACACAATGCGTGGATTGCTGGAGATATAAAAACGGTATTTTAGTTATCTTTAGATGTTCCCACTTCACTTTTACAAAATTTAATTTTAAATTTATATTTTATAATGAAAATGGCATGGCCTTTATTATTTATTTAACCAGATGATCTAGACATATAAGATTTTATAAACTTAAATAGTTAGAATAAAATATTAGCCTTACCATTAATCACAAAGTCAACTCGATAAAGTTCTGACTTCTCTGAATAAGTGGGAGAACAGAATGGAACCGATACCTTATACAAAGGAATATTTAGGTAATCGCGACATCATTACAATACTTCTCTCTCTTTGAGCTTCCGTACCAGAAAGGTCCAATCTGGGATATTGCTGCTATTGCTATTACTTACGTATTTGTCTGTGTCACTTTTAAAGACACTTTTAAAGTTTTCTTTTAAGATTTTTTTATTAGGATCAGAAATTTTCTCATACATAGGTTGAACGACTATTACTCTTAAACTAACTAATCTATTTTAACCATGATAATTTTAAAAAGTTCATGAATTTTTCCAGGTTTATTAAGTCAATAGTTTAGCTTTTAGAGAGGGGGGGAGGGGGCGCCCTACACCAGGGGTGCTCAAATATGAACTGCTGGCGATCTACCTATCTATGCAGGGTTGTCGTACATACACGATATACCCTACCTACTTACCTACCTAGGTAGGGTGTACCGTAGCATATATAGATACTGGCTTTCCGCACAATAAACATTATTTTAGTCAAGATTTTGGTTAGGTTTATTTCTTTACAATATCAATGAAAAAACTCATAGTTATTCAAAATTGCAAGTTTATTGGTTGTTACAAAACAAAAGAGTTACATATGGTGTTAAACTTAACTAAGGAGTGACTTTGGATGTTGAAGCATGGCACTGCATGTCCTCAGCATACTTTTCATAAGATAGTACAGAACCACTGAGTGCTAATTGCAAGCATGATGACATATGATCGTCAGTTAGTCGATTGTGATATTTTGACATAACTTCATTTCAGAAAATGCAGACTCGCACAAGTAAGTAGACCCAAACGCGAAGGGGGCAGATTGAAGGGCGATTTGCCTTAGATTCGGATATTTATCTACAGATATAAAACACCAGAAATTTGTATCAGCTGCTGTAGCTTTGAGATGTATATCAGATATAATCTGCACCAACTCATTTTCAACAGAACATGAGTTAATATTAAACTGACTTGCTATTTCAGTAGCTAATTCCTCAATGTTTTTACATGAAAAAGGATAACTCATAAATGATGCCATATTTGCCAATTTACTGCAATCATAAAAACGCATTTCGAATTGTCCCAAAATATTTAATAATTCAGCCTCATAAGTGTCATAATTCATCTGAGGACTTTTCAGTTGATCTATCATAGGTTACAATTTACTTTCGAATGCCTTTACTGCGCTAATCATCTCAATAATAGTTTTTGCTTTACCTTGAAGCTCCGAGTAAATGGTGTTTAAGTGCATTGTGATGTTAGTCAAAAATGCCAAATCAGTCAGGCATTTTTCAACCTATGAGTGCATAACCTCTTTCGTCTAGAAAAGCTGTTATTTCTGGCAATAATTCTTGAAACCTTTCTAGGAATTTTCCGCGACTCAACTACCTGACGTGTTCAGCTGACTCCCTATCTTCCAACTGCAACTGTAAAGAGCCGCCGTTGCAAGTTACATGCACGGATGGAATTCACAATTTTTTTTGCAATGCCCATAATTTCTTCCGTGTTTAAAACTTTTGAACACAAAACTTGTTGATGTATAATGCAATGGAATGAAAAAAATGAAGGGAAATCTTCATTAGCTCGACACAATGCCACAAAACCTTTTTAGTTTCCAGTCATTGCTGGTGCTCCATTGGTTGTAATGCACACTAATTTATATATTAGTAGCTTGTAGTTTTTTTACAAAATTGAAGAAAACGTCATATATATCTTAGCCACGGGTCTTCCCCTTCAGAGGGATGATTGTCAAAAATTTTTCCTTAGCCAACATGTCATTCAATACTATCCGAATACAAAATACACAGCTGGGCAGTGTCTGTCATATCGGTGGATTCGTTGAACTGTAAAGAAAAGTATTTACATTCCATGTTTTAGTTTATCTACCATGTCCTGACTCGGACGAGACAACTGAAGTTCTCTAATAGCAGACATGATTTCTGTTTTATTTTTAAAATCTCCAAATAAAGTCTCACCCGCTCCAATAAATGCTTCCTTCACAACCAATCCATCTTCGAATGGTTTCTTGTGTTTTGCCAATATATGAGATATTTTAAATGACGCGATCGAAGCAGCTTTTGATTGTTTGGCTGGTCTTGTGAACATGGTTTGTTCTTTTTTCAAACAAGATATCAAATCAAGTATTTTTTGTTTTCTTAATTCACTCTGTGGCTGAAAATACTTTTCATAGTTTTTATGAACCGTTTTATGATGGCTCTCTAAGTTACCACGCTTAGGTATTGCAACTGACGCACGACAAATAAGACAAATGCACTTATCCTTCACCATACAAAAGAAAAATTCTCCCTCCCAATCGTTATTAAAATGATACGTTTTAGATTTCTTCGCTGCACTCATTTTGTACTATTTAATTATAAACTTTGTATCGACGTAGTATTGCCTTCAAGTTACAATTTAGAATGACTCCAAATCCTGCAGGCGCAACATTTATATCGGCTTGCACGAAAGTCTCGAATGTTCCCGTCAAACGCGCCGCCCAAAATTTCTAGAAAAGCGGCAAGAATAAAAAACGCGGCTTTTCTTTGACAAGTGCCGCGCGTTCCTTTGATAAAGCCGCCTTTTGCCGCTAGCAGTGTATTATTTTATTACGGAATAAATTTTTGTATTTTAGTTAGGTACCTACTTAATAAAAAATACTTAAAACTTCAATATTTAGCAAACAGATCCCTAAATTTAAAAATATTCTAAGAAACCCTTAAGTGAATATAAAGGAACTATTCAACGATATTCCACACGAAAAAATAAAATCACATCCAGGTTACAAGTTTGCGAGCTACCATAAAAATAACAGCTCTCTAGTGCTGACAGTCTCCAAGCAAAACTGGGGACGGACAGACAGACGGACATAACGAAACTAGAAGGGTTCTTTGTTAGGACTATGGAACCCTAAAAAGGAGGGTGTAAAAAGTAGAGTGGTATATCGTTTTTAGAGCTCGTTGTTGCGCCAAAGTAATCTTAAATCACAAAATTTTGTACAGAATATTATTTAAGTGCTTATTATGACTCCAAAAGTCAAGAGATTCATTTCTAGGTTGTAGTATTGCATTGTTTAATAAAGTTCCCCAAGATTGAGCTTCCACTGACCAAATTTAAATCTCAGATCAAGAATACTCTTATGAATAAGGGCTATTATAAATTTAATGACTATCGAAATGATCGTAATGTACGGACAGTGTTTCTTGTAATTTGTTTTTTGATGGTTATTAGTCATTTTTCTGAACAGTAATATTGTATCTATTTAATGCCGCTTCCTATATACTAAATATAATGTTAATTATAAAACTTATTGTAACTATATATTTTTTATATTCCGAATGATGTAATGGAAGATGACTTCAGACGTATCTCTGAAGTCATTTTCAACTAGACATGGGCGTTTTTGGTTTTGAACGCAAACGGATATTTATCGGATTTCAGATTTCAAAATCGATTTTAAAATCCGTTTTTAGATATCCGATTTCAGATGTGCTGAACTTAGCCAATTCACTAGTTTGTGTTATGATTTGGTTTTATTAGCTTACGACAATCACAAACAATTAATTGTAGGAAGCAAGGATACTCGTAGATTTTCGCGATTTTCCTTCATGCTTTAAATCTAGGCTTAGGACTAGCAGAAAAGTTATGTTTACGGTTAAGAGTAAAACTTTTGCGGCGCATTTAAAAATCGGCTTTTATACAATGATTTCTTTTTACATATTTTGTAGTATTTTGACGTGACAACGTCTTAAATTAGGTTGCGGCTGGGAGTCACTTATGAAAAAGTGTAACGCTCGGTAACGTTACGATGAGTCTCTCGTGTTAAGTTTAAGTTTACATGTACAATGTTTTAGTAAACAAAATATATTTCTATAGTTAAAAACCACACCAGGCTGGTGCACCACGCGCAGGTAATGTGTGACCCACGCGTGCCCCACCTGCGGGGCATGCTTCACCTACCACGCCGCGCTATACAACCACACCAGGCTGGTGCACCACGCGCAGGTAATGTGTGACCCTCGCGTGCCCCACCTGCGGGGCATGCTTCACCTACCACGCCGCGCTATACAACCACACCAGGCTGGTGCACCACGCGCAGGTAATGTGTGACCCACGCGTGCCCCACCTGCGGGGCATGCTTCACCTACCACGCCGCGCTATACGACCACACCAGGCTGGTGCACCACGCGCAGGTAATGTGTGACCCACGCGTGCCCCACCTGCGGGGCATGCTTCACCTACCACGCCGCGCTATACAACCACACCAGGCTGGTGCACCACGCGCAGGTAATGTGTGACCCACACGTGCCCCACCTGCGGGGCATGCTTCACCTACCACGCCGCGCTATACGACCACACGAGGCTGGTGCACCACGCGCAGGTAATGTGTGACCCACGCGTGCCCCACCTGCGGGGCATGCTTCACCTACCACGCCGCGCTATACGACCACACCAGGCTGGTGCACCACGCGCAGGTAATGTGTGACCCACGCGTGCCCCACCTGCGGGGCATGCTTCACCTACCACGCCGCGCTATACAACCACACCAGGCTGGTGCACCACGCGCAGGTAATGTGTGACCCACGCGTGCCCCACCTGCGGGGCATGCTTCACCTACCACGCCGCGCTATACAATTACACCAGGCTGGTGCACCACGCGCAGGTAATGTGTGACCCACGCGTGCCCCACCTGCGGGGCAGGCTTCACCTACCACACCGCGCTATACAACCACACCAGGCTGGTGCACCACGCGCAGGTAATGTGTGACCCACGCGTGCCCCACCTGCGGGGCATGCTTCACCTACCACGCCGCGCTATACGACCACACCAGGCTGGTGCACCACGCGCAGGTAATGTGTGACCCACGCGTGCCCCACCTGCGGGGCATGCTTCACCTACCACGCCGCGCTATACAACCACACCAGGCTGGTGCACCACGCGCAGGTAATGTGTGACCCACGCGTGCCCCACCTGCCGGGCATGCTTCACCTACCACGCCGCGCTATACGACCACACCAGGCTGGTGCACCACGCGCAGGTAATGTGTGACCCACGCGTGCAAGTAAATTCTTATTCTTATTTTCATTCAATTCCTTGTTCCTATTGTGCAATTTAATTATATTCATATCAATAAATATTCTACCGAGAAAAAGACGTTGTCACGTAAAATCTTCGCCCGTAAAACCGACTTTACAGGCAACCATTTTTTTTTGTTATTCTGTTTGTTTTTATTATTTTTCAAACCATTTACAAAATCAAACCTAATTACTTCAGGTTAGCGTCCAAAAATGTAAGTTGCTCGACTTTTGATGTTTTTAGACGACATATCTTTTCAGTGATAAATAATCCCGCCTCAGAGAACAGCAATAGATTTCCGTAAACAGCAAATCGAAATCGGACTTCCGAGCACGAAATCTGACTTCCGAAAACGAAATCACGAATTTCGAATCCGATTTACATTTGGATACTTGTGGTATTTGGTTTTGGTTCGGTTAGATTTCTGAAATCGGATTTTCTTGTTGAGAAATCGTTCGATATCGATTTGTATTTGAAATCGGATTTTGGATTCGTTTTGATATATCGGACGCATGCCTATTTTCAACTTGACGACTCTGTATATAATAATACAGGGAGAAAATAACAGCCCTTGCTGAATTTCTTGCCGGTTCTTCACAGTACAAGGTCTCCCGGCGTAGTTTTGCGAACCGATGGCATAGCTTCTAGACTTTCACAAGTGCTTGTAACAGCCTAGGCTGAATAAATGACTTTTCATTCACTTCATTTCATTTCACGTTTTTTTTTATTTAATAAAGGCTTACCAACTAAGCACATACACGGCATTCACATGTTATGAAATACAATCTTTAGTTATATATGTGTTTAAATTATAGGTATGCACAACATTCAAATCAAATAAATAAAAAAAAAAATGGATGCGTGTAACTTATGTACGCGCGTGAGAAGTTATACTTCTTTAGCATCATTAAAAATATTTTTTAATTGCATGCAAATAATTAATAATTACAATAAATTAATAAAAGGACTGGAAAAGGATAGTTAACACAGTCAATTAAGTTCAGTTTTAATTTGAAAAATTAAATAAATATTCAAAATATTTAATTAAAATCACTACTGAATTTAAGTTATTAGTCCATATGTAATTAGTACTTGTAAGTAACTAAAACACGTTGTGTCTATATAGAAACTAGAAACATGTGGATAAATATTATAAATATGAAAACAGTGATCAGAGGTGACGAGCGTGCCAACATTGTTTTTGACAACGCGATCATCTTATGGAGCTCCGTGGATCGTTCAAAGTACCTTTCGAACAGATGTCTAATAATCCACCATTATTAGATACTAACATTCATAACGCGCCCGCGGCCAACTTCATTATGTTACTTTTGTGTTACAGTGATGCGCGCGCATCTTAAAATTTCACTCTCATAATTTTTTCATAACGCGCCCGCGGCCAACTTCATTATGTTACTTTTGTGTTACAGTGATGCGCGCGCATCTTAAAATTTCACTCTCATAATTTTTTCATAACGCGGCTTAAGAAGTATAACTTCAAAAATTATTAACAAACAACACTTAAAACATCTAGTAGGAAATATCAATAATTTAGATAAACAGATCACAGTTTTCTGACAATTAATTATAACACTCCATCATTGTACAGAGAGGAGAAAAGCCACCATATTTATTCTTTCTGAAATCGGTATGGAATAGTTTGAAATTACACAATCTAGCTGAGACCCTGGGTACTTTTAAGTTAATTTGTGCTAGGAGGGATGGACAGTCCACTTTATCGTTTAATAATTTATGTAAAAATTGCCAATTGATACTTTCGCTGCTCTAAAGACAAGCTTTTGAAGTGCACCAACCTGCCAGCGTAGCTTCGGATTGAACGGTGAAACATGAAAGGCGACTTAAAAAACTTTTCTGTATTTTCTCCAAACGCTGTATATTATTTTGGTACGACGGATACGACACAACACTACAATAATCCACATGACTTCGTACCAAGGCAAAAAACAGAATTTTTAAAGCTAGGATCCTTTTAAATTCCTTGGTGTTCCTAAAAATAAAAGCTAACACTCTTAGGGATTTATTAAGTGTATTATTGATGTGATTAGTAAATCGCAGCTCAAAGTCAACAATAATTCCCAAATCTTTTATTTCATCTACTCTTGTCTTGGAATGGTTTTACCATTCCATTGAGTTGGTAAGTGCCTTGGAACTTTTTATGCCTTCGGGAGCATTTTATATGATAGCATTTTAAATCATCCGCGTACAGTCCAAAATCTGAGTTACAAATGCAATGCTTAATATCGACAATGAACATGATAAAAAGCAATGGGCCAAGGTGTGAGCCCTGTAGGACTCCAGAAGTTGGCACGATCTCCTTAGAAACAAAACCGTTAACTACCACTCTTTGTGTTCAATCAGTGAGATATGAGGTAAACCAATGTAACAAACTCCCATGGATGCTAAATAAATTGTTTAGTTTTTGTAATAAAATTGAATGATTAACTTTGCCTAACGCTTTACTAAAATCATTATAAATAGCATCTATTTCATTACCTGAGCTCAATTTAGTTATTGTTCTATCAACAAATGATATAAGATTAGATGAAGTAGAGCGTTTCCTAAAAAAGCAATGTTGTTGAGTGGCTATAACCTGCTTTATATGTGAAGTCAAATAAGGGCTTATAAGAGACTCAAACACTTACCTCACATTTTTACCATGCAAATATTATAATTTATTGAAAGTTGAACCCTAAACGTGCCCTAAAAATCACTTGTGATACTCACTTTACTGGTTAGTCAATGTGTGTATCGAATTACGTTATTTGAAGTTTGATTCACACTTAGTAGGTATCATAGCAACTAACTCAATAACAAGTCATTTTAAATAAGTAGGGAAAACTATTTTGCTAGATCATTTTTCAGGTATTTTTTCTTACCAATCCGTGATCATAATAATTTTTGTCCATCTCGTACATTATTTGAGCATTTTTATTCTGTATTGGATTGTGATGGATGTTAAGGATTAAGACTATTGTGGTTATCGCCTTTTCTGAATAGTTATAATTAGGTATAACCTACCTATTATTATTAAAATAACACATCCTTTTGTTAGTGTTCTGTTTTTATCGATGAGTAAGGTTCCAGGGCAGGGCAAGTGAGAAAAGGCAACGGCGCGAGTGATATTTTTGGTGTCGCAAGCGTCTGTAGGTTGTAGTGGCCGCGTTACTTGGAGGTTAAATTTAAAGCAAGAAGTTCTTGAGCAACAAAATTTCCGTGAAGAAATTCGAACAAAAATAAAACATCCGCGCTTTTCCTATGCTTTTTAGGGTATTAGTCCAGCTCGCATAGCCGTTTGTAACTATTATAGATATTGGAATTTAAAAATTGAAGAAGCGACATCTACAAACAAATGAAGCTTTGACGTAGCATCGCGGGCTCCACTTTTCATTATGGGCTTAAAGTATTTAAGACGGGATTCGGTACTTATCTCGAAAAGTAACGTTCAAATCGCTCGATTCTATCAATGCGAACTCGATATTGCGGTTATTAAACTGTGAACCATTCAATTCTTATATACTTTGTTGTAAACTCTTATATATTGTTGCAGTGTAATGGTGTGTTTCAAAAAACCCTAAATTTTTAACGCCTTTGCAATTGTATGTTATGCGCAATAATGCGTATGTACAATAATACTTCGTTGTGATTGTGCGTTCCCTGTCACTAGATTGATTTTTATCTGACACGCTTTGGACATTGGAACACGTTTTTCGGTTTTGTCAATTAGTATGGATGAACTAGAATCATGTTTTTTTCGAAGCTCGAAAACTTGTCCAAGTTTGTGTGATTTGTGGTCGCTCCGTTTTACATAGAAGACAATTTCCTATAACGAACAGAATGTTTTGAAAAAACCCCAACCCATGCGGGGATCTTTGGATTTTCTCTAGTGCGGCAAAATAACATAAGAGGGTACCCTTGCACCTTGTGAAGAACTCCCATAATAGCTGAGCCCCCTATGTAGTAATTCCCTTGTTTAATTAATGTTCGTTCGTTTTAGTACTTGTACCTATTTAACCTAAAATAACTTAAGACCCGGAATGGAATTTGATGCGCTTTGGCACAAACGATCATGACTATAATACATTTTTGCCCAATGTCCTTTGTAAAAAATATTAAATGTAGCTCTTTGCTTGTCGATTACAGGAAAACCTAGAAGTTTAAAGTAATTAAAATAAAATAAGTATTCGATGGGAGCTTCTATACAACTGACATGAATTTTTTTGCCCTTTTTTGCTCGATATTGTAATACAGTGAGCGAGTGCGAATCGCACTTGGCCGATATTTTGGTTAAGCAACAGCTTTGATGGCACGCTAAAAGTTTTTTTCACAGGCCTTGAACGTTCACAGGTGTCCTGCCATGAGGCTGTGTGGTGCGGCGGCGGCATGCGCGCTGACGGCGCTGTGGCTGGCGGGCGGCGCGGCGGGCGGCGGGGGAGGGGGAGGGGGAGGGGGAGGGGGAGGCGGCGCGGGCGGGTGCGGCGTGGCCGAGCTGGCGTGCCGCAGCGGATCGTGCGTGCGCCTCGACGCCTACTGCGACGGCATCGCGCACTGCCCCGACGGCAGCGACGAGCCGCCGCACTGCTCCGTCTGCAACCGCACCTACTACGGCCGCGCGGGCGTCGCCTACGCTCTGGCCGTCCCGCAAGCGCCGCGCGCGCCTTTCCTCTGTCACCTCACGTTCACGGCGGGCGGAGGGGCGCACGGGGACCTGGTCCAGCTCGCGTTTGACGAGTTCCGCGTCGGGCGATACGAACCGGGCGCCCTGGACGGTTGCCCCGACGGCTACATGCAGCTCTCCGAGCTCGGGCGACCCTTCACGGGCGGCTCCTGGTGCGGCGAGGCGGACGGAACCGCCCTGTATTATAGCGAAACCGCCACCGTCACCGTCTCGGTCAAGCTGTTCCGGATGAGGCTCGGCGAGACTTTCGGCTTCAAGCTCCGATACAAGTTCATCTCCCAACTCGATGCCGTTGTTAGGTGAGGCTCGTGAAAATATCGGGAATACTCGATCGAGTATTCGGGGAAAGAATGTTTCGATTGAAATTGTCGGTTTGCAGATTTGGGGCGATGGAGGCCCCGTTGGAAAGAGGTGCCGTTTCGCCGGGTACATACTGCACGCGAACGTACGAGGAGTGCCACCGTAAATCGTGTCGGTTGCAAAGTCCGAACTATCCGGGAATGTATCCGAGGTAACGGAGCTAAATATATATAGTGGAATATTGGTAAGATAATAGTTTATTATATATGTAGATTGATTGCTAAAATTATGTTTTTATACAGAAACGTCACGTGCTACTGGAGTTTACGACAAAAAGATATTCCTACATGTAAGCACGCTATGATATCAGTGCGGCAGGAATATTCACATAAGATGCAAATCAAGCGCTCAATATCCATGGCCAGGTGAGATAATGATAAAATATAACATTTCATGATATACATATAATAATGTAATCTTAAAGGTGATGGATATCTGACAATCCTTGATGTTTTCGTCTAGTTTAAACAAAACGGGGCGAGCTGTGCGTGCGTGGCGCGAGTGCACGGGCGAGAGGGACCGACTGATATTTTACGACGGCGCGTCCACCGATGACCCGGTGCTGGTCGAGTACTGCGGCGGGGACTGGCTGCCACGCGTGACGTCACGCGGCCCGGAGATGCTGGTGGCCTTCCACTCGTCGCCGTTCAGTGCCCCGCTGCGGCCCGCCGCGCCCGCTGCACCGCTGCGTGGCTTCGAACTCGATGTAGACATCGTGTTTGCCGACTCTGATTCGCTCGACTATGCTAGGTGAGTATCATGCTTACGACGCAAAGAAATACGTCGCATATTACTTATACTAATTACTTTTAAAATCACTGTAGGGAGGCACGCCGCTGCGAATTCCACGTTAAAGCATCTTCATCGGAGGAGGAAACAAACGCGACGACACCAAGTGGTGGAAGAGGTCGGCGAGGCCGCCTGAGGGCTCCCTCCCATACCCTGCCTCCCAATACCACTTGTACTTGGACGTTCCACGGCCGCCCCGGTCAGTATGCGTCCTAGCATTGTCCGTTTTACCGTGTTTTATACACTACTAATTAGACTGACCTTTCGCAGGTGACCTCGTGTGGCTATACTTCTCTAGTTTTACGCAGTATTCGCTAATGGAACCGAGACGCATCGAGAGTGGGGAAAGGGATGAGGACAGTCCCTCGACGAGAGCGACTCCACGCGCTCCACCGCCGACCGAAGGAGGATCTGATGGGACTTGTGCAGTGGAACTGGTGGTGTGGGACGGTGGAGGGGCGGGGGAGGTGGGAGCGAGCCTGTTGGGCCGGTATTGTGACTCCACGCCTGCGTTGTGCGCGCGCGCCGCTCTAGCCAACGCTACGCGGTCGCCACGCCCGTGCGCGCCACCCGATGGCTACGTATCAGCCGCCGCTCTTATGTCTCTCGCTGTAACTACGCTGCCTGGAACGGCGACTCATCCTTTAGCGTTTTCTTTGCATTACGAATTCGTGGACGCTAGACTGGAAGGCGCGCCGCTCCCGGACGACGGGAGGCGGGCTCGGCCGTGGCCGCCGGAGTGCTCGAGGACACTGTCTGTGCCGGGTTCGTTTTCATCGCCGCGAAACGCGTTGTGGTTCGGTCGCGGGGGAGCGCGTCATTTGCGCTGTATCTACCGACTGCAGACGGGAAGTGGACGGATAGCCATGGAGCTGGCTGCGGCGACGTTCGGCCGCGAGCCCGCATGCACTACGCGCCCTGATCCGCTCACGGGGCAGCTGGCGTGCTTTCCGGAACAGGAGACCCGCGTCGAGGACCCAGACTTTGTCGACGATGTGCCTGGAGATTTCGATGGGGATGACGATGCGCCCCTGCATGTTCCACATCTTAAAATATACGAGTCACCTTGGCCGGGATTCAGGGTGAGTGATAGTGAAGTTAAGGATAATTTAATTTAACATTTATCGACTGTTTTTTTTTTAATCTGATTCATTTACCCATACAGAGGATCTGTATTATTTAGTGATGAAAATGTGTTTTTATTTATTTAAAGAATACGATGTTCGCATCCTACTTGATGTTAAGAGTAAGTGGAGTTCTAATGTAAGACAGTATAAATATATGCTGCACTGATCGAAAAAGTTAAAGTCCTTATTTCCTTGTACATAGATAGAGCCTGTTCACTTCAGGAGTTGTAGCATAGTAATTCTTCATGTTATTTTGTGTGTATGCTCATGACAATATCACCGAATTTGAGAATCACCAATGACCTATTGTGGTAGGTGCCTGTGGCGTGCATATGCGACAACACGACAGCTCCCCTAAAACTGGGGGCAGCGGGCGGGGCACTCGAGTTGGAGCTGGTGTCGCGGCGCCTGGCGGCTGCGGACGACCACCGCCGGCTGCAGTTCCGCGGCGACTGGTCGCGCCACCCAGCGCCCTCCTGTGCCCCACGCCGCCGCCTCGCCCCGCCCGGACAGCGCGTGCATCTCACCTTCCCATATGAGTCAGTGCTCTAATTTGTGTCTCGGTAACTGAACACTGTAGCCCATACTGGTAGAAGCTTGCGACACCGACGCTTTCGTTGTTGCATGACCTCTTAAACTCATTCTTTGTTACTCGCTTTTGTGGTCAAAAAAAGCTTCCGTAGACAGCTTAGATGAACTTTCTGTATAGCTAAGCGTGATGCATCGGTCCATTCTCAAGCGGGAATCATACACGATTATAGTATGTGGTGTTGTTCAGAAACGAGCGGATGTCCGAGTGCGGTGAGACGCCGTTTCTGCTGGCGGCGCGAGGGAATCGCTCCGTGTTCTTGCGCGTGTGGGGCGAGGAGCTGGTAGGAACCGACCCACCTTGCGCCACCACCAACCGTCTGCTCGTATACGATGCGCACACTTCTAGGTCAGTCGGATTCTTATTCTGACCAGAATGTATGAGTCACGTACAGTAATTTTGTATATCTGCAGAGCAAGCATAACCTACTTTAATCACGTAGATGTATCTAAGAAATGCATCATATTACGTCATTGTATTAGGTATATAAAAACATTTATTTTCTCAATAAATCAATGCTCATCATGCATTCAACAGTAACAGTTGTCTTCCTTCCTTCATCCTAATATCATTATGTAGGGGGTCACCCCTACAGTTTGGTCCTTCGAGCCGGATGGAAGGACCAAACTGTAGGGCATTTCTTAGATACATCTACGTGATTAAAGTAGGTTATGCTCGCTCTGCAGATATACAAAATTACTGTACGCGACTCGCACACAGAACAAATGTAAAATAATTAATCGGAAAAATTACGTTTGCTATCTTCTCAAATCAATATATATCATCATCATTTCACAACGTGACCTCCTCTGCAAAGACCTTTCCCCCAAGTACTCCTCCCTGATTAGTGGTTTCCCGCGACCGTTAATAGATCGTTGGATCACCGAGCGTCGGCCACCTATGTGTACCTATGTGTAAACGTATAGGTTGATTCGAGCGGTGTGCCCGGGCGGGGATCGCGCGGTGCAGGTGTGGAGCGAGGAGTGGTGGGGGCGCGGGTCGCGGCCGGGCGCGCTGCTGGTGGTGTGGCGCGCGCGGGAGGCGCAGCACGCGCGCTTCGCGTGGATGGAGGTGTGGCGCGCCGCGCCCGGACCCGCGCCCGCCCCCGGCCCGCTGGTGCAACCCGCGCCCGGCGCCGGGGACAAGTGGCCCAACGCGTCCGCGTCCTGCGCCTACGCCTGCGCGCCGCTCGCCGCCTGCATGGCGGCCGCGCTCTGGTGCGACGGCGAGGTGGACTGCCCGGGTGGCGCTGACGAGGAGCACGGGTGAGTACCCTCCGTACTCCCGGAAAGGTACAAATAATATGATAAATATAATGAGCGATTGAAAATTAAATGCTACCGTCTTCGCTGGGACTTCTTATTGGTAAAAAACCTATCGATAACTATGACGCGACGGCCAAGAACGACCGAACGCTCTTGCTGAATCATGGAGGATGTCGAGAACGATCACTCTCATATGTTACTAGTGGCCCGCCTTCCTTTCGCTTCGGGGTAGAATTGATCAAAATCCTCTCTTAGCGGATGCCCGCGTCATAACATCTACCTGCATGCCGAATTTCAGCCGGACCCGTCCGGTGGTTCGGGTTGTGCGTCGATAGATCACCATGTCGGTCGGTCACCTTTGAGTTTTATATATATAGATGATCGACTCTTTTAAAAGTTAACCGAAGACCTGAAATGCACGCATGAACTTCGGGAAGTAAACCGAGCGATCGTCGCAGGTGCGGCGCGGGCGCCCGCCTCCTGGCGGCGCTGGCGGCTCCGGCGGCGGCGGGAGTGGTGGCGGCGGCGGCGTGCGGCGCGGCGGTGCTGGCGCTGGTGTGTGCCGCGGTGCTGAAGCGGCGCCGGACGCGGCGCGCCGACAAGCAGCTGCTGGGCGCGCTGGCGGCGGGCCGGCGCCTCACGGAGGAGCTGCTGTACGACGCGTCGCGCGCCTCCTCCACCGCCTCCTCCTGACGACGCGAGCGTTCCGTCGAGTACATCCACGTGGACCGCGAGACCACCGTGTGACGGAACGCCGCACCCCCGCGCGGGCGCTGGACGTCGCCCGCGCTCCCCTCCGCAGTTTGTGATCGCCCATCACTGTTGTGTTCTTTCGACGATTCTGTTTCGTTATTATTCGTTGGCGGCTCGCGTCGCTCCCGCGGGAGCGTGCGCCGCGTCGCGGCCTTGTGATTTATCGGTGACGAATTATCGCGAAGTGCGCCGCCGTCGCGTTCCCGACGGATCCGTGAACTCGTTTTTATATGTTATATTGTTGATGAACTGTCCCGTCCCTCGTTTCCACTTGAGTTATGGAACGCTAATATAAATATAAATTAAATTTACGAAACGATAAGTGTGTTTTTTTTCCACTACCCGTTGTAACATTTTCATACAAGGCCATCGAATTTCCCTAATGGTTTTGGTGAGAGTCAGGCGTCTCACACCAACCAATTTTTCTTAGCCGACCTAATCCTGTTTCCTATATACTAACTACATCGAGGAGCTTTAGTAGCTTTCCTGAGTACAATGAAAAGGAACATAACAAGGTAGAATAGTAGTAATTTCTTGCTCATCATTATCAACCTATTAATGTCTTCACTGCTGGAGCATCAGCTTTTCGTATAGATAGAATGGAGAGAATAGGCCATGTCCTACCACACAAGCACAATGTAGATTGGTGGGTGCTAATGACTGCAAATACTGTCGGGACCAATAGCGTAACGTGAAAAAGCGAGAGATAGTAAACTTTCCATCACCCTTCCGATGACCGGCTATTTCGAAAGTTGCTTAACTTCCATAATCGCAAACGAATATGCTGTAAACTGCGCCATCCGCAAATGCATCCGCTGTCAAATTGAGATATTCTCAATTTTTTCGCTGTTCTTTAGTCTATAAATATCGTTCTATCCAATTTTTAGATTATTTAGATAACACCAAGTTTACAAACCTTCTGAAGAAAGTTGGTACTTTCGCAATTGCAATTAAGATAAAACAATATTTCATTCAAATGGATAGTATTAATATAACAACAGCTGTTATGAATAGTTTAATAATATATTTTTCTTTAACTACTACAAAGTTGGAGCTGTTTAATATGAAAACAATTGTAGTTAATTAGGGTAATTTTGAAAATGGTTGCTTCTTTGTTTAAATGTGATTTCTATGAAGAAATATTGCATATGAATGCAAGGAAATTATTGATGTTTTGTTATACTTCTTCGGCGCTACACTCTTGACAGAGTGGTCGTGGTCGTCACATCAGGATTGGTGGCGCGCTTCACAATACGCCGCCATTCGTCCCGCACTGCGGCCTTTCTAGTGCACTCGTGAAGTGGACCGTTCAGTGCCGCTTTTATTTGGTCAGTCCAGCGCATTGGTGATCTGCCGCGCGCCCTTACGCCCTCGACGCCGCCCTGCACCACCAGTCGTTCCACTGGCACATCATCTCGGCGTGAGATGTGGCCAAAGAAAGTTAGAATACGACCTTGCACGATGGAAGACAGACGTTGTTTGATGGACAGTTCCTGGAGGATGGATGCATTGGTTCGGAATTGTGTCCACTGTATGCCAAGCATTTTCCTCCAGCACCACATTTCTAGAGCGTCTATCTTCTTTTTCTCACTCTCTCGCAAGGTCCACGTCTCAGCACCATAGAGGAATATGGGAAACACTAATGCCCTGACGAGTCGTGTTTTGTTATACATGGTGCAGCAAATTAGTCTACCCGCCTGATGGTAAATGTAAATAGAGTCCAGTTACGAATAAAGCTGTTGCGTAAGAAAATCCTTTATACAGATCTCAATGGAATTCTAGTCACTTTGCGACCTTTAATAGCTATTGAGATTGTGACTCGCCACCAAATTAAAAGATATACACTTTAAATAAAACTAGTTTTTCACGGGTTTTACAGGCTGCTTCGTCGGAATGATTTTTTATTTAATTTTGTCGAGCTACCTTCGAAAGACTTTTATTGAGCGTTCGGTTATTACATTGTTCGATTTTTACAGTTTTATTGTCTATGTATGAATTTATTACTTAAATTTAGTTAATAAAGTACTTTATTTAAAATTGTTTTTTGTAATTTTGTGTTTATTTATTTGACCCTAACTACCGTAAACTACCACCGGTTCCAAAATTGGGAGACCTTTCTGAGAAGAACCGGCGAAACAAACTCAAGAGAGGCTTTCTATCTCCTTCTTATGTTAAATTATGCAAACAAAAAGAACTAATAGTATCTGTTGGTCTTGCAGTGTGCAAAAAAGAACTAGTTTTATTTAATGAGTGATGTGCGTGAAAACCTAAGAAACAAATATATACACTTTAAGCCCGGCTTAATCAGCCGTAAGGGGGTATGCCACTATACCATAGAGCTCTGGAACTTTACCGACAGCAACAAAACACCACTGAAGTGGTTACTAATAGAGTGGCCCTCTGAAAGTGGAGATGAAAGCCGATGAAAATAGTAGATTATTAACCAAGGGGATAAAGCAGTATCACGGTAATATTATCTATACAGTATTGTGACTCCGCCCTGTCCTTGAAAATAAATGCCTACACCGAGCGCTGCGTTGGTACGCGGTAGGGCCGCCAGCCTACAGTATTTTATGTAGTTTTGTTTTTAACGCGAGTGTAGGTAGATTACTCGTTTGTCTCTTTTTTCATCCTAACCACTTATTTATATATTATTCCAGATATTTACCCGATGGAAAAACCGAAATACCTAAATATTAGAAACAAATAACGTACTAGTAGATAGGTATATAAAAAAATATTCTATAAAGGTAAGACATCTTTCCAATATTTCAGGTAATTTAAAAAATGATATATCTGGGTGTGTTATTGAAGAGTTCAAGCAACCAGAAACAGCAATCGTGCTGTTGTACGATATTGATCGTCATTTGTTCTTTTCCATACTAAATCATGTAGGTATCTACTTAATTAAATCAAATATTTACAATACAAAACGCACGTTTAAGCTTAATACTTTTTCAAAAAGATGTTATAATGCTTTATATACAAACTCAATGGTGTAAACACAGATGTAGTTCAGTATAAATTTCGGTAAGCATTCCAAATTCAAATCACATTCTCTCCCTAGAGGATGAATGAAATTCAGTACAATTTTCTTTCCCTGTTTTTAACAGATTATAAATGACTATTGTTATGTTCGCTTTTTGTGGCATAGAATGTCACTTTTTTGAGTAAGTGGTACGAAAAATTTATTTCGCACCAATTTCATAATGGAAAATAATCGCAATCGTTATAAAAAGCATAATTGAAATAAAGATTAAAGTTAAATCGAGTTTGGTATTTCATTTTAATTATTCATAAAAAGGTCATTCTATTGGCGGTCGTGTTGCGTGGGCACGGAACAATCTTTCTGCCCACGCGTGAACTTTCTTCGGTTCAGACCCCGTATCCGTAACCTTTGCAGAAAATCGTACCTGCATAATTTACTTAACACTAAGGCCATATAGACCCACAACACTTGAGAATAAGACACGATATTGCATGGCAATTGGCCTGGCGCGTAAAACTAATAAAAGTTGTGGAGAGATATTTTTCAACTTTCAGTATGCGGGACCATGCTGGTAAAGTTGTAATTAGTGTCCGACCGAAATTTCGGTTTCGGTTTCGGCCGAGCTTCGGCCAAAAATTAAGTTTAGGCGGCAGTTTCGGTTTCGGCCGATACTTTTGCCGAAACCGAAACTGATTTCGGAAGTTGTCGTGTACGCTCGCCTTACTTCGTTTCTCGCACAGCAGTCCATATCCTATATTGAGAAGTGCAGTTTCGATTTATGATTCTTCTAAGTACAAATACAAACCTAAGTATTAATTAATAAGATTTCGAAATACCAATGGGTATTTAATGAAATAGTAACAATTGGTAAATTGATAACTGATAAAAATTTTGCTATGAGAACTTAATTTGAAAAAATTTAAAAAATATAAATATTTTTTTATATTATATTTAATAAATGATTACCTACAACAAAATTAATATACTGTTTTTCTATTAAATTTCATGTCCTAATTAATGCTGAATAATGGGTAAAATGCACCAAATTTCAGTTTTTTAAGGAATTTTTATCTTGACCACGTGAGTAAGCCACGGCCGAATATTCGGTTTCGGTTTCGGCCGGAAAACCAGTTTCGGTCGGACTCTAGTTGTAATGCTCGAAAAAAAGCTGGTGACTCAAAGTAGAGCGCATAATGTATGGTACCACAAGTTTCTGGGGAAAAACTAATAATTGTAATGATGACCCATCAAAAACATTCTGTAAAAAACTAGCCAAGTCTCGATGGAGCTGCTTGTTTATCTCTAAAAAGTAATGAAATCTAGACAAAGTCGTGCCAAGTCTAAGGTTCCTTACTGCGATTTCTTTATTATTATAGTTAATGTTGTGTGACTTGGCCGTTGAAGGGTACACAAGGTTACAAAACCAGGTGCTACATGACACCATTGCACCAATCTGTCGCCAGAACCGCTACCCATTGACAATGGAAAATTGCCACTTGGAAAACGTTGATTGAATAACCAGTCAATTGTAGGCTTGATAAAGTTGCGTTTACACGTAATGTTGCACGTATGAATGCATCGGTGTGTTTGATACGGCAGTGTTTGCTTCGCGCTCGACTTGGCGGGGGCACTGCCGTGCCTCCCGATAATATGAGGAGCGACCAGTGAATTTGTAGAAAACTGTTGGTGAAATATCATCCGACTTATTTTACTGTGATCTTGTTTTAGAATTAATAGTGAATAATTATGTATACAAAAAAACCCGACTTCATAATACCAAAACCACAGAGTGAAAAATAAAACATATTATTTAGGTATATCTAAAGTACATTTTAATTTAAATTAACATTGGGTGTCGGTGCCATGCCAACCCAAGCAGTAAATGGTAACTCAGATGTAACAACAAGGTTTTTATTAGACTTGCAACGATATTCGGTTACGATTCGGTATTCGGCCTATTCGGCTGCTTTTATTATATTCGGCCGAATACCGAATACTTAAATAATATATTTTGTCATAGAGAAATAATTGTTAAAATGAAAAATTAAAATCGATTGATTACGTATATATTCATATTTTCATTTCTGTTTTAAAATCATTTAAGTAGTCATTGGTACATAACACGGGTACATAATCATCTTCTGAATTGGAAAAATGGAGGATTCTATGTTTTTGAATTATTGTGGTAATCAAAATTTAGAAGGGTAAGGTTCTCATTTCTTTTGTAATCATTTATTAAGTAGTCATTGGTACATAAAACAGGTACATAATTTAATCATTTTTTGTATTAAACAAGTTAACAGTTTTTAATTTATTCAGTCATGTGATGAATGGTTACATAATAGCAATAATTTAAAGTTTACGCGCTGTTTTTGGCCATATCTCAAAAGTTGGACGGTAGATTAGAACAAAACAAAGGAGCGCGAAACAATCACGTCTGTACAAGTTTTGGCGCTAAAATCCAGCCGAATACTTTTGCCTAATATTCGGCTATTCGGTCAGGGGCCTCGCCGAATATTCGGTATTCTGTATACTGCCGAATATACTATTCGTTGCAAGTCTAGTTTTTATTTTTTTAGTATCCAGCTGGGACTTACGAGTAGTTTAAATATCCTACTACTCTGCTAATATTATTCATGTGAAAGTTTGTATGTTTGTTACACTTAATCACGTAAAAACGGCTAAACGGATTTGGACGAAATTTTATACACAGACATGTTATAACCTGGAGAGACAGTAAGGGTTATTTTTTATCCCGGAAAAGTGTTAGGTTCTGGACGAAGTCGCGGGCGGCAGCTAGTCCTGTTTATAGAAAAAGCGGTCAAGTGCGAGTGGGACTCGCCCATGAAGGGTTCCGCAGCAGCAAGTAACATAATATAAAAGTTCTTATAGTTCGTTTTAACTTTGATACATGTTTTAATAAAAGTGTAAATTTTTATTTATTAACTATTAAAAAAAACTACAAACTAGATCTTCTTCAAACCAATTTTCTGTGGTAGTTTGTATGGTAATGTACATCATATATTTTTTTAGTTTATCGTTCCCTTATTTTAGAAGTTAGAGAGGGGGGGACGGGACACATTTTATTCACTTGGATACTTATATACATACTTGGATATGTCTCTCGCTTAAACTATTCAGTTTAGAAAAAAATGATATTAGAAACCTCAATATCATTTTTGACCTATCCATAAACACCCCACACGTATGGGTTTGGTGAAAAATTAGTTTTTGAGTTTCAGTTCTAAGTATGGGGAGCCCCCAAATTTTTTTTGTTTTTTTCCTAAACTGTGTGAAATTCTTAATGCGGTTCACAGAATGCAACTACTTCTTACCAAGTTTCAACAGTATAGCTCTTATAGTTTCTGAAAAAAGTGGCTGTGACATACGGACAGACAAACAGACATGACGAATCTATAAGGGTTCTTTTTTTGCCATTTGGCTACGGAACTCTAAAAACCAAAACTTTGAAGGATTGATGCTTGAGAGTGGGAGTGTTCGGGCGTAAGGAGGGGTGAGAGGAGTCTGTGAGGGGGTGGAGTGGGGGGGGGGGGACTCACAGTGCAATCACTCAATGTCAATATTTATATTGAGATGCAGATGTGCTGCGCTCCTCCCGCTGACACATTGTTCGAGCATTCATTCCTGTTGACTTAGTTCTAACATCTTTCATATATAGAGCGTAGAGATGTCGCGTTCTTTACAACGTCTTAAGAGCCCTTTTACAAAACTGCGCCTCTGCCGTACTGATCGGCGCGTAGGTAGATTTGCACTAGTAATATGGCATTTTACGGGTGATGTTTCGAGTCTTATAAAATAATTATTAATACGCTAATTATAAAAATATATACATATTTTAGTAGTTCAATGATGGTAGATTAGTTTTATGAATGTTTGTTATAGTAATTCTATTATATTCAATATCAAAATACGAGGTAAACCTGCATTATTTTTTGGGAAAACTCACGGTGGTTAGATGTCTTTGTTGATAATTAATGAGATAGAAAATCAAAAGTCTAATACATTATGTTACAACAAAAACATATTTCTAATGTCGTTGTAATTAATTTGATGTATAATGTAACAACATTTACAAATCATTATGTTGTTACGACGTCAATACAATTATGATTGAATTAATTTATTTATGTATTCATTTATTTATAATGGCACAATAACAGGCAACAGACAAAAAACATCAATAAAGTACAAAAAAGAATTAAAAAACTATGGGTATATGCCTGTGCCCAATTACAATAGGGGTGATGACGGGGTACAGTAAACGAAATTCTATTTAGTCCGTTAGTTAGATGATCTAAAAATAATGGACACGTATTTATTCTTTGGGCAATCAACCAAAGAATGAAAAAGTTATAGCGCGTTAAAGTTTGGGAGTAGGGGCTCGTGACGTCACTTTTGAGTGAAAATTGTGCTTGTTAATTGTAAAACGTGACGTCATGCGAATTTTCAAATCAATATATCAATGTTTATATTATGTGAAATAATAAAAAATACGTGTCCAATACTTTTTGATAATCTACCTGATAAACGAAGAAATAAAAATTAGTCATCATCCCTATTGTGCACAATATTTACATACATAAATAGACATCGAACAAACATTAAAATATTTTTAAAAATATATATATACAGAGTGTTTCTTTTATTGTGTGCCAGTGCGAGCTGATAGCGGAGTACCATACCTATCAATTTAACTCTCATGTTCTACAATTTTTCGTAGTTGTCGAGTTAGATTGTTTTTCGTTATTTTTTAAGTTCAACGATGAGACAACTTTGAAAAAGTCAAACTTCTTCTGGGGTCGATTTTTTTTAACTTTTTTTTTTCAACAGAATGCCTATTGCCTGTAGTTTTATAAGTAAAATAATCTCCTTCCTAACTGTAACCTAAGATATAAAAAAAATATCAATACCAAATAAAAACGAATTAAGTAAAACAGAAAGGATTTTCAATTAAAATAAAATATAATTAAAATAGATGTTCCATAACTTCTGATTAATTTTATAAACTGCCCGAATAAGCTTTCATAAAAGTACAAAAAAAGATGTGCTAAATAGATTACTTTCTGAAATTTGTTGTTGAAGACACCCTACAAGAAACAGCCTGTATATAAATCAGAGTTAAATTATTATAAATTAAATAACAGAGTTAAATATTATTATAATTCACAAACACCACAATCAGTCTATCTAATCTAATCGAAGCACGGAGGAGCTCAAGATAGTAAATTTTTGTTCACCTTTCCTATGACCGACCACTGCGCAAGTAGCTTAACTTCAACGATCGCGGCCGAATGCGCTTACCGTCGAGCTCCTCCATATTATGTACGTATACGTGTAATAATGTTTTAACTATACGAAGCGCGAACGATGCAGTCATGTGTACACCGACGAGCGAGCGACGGACGGCGACGGCTGCTACGGCAATATGGCACACACCGCACGAGCGGCGGCTGCATTTGAATAATTTCGAGCATCGAGCAAACCTAATTAACAGCCCGCTTCCGATTGTACGAACCAACGCGGCACCAGTATGTAAGGCGCTTTGCAGGCGACGGGGCGGGGCGGGCTTTTTGTCCGCGAAGCAGTAAAAACCGCATCTGCCCGTCGATGTCTGCGGCTGCCCTCGCCGCGTACACAAAGCACACGACCGGCAGAGCCAGTCAGTTCAGGACATTCGTTCTAGTGAATAGTCCATCACTAAAAAGCGCGTGGCGCGGAGTGAGCTAGCCGCCCCGCGCCGCCGTCTGCGTTACTGCATATAAACTGGTTTGTATGATCCACGACGGGCAGCCGCGGACATGACGCGCCGCCAGTGCCCGCCGGGCACCCAAGGCGCGGTCTTTTTGCCCTCTGTGTGCGTTTGTAGTATAGGATTCACTTTGTGCTATCGTTCGCGGCGAAATTGACCGGCCCGCTCCGCCCCGCCGTCTGCAAAGCGCCTAAATGTCATCGTCACGCGCTCCAATTATCGCACGATTGTCTCTTAATCTGATCCGAAACCGCACGCATAGTCCCGCCACTTGTGCCTGTCAAATACGCTTCGTGCCAGAGTATGGCGTGGAAAAATTCGCCCCCGAAAATATCATATTGATCTTATCTCGAATGCGAACGCAATTAATATTCCGCGGAGGCTGTTGTCGGTGTCGCGATGAGAGGGCGGCGTGTGGATCGTTAACTGGTTGTTATTGTTGGGCGCCAGGTGTAACTCACGACTCGAATCCGGTCTCATAATGTTCCGGTTGTAAGAGCGTACTATTGGAGCGAAACCGCATATTAATTTGCTGAAAAATACTTCTGTTCAATAATTTACTGGACCAAACTGATTGGCAGACTGACTGATAGTGAAAATCTAATGGCTGAAGTTTTAAATCATGAATAATGTAATCTACAATTATAAATACATCTATAGCGGATAGTCAATTGGCCCATTGTAGCCAAGCTCCTCCAAAATCCTAGCACAAGCAATTTTACTGCTTAAATGGAAGTACCAAACTCATACATTGTAGTAAAGTAAGGAGACAAAGTTTTGTAGGAAAGCCAAAGGGGAAGATCTTCCTCCGAGCTCGGTGATGGTACGTCGGGGGCCACGGCCCGACTGATGTTGGTCGGGCATCGTATATATGAAGAGTTAGCCTTCGAATTTCATTTGCGCGATGTAGGCTTCCATACTAATATTGATCGCAGTGCAGGTAACGCCATCTCTTGAGGATGGTGAGTAATGATTTCCTACATCCGTTGTATATCTGTGGGGCAAATAGATGTCGCCGCCACAGCTTCATACAGTTGCGCGTGTGTGAGGGAGCACTGTCATGTCGCGTGCGCATAAAAAACGTGCCTATTGGCGGCGACAGGCGTCAGTGCTCACGCACACTCGCGCTGCCTCTGACCTCTGTGCCTTTATTTCCTAACGTGGTTTTATTGAGGAGAATTTTTAAGCAAGTGTAGAGTTTTAAGAAACCACGCAAAGATTTGTTCTTCTAGTATAGTAGGTATTATAAGATCTCAATAAACCGAAACGAAAGTAGTTTTTTTGTTTATTATTTTTTTCTAGTTATTATTTTTTTTTTTGGTTAATATTAATTTTGGTAGTAAGTTCGGCTGGCGCTTAGAGGGTGGATGAAGTCGATATGTCTCTATGTCTGTACTCCAACAATCAAATTTCCTTCTTTACGACAGTTGATGGTGATTATTATTTTACCTTCGTCTATCAGGTAGATTATCAACAAGCATTTTTTTCTTTTTTCACATAATCAGAACATTACAGATATATATTGATTTAATAATGACGCGTGACGTCACGTCTGCGTACAATTTTAACTTAGCAGTGACGTCACGAGGCCCCACTCCCAAACTTTGACGTGCTTCTTCTTTATATTTTTTTGGTTGAAGCAGTAATTTCCATTATTTTTAATTATCTAACCGACGGATTCAATACGATTAACCCCGTTAATTATTATTATTGAGGTGCACTGAATTGTAAAAATAAAAATTATACATATTGTGCTTGGTACGTAATAAAGAATATGAATAATGACTCAAAAGAACTTTAATAGGTCAATTATTTAATAAAAATACACATATGGTATAATAAAAAGACGGGTTGCACTCCGGGAGTGCCGGCAGAAGTGAAAACTTGAATATTAAAGTTGTGCATTTTTGATATTTTTGAATGGTTAGGGAATAATTTTGCACGAATTGCTTTAATTATCAGTATAAAAGTAATATCATGTATGTGGTAGAATACAATATTTATTTATTGCGCTATCGTACACAAACAGGACAATTTATATTACATTAAAAAAGTTTTCTCAGAAAAATCAACTTACATGAATCACGTTTAAATGCACCTAGCGACATCTATTGTAAAAAATGCATTTTCTTCGCAATAAAACTGCCACGTGGAGGACGTAGATAGAGTCTTATTATTAGTCTTATTATAATACGATAAAATATAATATTACTATGTTTCGTCCAATATATTGAAAGTCAACAACCTTTCCAATTTTATTGTGTGTCATGATGCGATCAGCCCACGTGTTTAACCTGACGCGAGTTTAACATTTTTTACCCATACAAAAAAAAAGTGTACAACGCCGCTAAAGAAGTTATCACTTCAAAAACAGAAAAATAAAACTTATTTATTTGGGGCAGGAGTTGCTCATGTCAGGCAATATTACAAACAATAAACATTCAATTAGCTTATATTGGTCTGCATTTATTATGGTCGTGAGTAATTAAAAGTATTGCATGGCAAGTTAGGCTAGTTTTATATAAATAGCTCGGTTATAGCAGTAATAGCCAGTGTAGGAGGTTGCGCATAGTAGAAAGATTGGGGCAGTTAACCTGTTTAACGAAGCGACCCTGCGCTGCGTCACAAAATATAACTGTACAGAAGGTCAGAATGTGTGTAACAGCGATGCACAACCAAGTCGAGAATCTTAACTATACTTGAGAAGACGTCCCAGCCTAAACGGACCGATAATATATTTTTTGCTAGAATGAACTTATTGCTCCAAAATAGTAGTTTCTGCCATATTTATAAAATAATGGGTATTAAAACACGAGAGTCTGCATTTATCTATAACAGGTTGACTCAAGTATTTTAATGCCTAAATTATATGCATACATTACTTTATCTGAACTGATGGTAGCAGTTCGCGGTTCATGTCAGTGAATGCCGGCGTTCCCCAGGGCTCCGTCCTATCCCCCACTCTCTTTCTGCTGCATATCAATGACTTAATTCCTCTTGGGAATATTCATTGCTATGCAGACGATAGTACAGT
The DNA here is from genome assembly GCA_902850365.2 of Chilo suppressalis. Lineage (NCBI taxonomy): Eukaryota > Metazoa > Arthropoda > Insecta > Lepidoptera > Crambidae > Chilo > Chilo suppressalis. Next base: position 26,770,464 of record OU963905.1, on the reverse strand, counting down.
GCATGCGGGGTATCTCGGACAAGCAGCGGCTGGGCTGGCGGTAACCAAGGAGAAACGCGAGAATCTTGTCATTGAACTCAATCAGGCTTTGGACCACATTTCCGAATGGGGTACCAGGAACTTGGTTGAGTTCAATGCCAAAAAAACTCAGGCTTGCGCTTTCACGGCAAAAACATCGTCATTCCTTCCCCTTCCATCTCTTCAGGGCACAACACTACCGCTGCAGAGCAACATTTCCATGCTCGGTATGGAAGTTCGCTCAGACCTGAATCCAAAGAACTACATCGAAACCGTGATCAAAACAGCTTCACGCAAACTCGGAGTCCTGTACAAGGTGCGGCGTTTTTTTGTACAAAACGCAAGTGCGGTCCTGCGTGGAATATTGCTCGCACCTCTGGGATGGCTCCGCCAAGTACTTGCTCGATGCTTTGGATAGGTTACAGCGACGCGCGATCCGTATCATAGGCGATGAGGAGGTGACTGAACACCTTGAGCCTCTTCAATTACGCCGTGACGTGGCGTCACTAAGCGCGTTCTATCGTCTGTACCAGGGCGAGTGTTCTGAGGAGTTATTCTCTCTTATCCCACCTTCTCCTTTCCTTCAGAGGACCACGCGCGCTGGCCTACGTTGTCATCGTCTAACTGTGGCCACAATTCCAACGCGTACAAAGAAATTTGGTGACTCATTTCTTTGTCGCACTATCCGTAAATGGAATGCTCTGCCCGCTCACGTGTTCCCTCCCTCTTACAACCTGGGATCCTTTAAAAGAGTCGTGAAGAAGCAACATGCAGGCCGGCAGGGTGAAGATGGCTGGTGTGGCAGGTAAAACTGCTGTATCAGCTATCGTCACGTCTGGACTTCACCTTCACTTAACATCAGGTGGGGTGGAGTCATTTGTCGGACCTATCTATAAAAAAAAAAAAAAAAAAAAATCTTCACTCATAGGAACAATTTAAATTTTATTAAGGCAAAGTAACAAAAAAGTATTTTGCAAAACTTTTCTGAAATCTCGAAAAAAAAACATGTTAAATAAGTTGTTTTACGGTACAGCCAGCAGTACGGTAATACGATTTATTTATAATTTTATGTATGTGCGTTTATAAAGAACGTCTTTATAAAACCATATTTAATTTTGTACTTCGAATATTCCAACATGAGTGTAGCTAAAAATATTAATCGGTACTATAATGATTATATTGTTTTGTTTGATTTGGGAATGGTTACAATACCGCAAATGACATAAATTACTATAAATTAATGGATATATTTATTTCTTATGTTAAAAATCAGTCAGTTTTTAGTCATTTGCGAACCGGTGGCGTAGTTTATTCGCTGTTAGTCGACATTAACAAGTTCTCGTATTCTGTGTTTTCACGCACACCAATAACATTTTTGTACGAGTATGAAACGCGATTTATTATTATTAAATATTTATTTTAATCAATTATTGATAATCGATTAAAATAAATATTTAATAATAAACCTTAAATTGACATAATTCTTGTTTCACTATAAACACCTAATACTATGAGGCACAGGTGAGTGTAACAGCTGCAAATGCCTCAAAAATGGACCATCCATCCGGCTTGCGGGCACGACTAGAAGGCTGTTGCCGCTGTCTCGCATCCACCGCGCTTTTGAGATTATTTACTTTTTTCCATTTTTTCTGACGTTCAGGCTAAGCGGTTGCATGTCTTTTAGCTAACTGAGGTAGCTTTTAACTTAACTTTTTTTGAACATATCGCAGATATGAAACATAGGCGCGAAAATAAATCTGCAGTGTGTGAACATGCATTAGGAGGACCAAACCACTACATTAGATTTGATAGATCATAGATACTTGCAGCTGAGCGGCGGTTCGTTCCTCGAATGATGCGCGAGGCTATTGAGATTAAAAAATATCCAAATTTCAATAGGGAAGATGGTTGGTATATACTACCAGCCTGGGAACCTATTATACAGGAGATAAAATCCCAACCCCGAGCACACACTGCAAGACCATCAGATACTATTAGTTCTTTTTGTTTGCATAATTTAACATAAGAAGGAGATAGAAAGCCTCTCTTGAGTTTGTTTCGCCGGTTCTTCTCAGAAAGGTCTCCCAATTTCGGAACCGGTGGTAGTTTACGGTAGTTAGGGTCAAATAAATAAACTCAAAATTACAAAAAAGAATTTGAAATAAAATTACTTTATTAAGTAAATTAAATAATAAATTCATACATAGACAATAAAACTTAAAAATCGAACAATGAAATAACCAAACGCTCAATAAAAGTCTTTCGAAGGTAGCTCGACAAATTAAATAAAAGTTTTATTTTGACGACGAAGCCTGTAAAGGCTACGAAACGTCAATAAATAAATAAAGTTTCGTGCATTAACCCGTAAAAACTAGTTTTATTTAACTTTTTTCCCAGGAAATTTTAAAACAATGTATTTGGTAGCCATGCTCTCGAATAGTGTTCTGTGTCTGTTTATTTTGTTGGTGCGTCTGGCCCTGAGAAGCGATCATATAAAACCGGTGCGGGCGGCACAAATCGACCCGCCCTTTATGTACCGCGTACGGCTCCGGACTAGTAATTACACGAATAAAACAGGTCGTTAGTACAATATATTGAGTTTTCCTTTTATACAGGGCGCAGCAAATTACTCAATGCCGATGTTGTGTGCGAGTGTAGTTCCGCACTAACCAAGCAAGGCTTGTTTACCGGTTAATTTTCAAACCTAAATCAGTATCAAGTACGTTAGGAGCGTTTTATTTAGGTTTGGCTCTCTGTACCTTAACCTTAAAAAAACCGGTTTTCCTAAAAAGCAAAATCAAATAGGTTTTGAATCAATTTAGCGGTTATTAAAGGGTCTCATTTCGCTCTTACTCACGGCATCGCCTTCGCCGTTTCAATTCAAATTTATAATGATTTTATGTCAGTTTATTTCTAACTACAGAGCGAGTGAGTGAAGTAGTGTATCAGTACACAACTACAAAATGAATAACTTGACTCAATAGATGCTAGCAAACGTGTCAATAATTGCATCAATCTCTGAGCGTTAACAAGTTGTGACTTGATTAGTTCAAACAAAACAAACTTCAGGCGATGCTGACGCGTGCACGTGTCGCTCTGGATTATACCGGTTTATTAAGGTTTTAGGTACCGCTTTCATTTCGAACGCGCTCCGAACGAAACCTTTACTAAGAACCGGTATTAACCTTTATTTACCGGTATTTTCGAAACCGGTTACACGCCCTGTAACCAAGTTTTTATTATCAAAGTTGAGCGCCCGTCTACACACAATTAGCAAAGTCCTTACTTTTTTTCTAATGGAGAAAATATAGATAATTAAGTAGTATAAGTCTTTCCAATGGTTGTGTACATACTTGCTAACTTGTGCTGTGTGCCAATTTCCAGGTATCAGGTGGTACAGGCATCTAAAAATTTTACTCACTTTACTTACAGCCTGAGGACAGAGTCCTGCGTATATTGAAGAGAATATGGTAAATAATTTGAAATTGATACTGCTCGCCAGACACATTCTATAAGCAGTTTTTATCGCCAGATACTTTTGATGTCGAGAGCAAATACTACTTTCGATTTAGATTTTTAAATTTTTATTAAAACAAACCAACGCGGCCCACCAAATATCAGACTGAATAATTAGGGCCATCATCAACATGTTATTTGAACCTGCCTGACACCTTAACCAAGTTGAATTTATTATTGTAAAAATATATTTAGATGTAAAAATTTAAAAAAAAACGACGGTTTGCACTCCGGGAGTGCCGGCAGAAGTGAAAACTTGAATATTAACGTTATGCATTTTTGATATTTTAGAATGGTTAGGGAATAATTTTGCACGAATTGCTTTAATTATCAGTGGTAAAATACAATATTTTATTGCGCTTATCGTACACAAACATGACAATTTATATTATATTAAAAAAGTTTATCTCTCAGAAAAATCAACTTACATGAATCACGTTTAAGCGCACTTAGCGACATCTATTGTAAAGAAATCAACTTACATGAATCACATTTAAACGCACCTAGCGACATCTATTGTAAAAAAAAGCATTTTCTTCTCAATAAAGCTGCCACGTGGACGTCCTAGATAGAGACTTATTATTATAATACGATAAAATAAAATATTACTATATTTGTCCATTATATTGAAAGTCAACAACCTTTCCAATTATATTGTGTGTCATGATGCAATCAGCCCACGTGTTTAACCTGACGCGAGTTTAACATTTTATACCCATACAAAAAAAGTGTACTACGCCGCTAAAGAAGTTTTCACTTCAAAAATATAGTAAATTGTTGATTATAGTTTAAGCTTAACCTGGTAAGCTTAAAATGTGTGTGTCAACTATTTGAATTCAGAAGAGATGGAATGAGGCTTAAACATGTCTTTGTTCTTAATTAATGTATTAGTAAGTGTGTGCCTGTGTGAGTATAAACAAAACAAAAACGCGTGCGTGTGCGTCAAAAGCTAAGAAACAAATAAAATAAAATACTCTCGTGTCATGGGGTCACGTTCGATGTAGCACTGTCGTTGATTCGTAGCTTCGTAGAACCGTAGCACAGACTACGACTATATAATAAGCAGATTTTTCAAGACAATCAAAGGTGACACATTGGATGGCCTAGATTTTAGTTAAAATTAGTTTTTAACTGAGTTACTATTTAGAGCTGCAGTTAAATATTTATACTTGAAGATATTCTTCTAAATACAAGTAATAAAAACGACACGAACATAATTGCGCTGCCAAAAACTCACTTCAAAGAAGAAACAACCTTAATAAAATCTATAATTTTTATTTTATTTTTTAAACATGTAACTGCTTGATGTTTAAATCTAAAGAAAATATAACTAGAAAATATTCCACGCAAATCAAGCAGCAGACGGGACTCGAACCCGCACCCTTCGCTATCCGGGCGAATGCACTGACCAATTATGCTACCGCGGTGCTCCTGCATGCGCCCTGATTGCGAAGGGTGCGGGTTCGAGTCCCGTCTGCTGCCTGGTCCGCGTGGAATTTTTTCTAGTTAGTTTCTTAGAATTTCATTTACTACTTCGGTACTGCACTAATTTTGTTGGAAAATTTAAAGTAATAAAATTACCGAAATAACATAAACCATAGTAGACGTTACTCAGTCCATTGCTTTAAAACGCAGGCCGCATTAACTTGATAAAACGAAGAGCATTTAAAAAACACCGAGCTCCTTAATCAAACAGAGTGGTTTTATTTTGAATCCTCTTCGCATTTGGTAAAGTCGGCCTTCCCTAAAAGCTCGCATGGTCATTGGAAACCAGACGCAATCGGAGATGGCGGAGCAAAATCCATCCGCTGCGAGGCTGGAATGTTGACATATTCCATTAGCAATCAGCAGACCCGAACACTACCTGCGCAGTTATACACTCTAACTGTGTGGAATAAGGGCCATATTCGCTCGCCTGAAGGTTACACTACACAGTAAGCTGAACGTATTTCATGATTTGGGCAGAACTACTCTTTGGATGTGACACAAAAGCTACTCATATCATTCATGTAGGTAGTTATACGCAACGAAAAACCCAAAAGCTTGTTTAAAAGCTTTTGCTTCATCATCATCATCAGCCTATTAATGTCCCCACTGTTGGGGCACAGGCCTTCCCTATGGATGGAATAGGGAGATTGGGTCATGACCCACCACGCGGGCCCAGTGCGGATTGGTGGGTGCTAACGACTGCAGATGCAGCCGGGACCAACGGCTTAACGTGCCTTCCGAAGCACGGAGGAGCTCGAGATAGTAAATTTTTGGTCACCCATCCAATGACCGACCACTGCGAAAGTTGCTTAACTTCAACGATCGCAGCCGAACGGGCTAACCACTTGCGTCATCGAGCTCCTTGGTTCATCTGCATGCTGACAAGTATCATTTCTTAGTTCAAATGTTTATAAGGTTTTACTCATAGTGCTGACATAGCAATCCCACCAAAAACATAAATGTAAAAAAGGAGAGCCAATTTCAATACAAAAATTATGCTTGGCTGTGGGCTTCGCCGAAAAAAGAATGGAGACCTAAATGAGTGCCAAGGTCTGTGCAAAATCCAAATATGTATTTATAGAAACAAAATAACATTATGAACAAGTATTGAACTCTATTTCTTTGCTTTATTGGAAACTTAAAACAATTGCTGTTATTTAAAAATGTGAGATCTTAAAGTAGGTGAGATTTGACTTGGCCAATTTTTATCAGAATTATATATATACCGAAGCGGTAGTATAATTGGTCAGTGCATTCGCCCGGATTGCGAAGGGCGCGGGTTCGAGTCCCGTCTGCTGCCTGGTCCGCGTGAATGTTTTTCTATTAGAACTTTTCTTTAGATTTAAACATCTAGCAGTTAAATGCTTAAAAATAAAATAAAAACATGTTCTTTGCAATTTTTATTTCGTTATCTAAACAAAAAAATAATGGTGGATTATAGACACTAACATTCTAACGCGCCCGCGGCCAACTTCATGGTGTTACTATTGTGTTACAGTGATGCGCGCGCATCTCGAAATTTCACTCACATGATTTTTTCATAACGCGCCCGCGGCCAACTTCATGCTGTTACTTTTGGGTTACAGAGATGCGTGCGCATCTAAAAATTTCACTCTCATCATTTTTTCATAACGCGCCTAAAGAAGTATAACTTCAAAAATATTTACGATTCCGTGGCCAAAGGGTAGAAACGGAACCCTTATTGCTGTTCTTCTGTCGTCTTTCTGTCTATCCGTATGTCACGGGGCTTTAGATCGTAAACAAAATCAGCCACAGAATTATAATTTCGGTATTTTATTAATATATAACATTTACTTTAAAGTTCAATTAAATACCAAATACTCAATATGCCGATTCATAACGTACTTTGTAAGTTGTGGCGAAAATAAACAAATGATCTTCCATAAAATAAGATCAACGTGCGTGATTTTTGCAGTTTTATGCTCGATATTATAATATAGTATCTAATGTTATACGGATATGGTACGAAATCCTTCGTGCCCGAATCCGACTCGCCTGCAGTTTTTTGAAGTTATACTTCTTTAGGCGCGTTATGAAAAAATGATGAGAGTGAAATTTTAAGATGCGCGCGCATCACTGTAACACAAAAATTAACAGCATGAATGAGCATGGTCGCTAAAGCGACCAACTTTATGCTGTTACTTTTGTGTTTACCGCACATTAAGAAAATCTACCAACAAAATAGAAATAGAATCTCTATTTAGTGGGTGCTAACGACTGCATTGTGAAGGCCTATCAAAAGTATTTATTAATCTGGAACAACGGAACCAAAGCGCGATTCAGGAGACTACAGCGCCATCTCTTGACCATTGGTGTAGTAGAACCAAAAACTACATCTTTATTTTTTGTAATAAAGTAACAGTTATAGGTATTCATATTTATAATATTTATCCACATGTTTCTAGTTTGTATATTCGGAATACGTGTTTGAGTTTCATACAAGTGCAAATCACAAATGTTCTAATAAATTATATTCAGTAGCGATTTTAATTGAATATTTTGATTATTTATTTATTTTTTCAAATTAAAACTGAACTTTATTGACTGTGTCCTTTTCCAGACTTTTTATTCATTTATTGTAATTAATTATTTGCATGCAATTAAAAAGTAATTTTAAACGAGGCCAAAGAAGGATAACTTCTCACGCGCCTATATAAGTACACGCACCCATTTTTTTTTAAGTATTGACCTGTCGGTTGTAGTAAACAAACTTCTACAGCGTAAGCCACTTTTGATGGTTTGATGCGTGGGTCTAACAAGAACCATTATACGTAAGCATATTTTCTAGGCTTGCAACGAATATTCGGTTACTATTCGGTATTCGGTCTATTCGGCTGCTTTTATTATATTCGGCCGAATGCCGAATATCTACATATTATTCGGCCGAATACCGAATACTTAAATAATATATTTTGTCATAGAGAAATAATTGGTAAAATGAATAATTAAAATCGATTGAATACGTATAAATTCATATTTTAATTTCTGGTATATAGTCATTTAAGTAGTCATTGGTACATAACACGGGTACATAATCATCTTCTGAATTGGAAAAATGGAGGATTCTATTGTAACGTGTTAAAAACGTCACATGGATCTCCTTCGCTCGAAGAGCGAGATAGAAGATTTTTTTTGGTTGTCTCTCTGGTCGTTTTTATCTCGCGCCCATTTTCTGTAATCTGTGCACTTTTGAATAATTATGTTGCTAAATTTATCGAGCAGTAGGCTGAATGGACGTTGTTCTCTTTGCCTACCGCCAAGACAAACTTAAGAAAAGAACACAGTCACTTCACTTCACGACCAAAATTTTTACGAGAAACATGTAAAAATCGTAATCGTAATTTGTCACATGATAATTCATTAGATTGTCAATTATTTTTTAAAGGTAAGTGTTTTTCCAAATTCGAAAAGTGTTTTAATTCATATATTTCAATGATTTACATTAGGATTCATTTCATTTCTTTTTCAGATGAAACATTTTACATCATCCATACAAAATGGCGTTGATGATGCTTTAAGCTTAATTTAATTGAAAAAACGGTAAGAACCTTAGATATTCCCTTAGATTTATATTTTTCCTTTGTTGTGAGCCATGTGCTAATCTGAGGAATGTTCGTTTTCAGCGAAAAGCGTTTTTTTTATATTTGGAATTTTATTTGGAAATCGTATTCAAATCACGATGTTTCCCGTGATGTGGAGGTGAACCCACGGGACCTAAAAACGGCCATCCCTTACATATTTGCAACACCAGACATACATAACTCCAAAGATGCAGCAAAGTCGGTAATATTCAAATTTATGGTTGTACCAGCACCCATATTAAAGGTAAATTTTCATTTAATTCTTGGTAGTCATAGTGTAGAATAGTTTCTAAATTTAGCAGTAACCCTTTTGGACGTAAGTAATTTTGCAGTAAATTTAAATAAAATTACAAACCCAAAATGAACATGGATTTGCGTTAAACTCCCTTGCTATTAATAGTCCAATGTTTTCCCGGCTAATATGGTATAATAATGTGGTAGGTTTGGCGCCCGAGTATTCTATTTAATTAATTTCGACCTATCCATTTAAAGTAATTTTCACAACAAACTTTTTATTTTTTAATATTACACTATGTACTTGAATTATTGTGGTAATCAAAATTTAGAAGGGTAGGTTCTCATTTCTTTTATAATCATTTATTAAGTAGTCATTGGTACATAAAACAGGTACATAATTTAATCATTCTGTATTAATCAAGTTAACAGTTTTTAATTCATTCAGTCGTGTCATGAATGGTTACATAATAGCAATAATTTAAAGTTTACGCGCCGTTTTTGGCCATATCTCAAAAGTTGTTTTTGTCATTTAGCCGCATTTTAGCTTGAGGACGGTAGATTAGAACAAAACAAAGGAGCGCGAAACAATCACGTCTGTACAAGTTTTTGGCGCTAAAATCCAGCCGAATACTTTTGCCTAATATTCGGCTATTCGGTCAGGGGCCTCGCCGAATATTCGGTATACTGCCGAATATACTATTAGTTGCAAGTCTAATATTTTCCCTATCTCAAACGACATCATTTCAACCTTTCTCAGTTGAAAAAATGAGTAATTTTATTTATATAAAAAGCATTTTGGTCGCTACTACTATTAAGGCTTCCGTCGCCTATAAAAGTCGCAACGGAGACTTTGTTAAATGTAAAGTAGTGTGTCTGAAGTCTGAGCAGAGCGGCTGAGTTGAATTGGCGCGTGAAATCTGTTGTGATGTCGCCGGCGGCTGGAGTCTCAGCGAGTGCAGTCGACTGAAGGAATTTAACGAGACTCTACTCTACTCTGGCCGCTGCTGGCGAGACGGACGGCGGTCGACGGTTCAATCGCCGCCAGTACCTATCATGTGTAGGTACTCCACTAACTTAACAACTCTTTGTTGAGTTGATTGGATTGTTCGCTCCTCAAAGAAAATATTGTAAGGTCACCTGGGGCTACTGTAGCCCGAGGGCAAATGTAGCTGTTTCATTTGCCCCCCTGGCTTCAATAGCCCCGGGTTTTATTATACTTACTTGTGATTTGTACTCGTTTCGGTTCGGTGAAGAATGCAGTCTTTATTCTGAGGCATGTAATTAATCCGTGTAAAATTTATCTAATTGTTGGTGTAAGTTGTATGAAAATGTGTGCAGTAGCTTTTCAGATCATTGCGAACATAAGTAGACAGCAGGCCTTCCGTTTAATTTTATTTTTTCAAGAAATTCTTAAACAGTGCTATTGCCGACCTCTTTTATAAATTTAGTTTTTATGGTTTTTCAAAGTGTTTTTAAAGTATTGTCATTTTTATGATTTTTGCTATCAAAATTGTTATTGTGTGTCATAGTCTTTGCCTGTCATCAGATATAATATTATTTTGTGTTTTACTATAAAATCATGTTAATTCAATTTAATAAACCCATTGCGTCCTAAATCCTAGCCTTCATATTCCATCCCACTAGCTCTCCGTTTCAAGTGCCTCTTGCAGTAATATAAGAGTATTCTATCATTATCTTATACATCACAATCTTTTTAGGAATTCAGAAGTTAAGGTGGAATAAAAACGCATAGTACATATACAAACATGAATTTTGAAAACATCCTTTTCGGCAGCCTCTTTAAAATCAATTGCCCCGCGCTCTAGGATGGAGCACGACTTGCTAGATCGATATCGCAGAATGATTTGTAGTATTCATATTTTTAGGATGATAAATAAATAGATATTTCTAACATTGCCCCAAAAGTTTGTACCGTGCCCAAAGTACAAGGTTTGTTATATGAGATGCTAGGATAACGGATAGAATACATTCTATCTTTATATATATAATTCTTCTGTGAGTGTGTATGTCATTGAACTTCTCTTAAACGACTGGACCGATTTTGATGAAATTTTTTGTGTGTGTTCAAGGGGATCTGAGAATGGTTTAGATTCACAATTTTGTCCGCTGGACAACCCCTATTTTTTTAGGGCGGTACGAAGTTCGCTGGGTCAGCTAGTCTATATATATATAAAAACCAATTGCTGTTCATTAGTCTCGCTAAAACTCGAGAACGGCTGAACGGATTTATCTTTTCTTGGTCATGAAATGTTCGTGGAGGTCAAGGGAAGGTGAGAAGAATTCGAATTCTAAACTACAGCTCTACACCGAAGCGAAGCGAGGGCGGGCCACTACTTATTAATATAAATGTAGGATACATGTACTGATAGTTTATTTATCTAGAAATACAAAATAACATTCATGACTTAGGTAAAAATGCTCGAAAATTCATAACACAAACAATTGTGCCATCTGGATACGAAACTGGGACCTCGGCGTAGGCCACACTTTGAAACCTGGCGTACATACCACTCGAGCCACGGAAGGCGTCATAATTGTTTTTGAAAGTTCTTTTTGGGAAATCCACCTGCAAAGTCGGAAATAGATTACCTACTTATGACATTATTTTTACTAAAATCGTTAATTGCACTTATGGGTGTATCCTAAGTTTCGTATTATTATGAATGTGAAAGTTTGTCAGAGATTGATCAGCTTCCCTACATGTTTGGCCTAAAGACCAATAATCTTGAAAAATTTTTTCCTAGATTCGAAATTATATGTGTAATAAAAAAATATGTTTTATTTTATCAATCTTTACAAGACAGATTTGTTTTGATGTTATATAAACAACTTCAATCAGTCTTTGGCTGAATGTTACTACACCCCTAGCCATTTAAAATATTTCGTATGTATTCGAAACCGGTAAAATTAAAAGTCCTTTTTAAAATGAATATATTAAACAATGGTGTCCGTTAAAATCTAATGTTCGTAAAATAAAGTATAGATTACTCCAAGAATTACCGTATATGTCAATATATTTTGTACATTTGGGCCAATTTGAGCAATTTCCTTTGGTACGCATATAGTTTATGACCTGGATTAAAATATAGGTTACTATTCATCCCATAAAAATGACAGACGCTTGAGCAGTTCTCCAAAAATTTAAGAAGCAACATTCAGGCCGGCAGAGTGAGGATGGCTGGTGTGACAGTAGAACTGCTGTACCAACTATCTTCGCGTCTGGACTTCACTGTCACTTAACATCAGGTGGGGCTAACGGGGTCAAAAGTTAACGCGAGCGAAGTAGCGAGCGGTTACTAGTATTGATATAAATATATCTAAATAGATGCTATGTTATTTAGCAAAAAATAATCCTCATGATTAACTCTTTCGATGGTTATCATAAAATAAGTATGGTGTGTTTTTTTCGAAATTTCACGAGTTTGATTCCCAGTTGTAACAGATGATTTAAAAAAAAACTGTGAATGCAGTTCTAGTTATTATTAAAAATAAAATTATGTCCTGTTTCAGTAAAATATCTTATCTTCAATATTTAATATACTTTCCCTCCGTGTGAGGCAGCCGTGGGACGCCCTGTATACAGGGTGTTACAGAATTCCGAAATAAAATTTGTCGGTATGTATTCCGAAATAAAAATTTGTAGGTATATGAGCGGGGCGCAGGGGCGCCTGGGGGAGAGAGGAGGGTCTGTTTAGGTAGTAGTAATCGTATGCATTTATAGGGTTGTCATAGGCAGGTGTAAAACGATATTTTTATTAATTTAATTAGAAAATAAAAGTGGTCTGAAAGGCGTCAAATTTTCGTAGGTAATTCTATACAAGGAACACAACCAAACCCTAAGGTTTTATTTTGGACTTTTGTCACACCCTGTATATAGTCAGTGTAACTAAAACATAGAAATCCAAAAGAACAGCTGGTGAAATATATACTTACCTTAAAGTGTTTGTTGATACACATTGGTTTTCCCCCCTCACCGCTGTCGGTTAACCACCGCGCGTAGGATCGACTTTGACCTTTATTTCGCTTGACATAGGATTCACAATTCTATTGAGTAAATTAGACAGTTTGTGGTAACTCTATGTATGGGTGTAGGTACATCTCCAGTGCCACAATAATTATCGTTTAATAGCTGCGCTGAGTGTGTGACCGTTTACTGTAATTTATGTTATTATGTAAAACGTTTTGGGAAGACTGATTAAGGCAATCAACGCTAAACAATAATGATAACGTTTTAGATCTGACTAATGGGTAACAGCAAATGTAGGTTTTTTGTAAAGTATTTTTTTCATTCAGAACTTCCTTTCTTTAAAGAAAAGTTTACTAGAAAAAAAAATCCACGCGGTCCAGGCAGCGGACGGGACTCGAACCCGCACCCTTCGCAATCTGGGCGAATGCACTGACCATTATGCTACCACGACCCTATTCGCCGCGTCGAAATTTTCCTTTCTTTAGTTTTTATACTAATATCAATTTTGGCAAAACAAAAAGTAAAGATTTATTATATAGGTACTTATTGAACATTTAGTTTAGTTATAAGAAGTCATTATTTATTTATTACGACTGTATCTATGAGTACTGAATATGACAAAACTCTTAGTCTAAAATAAAAAAAAATATATTTACAATCAAATATTAAACTAAAACTAGACAAAAATTAAAACTAAGTTATAAAAAAAATAGCTGCTCTAAGTCCTCCCCGTCGGCAAAAGTACCAAGGATGCGTGTGGCATTTCCCCGCTGAATGGCGAGGCTGATGCGCTGAGCGAAATAGCCGCCGGCTCTGTGGTCTCCAGTGGCCTCCACCAATCTTTTCGCAATATCTTTGAAAAGATGGTGGGCACTGGAGCCCCAGGGACCCTGAGCCTCAACTCCAAACGCCGCAAATGTGAGGTTTCCGCTGAGGCAACCATGTGGCGGCGACATCTATATGCCCCACAGATATACAACGGATGTAGGAAATCATTACTCACCATCCTCAAGAGATGGCGTTACCTGCACTGCGATGAATATTAGTATGGAAGCCTACATCGCGCAAATGAAATTCGGAGGCTAACTCTTCATATATACGATGCCCGGACCAACATCAGTCGGGCTGCGGCCCCCGAGCTAACATCACCCAGCTCGGAGGAAGATCTTCCCCTTTGGCCTTCCTACAACCATACTTGCGGCGTTTAAGCGCCTCCGCGGAGGAAACAGCCGTGCCAGCCCTCATCCGAGGTTCCGGGAATATGAGACGGGGCCAGAGTGTCGACGCACGTTGCGCCCCACACAAGAGCCCCAGCTTCCAAGGAACGAGTCTCATGCCGTCGGGCCTCTTACTATCGTCGCGCGCCAGGCCGCTTGGTTCTAAAACTTCTTAATATACTTTTTTATGAGTCTACGTCTCTTGATATGTCATTATTACGCTTACTGTTTTTCCCTACTTCTCTTCTGTTCCTGTTTGTTATCGTGTCTAATATATTGTAAGTATTCATTTAATATATTATATATTTATCTCCTTACTTTGAGCACTCTTATTTTCTCATCCCGTTTTTAATAGCTTCCATACAACAGACGTTATTTTTCGCTCGATATTATAACATAGTATCTAATGGTGTATAGATAATAGTGCCGCAGGGTTCCTGCGTTCGCGAGTCTTGCACTTGGCCGGGTTTTTTATTAAAGTGTGAATTTTTGTTATAAATGCTGGCAGAAATATCATTAATTAAAATTTTATGGTTCACTGAAAATCTTTTACATCATGAGTGGAGCGGTGCCTGAGGCTCAGCACAGTCGGTGTGGCGGCGGCCGCGGCTTCTTCCGCTCGCTACTCGATATTCAGCTTATTCCCGTCAAAGGACGCCGCACCGCGCCGCGCCGCTTTGATCCTGCCGCCGCGCCGGAAGCCGCCTGGTGCGCCTCGCTTATTACAATCTACATAATAATTTCCGATGTCTCCTACACCCATACGAATAAGTCGTTTAGACAGCCACGGCATCTGTACATCAAATGTATGTCAAATTAAGAGCTAACATGTAGGTAGGCAATATTGAAAAAATTAAGGTAAAACGAAATTAATGCCGACAGATAGGAAATGTCTATACTTTTACGAAGATAAAATATTGCGTTTTTCAGACATTAAAAGTCACGGTATCTTATTGATTTTGATATCCTCCACCTAAATGTACAGTGTTTTGCTATTTGTTAAAGTAGGTACAAGTTTACACAATTTTTAGCAAGTAAGTTCCCCCGGGGCTATTGTAGCCATTAGGCTAATGTAGCTGTGTTAAATAACTCCTCACTGTTACGAATTAGAATAACAAACTGTAGACGTAGAGTAAACTAAGTAATGACTGAAAAACATTTTTGTTTTAATAAAATTATCTTCGCCAAGAAATGAATTGCTAGCGCATTTTCAATCGATCGCCGTAAAATTCGATATCAAAAGCGTTTGCGGAAATAATTACTGTTCCGATACTTGTAGCAGACTCTCGAAGCAGGGCGAGGCGCGACGCGACTGATTACACCTCTCCAATTAGGAGCGGGCGGCGGCGGAGGCTGCGCGCCTCACCAATATTATGAAGGATTACAATTTAATTTAAAAATAAACCGGCCATGTGCGTGTCGTACCACGCAAAGCGTAGGGTTCCGTAGTTGCCTGTAGTTACCACAATATATTTGAGCAGGAGTCTTTATTTTCTGTATTGTAAATTAGAAAAAAAATATCAATCTATGTATCTCAATAAAATACCTAAATCAAAGGCTAATCGCGTCTCAAACTCAATTCGATATTATTATTTATGGTAGCCATACACACTACGAGAAATCGTTATCAGACTGTACAGTTCGAACGGAACAGTTTATCGTACGTAGCGTACGTATAGGAAACTGTGCAGTTTTATAACAAACACGCTACGATTTATCGGTAGTCGGTACCGTTCGGACGGTACAGTCTAATCGTAACGATTTCTCGTAGTGTGTATGGCTACCATTATTTTTGTAAATATGAATTAGGTGTGAGCGTTCTAAAGACGAAGCGGTTTCAAGGACCGTTTTGTGTTCCGCGACGATAGAACCGTTTTACCATGAATTTTCCAGGTTTTTTCAAGTTAATAGTTTAGCTTTTAGAGGGGGCGGGACGCCCTACTCAAACAAAAAATAGCACTTTAAAATTCAATAATTCGCAAACGGATCCTTTAATCGAAAAGTAGTCTTAGGAACCCCAAAGTAATCTTATAGGACATATTCTACGACACGATAGGGTGATGATGAAAAAAAAAACACCCCAGGTTACATGTAGGGCAGCTACAGTACTACACACTAAAAAAAAAAATTTTTTTTAATTATTCTACAATTTGTCGGCGTGATCGATATATAAATCTCCACAAAATTACAGCTCTCCAGTGCTAATAGTCTCTAAGCAAAACTGGGGACGGACAGACGGACATGACGAAACTATAAGGTGCAAGTCGGTCTCTCGCACAAAGTGTTTCGTACAATCATACTTATATAATATACTAATAAAAGTTATTTTTTTTTATTTATCAAATATAATTTTACACTGTTTTACAATACTTTTTAATTATGCCAAACTGATTAACAGTTTATAGGCGAAACAATGTAACAAATAATATTTTATTAAATTTTTAATATTTGTTGATATAGGGCAATAGAAATACATTATCTGCGGAAACTTTAATTATCTAACTCACGGCTCTTGAGATATAGCCTGATCGCAGATAGACGGACAGACAGATGGCCAGTGGAGTCTTAGTAATAGGGTCCCATTTTTATCCTTTAGGTACCGAAAACGGAACCATAAAATATCACCTTCGTAAGCCACTGAATTCAGAATTAAGGTAGAAGTACACAAATGCCACTCGAGGAGCTCGATGGCGCAGGTGGCTAGCGCGTTCGGCTGCGATCGTTGAAGTTAAGCAACTTTCGCAGTGGTCGGTCATTGGATGGGTGACCAAAAATTTACTATCTCGAGCTCCTTCGTGCTTCGGAAGGCACGTTAAGCCGTTGGTCCCGGCTGCGTTTGCAGTCGTTAGCACCCACCAATCCGCACTGGGCCCGCGTGGTGGGTCATGGCCCAATCTCCCTATTCTATCCATAGGGAAGGCCTGTGCCCCAGCAGTGGGGACATTAATAGCCTGATGATGATGATGATGATGACACAAATACCCTCAAACTATATAAGTACTCATCGATTTTCTTCACAAGTAAATTATTGAAACAGGATTTTAAACTGTCTTTAATACTTCTTCTTCTTTATCAAAGCCATTATAAAGAAACTTTGTTTACTTTGATAAAGTGATAGCTTTTAAGTGCTGTTGTTTGTTGCGGGGTAACTGAAAACATTTTACATTTACAGGACAACGTCAGAAACAGCGTAATAGTTGTGGATAGGGTTGACAGATGCTGGCTTATCAATTTCGGGACTTTGCACCCCACCCCGCTGAAAAAATAAAGCATCAAATCAAAGCCCCCATCACCTCTCAGAATTAAAATATCTGGCAGGCCGGGGGTGTCATTCGTTATAAGTTTATTTTGTTACGAAACTAGCACATTATTGGAATCCAAGATAATATGGTCTAAATTCCAACAGGTTTTCTATATTAAATAAATCATAATTGTATTGACGTTGTAACAACATAATGATTTGTAAATGTTGTTACATAGACTTTTTATGTTGTGGAGTTTTTTTCGCTCGTTTTTCTCCGCAGCTAAAAAATATGTCCATAACGAGTGGTAGGGAAAAAAAATTTTTTTGGACGATTCAAAAGAGTTGTACTATACATCCAATTTGAATAAAGATATATTGATTTCTGATTTCTTGATAATTACTGGACACCGGACATGACGCAAAATTCCGGGACATCCGGTAAAATATCCCTCATAAACCGCGGGCAATACCGCGGGGCACAACTAGTAACTTATAATTCTAATATGTTAAGACTAGCAAACCAGTGAACCAAATGTTCACCAAATCCTGATTTCTCGAAAACCGGAAGTGCTACGTTACTCAAATCCGGTTTGTAGTCTTATCAGACTATTCTTAACTTATAACTTAAATATTCTCTTTATCTATCTCTTACGGTTTGGCCGCTGAAACAGCACCACAGACAGACGGACGGACTTGTCTAATAGATAAGAGATGTGTAGTGTAGTATACGCCGACCTTAAATCGATGGCACTCTGTTTTTTAGCGCCTTCTTTGCATCGAGGGATTATTGTTTATTAATATATTTTTGCTTAGAAAGCGAAATTACGTAAGAGGTTTGTTCGGACGAGGAGTATGCCACTAACTCAGCAGGATTTTGTATGTTCTTAATTAAGATATAAATGGCGGATCAAAAAGGTAAAAATAACCGCACATCATACGACAAAAAAACTTATTATATTTAACTAAAAGTTTTTACTAGAAAAAAAATGGGTGCGTGTACTTATGTAGGCGCGTGAGAAGTTATCCTTCTTTGCAATCGTTTAAAATTAGTTTTTAATTGCATGCAAATAATTAATTACAATAAATTAATAAAAAGGCTGGAAAAGGACACAGTCAATAAAGTTCAGTTTTAATTTGAAAAAATAAATAAATAATCAAAATATTCAATTAAAATCGCTACTGAATATAATTTATTAGAACATATGTGATTTGCACTTGTATGAAACTCAAACACGTATTCCGAATATACAAACTAGAAACATGTGGATAAATATTATAAATATGAATACCTATAACTGTTACTTTATTACAAAAAATAAAGATGTGGTTTTTGGTTCTACTACACCAATGGTCAAGAGATGGCGCTATAGTTTCCTGAATCGCGCTTTGGTTCCGTTGTTCCAGATTAATAAATACTTTTGATAGGCCTTCACAATGCAGTCGTTAGCACCCACTAAATAGAGATTCTATTTCTATTTTGTTGGTAGATTTTCTTAATGTGCGGTAAACACAAAAGTAACAGCATGAAGTTGGTCGCTTTAGCATTTGTGTTACAGCGATGCGCGCGCATCTTAAAATTTCACTCTCATCATTTTTTCATAACGCGCCTAAAGAAGTATAACTTCAAAAATTCTCGCGGACCAGGTAGCGGACGGGACTCGAACCCGCACCCTTCGCAATCCGGGCGAATGCACTGACCAATTATGCTACCACGCCCCTGATGGCCGCGTCGAAATTTTTTTAGCCTTAAGCTTCAAGGCAGCGCCATCTCTTCGCATTGTAGGTAACCCACAATGTCAAATCAATACTTTTTCAAGTATTAAACATTTGAAAGAAGAAATAGCAATGTTAGTTATGTTTTTGTTTTTCAGGGCCGCGGTAGCATAATTGGTCAGTGCATTCGCCCGGATTGCGAGGTGTGCGGGTTCGAGTCCCGCCCGCTGCCTGGTCCGCTTGGATATGTTTCTAGTAAAAAGTTTTCTTTATATTTAAACATCTAGCAGTTAAATACTTAAAAAATAAAAACATAACTTATTTGTTTTATTCAAAACCTAGCGAGTGAATATTTGCTATTATCAAATCAAATAGCTCGCTCTTTTGCGACTTCCTGTTACACACTTCCGTCCCATTTCACGAAATCACTCCCACAAACTGCAGGAAAGCGAGAGGAATGATGTTACACATCAAAAAAAGATAACGCGATGGAAGTCACGGTCGGCCGCTTATCGAAGAATAAATCCTATTTATTCCCATAAATTTTATTTTCAAAAGAAAGTTTCGGTACAATTTGATAATTGTACTGTATTTGAAATCGGTCCACAATTGACGGAAAAATCGGTGAAAATACATTAAATATAGTCTAACATAGTTAGAAACTCCTACTTTTTTGAAGTCGGTTAAAAAAAACTTGTTCATGTTTTTGAATAGATAAGGTTTATGTGAACTTTTGACAGGGTAGGGACAGGGTTATGTGTTTAACAGTCTATATATGTATGTTTGTTCCTTTGTGGCACACTAGAGACCAAACGCGTGGACTGATTTAAATGATTTATACATCAATCGATTCGTCTTAATCATGGGAGCGCTACTAAAGATATGATAACAATCAAAAATCAATATGGAGACAACTGGGCGCCATATTGTGAGAAAGAAAAAAAAATAAGATGCCGAAATATGTCGAGTGGGGTATCATTGTCTAGATAATCGAAAGTCATGTTTAGGTTCCTTACACCATTTTTCATTTTATATAAAATGATCCTAAATTATCATATGATAATTTAGGATTTAACAACAATTGTTATACAAGGGATATTGCAACACGGGAATCTGTTTACATGATAATCGGTTGACTCAAGTATTTAGAAGTCAAAAGTCTTTATTTGCATAAAATATGGTGTACATAAGATGTTACATTTGTGTTTAATGTTATGTTTCACGTTCAGTATAAATAAAGTATCACATATTTTACTGTCACACAGCATGCAATACAAAAAACATATAAAATTAAACAATTCAAATAACTTCAAAACAATTTTAAATAATGTCGTTTATAAACCTGCATCATATGAAAAAAAAAAACATTCATACAATATATTATATATTCATTATTTAATACCTAAATTATATGCAGTTGCATACACTACTTTATCTTCGTTCACAGGAACCAAAAAAATATTTTGCAAAACTTTTCTGAAATCCCGAAAACGAAAACGGTCGGTAGAAAATAGTATGGGAAGCGCGAGAAATTCATTTCAAATTACAAATGCGTACACCTCTTTTTTTACACCCAGCCTTATCAATAACTAATAGCCTAATTTAAAACATTTAAAAAATAAAAGTGTACTATAATGATTAAAAAGTTATTTTACGATACAACCAGCAGTATTGTAATGAGTTTTATTTCTGACTAGCGGCCCGCCCTCGCTTCGCTTCGGTGTAGAGCTGAAGTGTAGACTACAGTTTTTGTTATCAGGCTTGTATTATACACAATGACATTCATCTATGATTCTTCTTATACCTGCATGCAAAGTCTCAGCCCGATCGGCTTAAAATTAACAAAGTTTGATACAAACTTTCATTCCCTATTTTATCCCCTTGGGGGTAGAATTGATCAAAATCCTTTCTTAGCGGATGCCTACGTCATAACATCTACCTGCATGCCAAATTTCAGCCCAATCCGTCCAGTGGTTTGGGCTGTGCGTTGATAGATCACTATGTCAGTCAGTCACCTTTGAGTTTTATATATATAGATTTTATGTATGTGCCTTTATAAAATACGTCTTTACAAAACCGTCTTTAATTTCGTTATTCGAATATTTCGTGATGAGTGTAGATAAAGTGTATTATTATAGTGTTTTGTCATAAATGAGACCCCTAATTATATGATGAATCATGTTATACAGCTTTAATGGGTCATTTGTGGTGCCAAGCTACATCCATCTGGGCATGTTGTGGCGTATTGAACACAAGGTATATTAATATTTATGAACTATTAGCAACATGATTGACTGAAAGCTTTAGAACAATATAGTATGCGTCAGATTCAAACTGTTCCATGATAGTGACAGCACAAAATTAGTGCAAGAAAATTAGTGCAAGAAAATTAGTGCAAGAAAATTAGTGCAACAAAATTAGTGTAACAAAATTAGTGCAAGAAAATTAGTGCAACAAAATTAGTGCAAGAAAATTAGTGCAACAAAATTAGTGTAACAAAATTAGTGCAACAAAATTAGTGTAACAAAATTAATGCAAGAAAATTAGTGCAACAAAATTAGTGCAAGAAAATTAGTATAACAAAATTAGCGCAAGAAAATTAGTGCAACAAAATTAGTGCAAGAAAATTAGTGTAACTAAATTAGTGTAACAAAATTAGTGCAACAAAATTAGTGTAACAAAATTAGTGCAAGAAAATTAGTATAACAAAATTAGCGCAAGAAAATTAGTGCAACAAAATTAGTGCAAGAAAATTAGTGTAACAAAATTAGTGTAACAAAATTAGTGCAAGAAAATTAGTATAACAAAATTAGCGCAAGAAAATTAGTGCAACAAAATTAGTGCAAGAAAATTAGTGTAACAAAATTAGTGTAACAAAATTAGTGCAAGAAAATTAGTATAACAAAATTAGCGCAAGAAAATTAGTGTAACAAAATTAGTGCAAGAAAATTAGTATAACAAAATTAGCGCAAGAAAATTAGTGCAACAAAATTAGTGCAAGAAAATTAGTGTAACAAAATTAGCGCAAGAAAATTAGTGCAACAAAATTAGTGTAACAAAATTAGTGCAAGAAAATTAGTGCAACAAAATTAGTGAAAGAAAATTAGTGCAACAAAATTAGTGTAACAAAATTAGTGCAACAAAATTAGTATAACAAAATTAGCGCAAGAAAATTAGTGCAACAAAATGAGTGCAACAAAATTAGTGCAACAAAATTAGCATATTCGGAAACCCTTGTTGGCATGAATAAGTTGGTAAGATGAGATGATATTTCTGGGGCTTGGGAATATGGCATTATTTCTATTTGTTTGAACAGAAATGCTTATAAGGTAAATATCGGCCAAGTGTGGGTTGGACTCTGGTACGAAGGGTTCCATACCCATTACTAATACAACATTAGACACTATATTATATTGCATGTCCTACAGTTGTGTTTATAGTTTGTTATAACAATGTTCACTGGTACTTACATATTTATTTTTTTCTATATTGTTACCTAGTATCCATATGTGGTTATGGGTAGTCATGGTCTCTTTAAAATCTCTTCGGCGGTGTTGTGTGAGTCGGGTCGATACGTTCCCTAAAATACGGTTGAGCGAAGCGATGGCTGGTTCATGCGTCATGCTCGTGAACGGGTGTTGCCAGCGGAGATGAGTCTATTAATCGTTGAAGTTAACTTTAATCGTACATTTTCTATGCCTAAATAGTAGGACACGGCATTCCTAAACTTTGTTGAATCAGTTTTTTATATTTTTTATTTTATAGTCATAATGTTTATATTTTGTCATTCATTCAGTCATTTGTAATGGAAAGTGACTTCATGAATTACCTCATATTGAAGTCATTTTTTAAATTTAACGATTCTGTATATAAAAATATAATACAGGGAGAAATAACAGCCCTTGCCGGAGTTTCTTGCCGGTTTTTTCTCAGAACAAGGTCTCCCGCCGTAGATTTGCGAACCGATGGCGTAGCTTTTCGCCATTCACAAGTGCTTGTAACAGCCTAGACTGAATAAACGATATTCAATTTTGAATTCGATTTTTTTTTAATTTTATCGAGCAAACATAAAATTTCACGTCTGTTGTATGGGAGCGCCCTTAAATATTTTTTATCATATACTTTTGATGCTTTGCCAACCAAGGCCGTGCACCCAGTATGTTGCAGTTTCATATATTTTGCAAAATTTATGCATAAACTAGCTGACCCAGCGAACTTTGTACCGCCATAAAAAAATAGGGGTTGGTGGTAGAAGAGTGAAAATTTAGGGTAGTATGTATTTACGAATGATGTATCATAAAAAAAAAATAAAAAAAAATATCTATAATTGGAAAAAAAAAACAATTAAGGTTGGATTACCCTTAAAATTTAGGGGGATTCTCAGTCCTACCCAATATGCACTCAAAATTTCATGAGAATCGGGAAAGTCGTTTCGGAGGAGTTTAACCACAAACACCGCGACACGAGAATTTTATATATTAGATTGGCTCGCGCGGTCGGTCGTGCGTGCCTAACATGCCATTAAGTACCGACGCAAATAGTACTTCCATCTGAAATACATTTGTCACAAACAAAAATTACAGTGTTTTCTTTATAATTTTGTTTACCTATTCAACAAGAACTATATTATAGAACACAACACAAAGTTAATCAACTTGGTTATAAAGTTATTATATGTATTCGTTTAAAGAATCCAATGCTTACCTGTTTAGTCTAGATATAGGTATCATCATCAGCCTATTAATGTCCCCACTGCTGGGGCACAGACCTTCGCTATGGATTAAATAGGGAGATTGGGCCATGACCTACCACGCGGGCCCAGTGCGGGTTGATGGATGCTAACGACTGTAGATGCAGCCGGGACCAACGGCTTAACGTGCCTTCCGAAACACGGAGGAGCTCGTGATAATAATTTTTTGGTCACCCATCCAAAGACCGACCACTGCGAAAGTTGCTTAACGTCTACGATCGCAGCCGAACGCGCTAACCACTTGCGCCATCGAGCTCTTCCGAGATATAGGTATATTGTTATATAGTTAAAAGGTTAATTTACATTAAAATTTTAAAAGGAATATTAATGAAATATCATATTATTCATATGCAAAATATAAAAAATATTATGTAACACCTATACCACCATCATTTTTTATGTAGCTAAATTCTTCTTTAAAAAAATCTTTAAGGTCTTCGTTTTTTAAAGATATGAAGCTATGAAGATAGCCTGTGTCTGAAGACCCTTTTCTTCCATAGCCATAAATAGAATATTCAAAATCAATTAATTAATAAATTATTATTATTATATACAGGCTGTAAAAAAACCTATGACAAAGACTTAAACTACGCATTCTGTACAACCAAACAAGTCATATTACAAAATATTATACGTGGGAAAAAATTGTATTTTAAGTTAAAAAACCATCATTTTTTTCCAGTACGTAATGTATAGCGTGGCGCTTTACTGTGGTGCTATGCAAAGAGTGTGCCTGTGCGTATGTCCAGAAGAAAAGAAGTGTGTGCGTGTGTGTAAGTGCGTCGATATAAAAGTTTCTAAATAACGTTTTGAAAATAATAATGTATAAATCTTGAAAAAAATATTTTGGCTTTGTCCTTCAATATCTCCATAACCATAAATTTCCCAGGTATGGTCCAGAAGAAAAAAACGATCGTCATGATGTGGAAAATACGTGGCCTTCGACTTCGTTATAGGTTATTTTACACCCTGTATATTCAAAGAACTGCTTTTTTACATACAAACTATCCCATACGGATCTATCTGACATCTGGGTACGCGGGACTACGGTGAACAACCACGAATTACGCGTGTCTGTATGCGGTGCCACAGCGGAAACGCCGAAGAGGACAGACTCTTTGACCACGTTTAAGACATGACCGACCAGAAGGTCAAACGTGGTTCGGCAAGTAGAAACTTGAGCAGCTGCCTTTGGCTGTGGTGGGGGTCCTCGGTGATTTCAATGCGCACAATATAAAATGGTTAGGATCACGCTAGAACTGCTTACAATGTTGTCCTGTGGTATGGTTTAACGCAATTCATATCCTCCCAACTCTGATGCCTTATGTAGAAAATCATACACCTCTATTCTGGACTTTCTGTTGACTACGCATCCGGACTGTTATCGGATATCCGTTAAATTGTACGTTCGCCAGTGGCTAAGGGAGCTCGATGGCGCAGGTGGTTAGCACGTTCGCCTGCGATAGTTAAAGTTAAGCAACTTTCGCAGTGGTCGGTCATTGGATGGGTGACCAAAAATCTTCTATCTCGAGTTCCTCCGTGCTTCGGAAGGCACGTTAAGCCGTTAGTCCTGGTTGCATCTGCAGTCGTTAGCACCCGCCAATCCGCACTGGGCCCGAGTGGTGGGTCATGGCCCAATCTCCCTATTCCATCCATAGGGAAGGCCTGTGCCCCAGCAGTGGGGATATTAATAGGCTGATGAAGATGATGAAGTGGCTTTCAAGTGATCCGAGAATCCTCGCCCTACAGGGTTTCACAAAGTTTGGTACTATGGTTCAGCTGATTGAGGTGGATTGGACGCATGACATTCTAGCACCATGGAATATGTAATTTATAAACCAACTAGTGGCCCGCCCTCGCTTCGCTTCGGTGTAGAGCTGTAGTGTAAACTATAGTTTTTGTTCTCAGGCTTGTGCTATAAACAATGACTTTATTTATATAATTACACGTGTTATTGTGAGTCAACCATAAAAGATAGACATATGCTGTTGCAGGATATTTTTTAGACAATTTTATGTAGAATATTTCCGTCATACATGATTTCTATGTAACTTTAACCATTAAGGCTGCACCCGCGACGGAAGCTTAAAATATGGAGTAACTTCTCCCGTTTTCCCAACATTTCCCTTCACTACTCTGCTGCTATTGATTGTAGCGTGATGAAAAGTATACTATAACCTGCCCAGGAGTATGAAGAATAATTGTACCAAGTTTCGTTAACATCCGTCGAGTAGTTTTTGTTTCTATAAGGAACATACACACAGACAGACAGACAAAAATATATTTCATGTACAGAATTGACCTCTCTACAGATTTATTATAAGTATAGATAAGGTACCAACAAGATCGGGAACGCACTTCCCTTAATGTTTTTTCCTCTTAGCTATGATGTGACGGTCTTCAAAAGGAGCGTAAACCTTTTCTTTCAAAGCCGGCAACGCTTGTAATGCCCTTGGTGTTGCAAGCGTCCATGGGTGGCAGTGACCACTTTCCATCAGGTGGACTGTCAGCTCGTTTGCCTGTTTAAATATAACAAAAAATAGTGAACTGGACGTAAACCACAGTCAATATTCAATGCAGTTGATCTAGTTACAGAATACCACGTCGTCGTGTGAAGCCGTTATCATAAAAATACCGGCCGGTAGCTTCGTACCTTCACTTTAATATTAAAAATATAAGCAGGCAGTAAACAGGCACAGAGGGAAAGCTTCATTCTGTGCCCGTGTGTGGGTGAGCACTGCAACTGTGAGCAACATCAGCATCATACTGAGTTGGGACCGTTTTGAGACAAAATTTTAGATTTGTCTGTTTTGTTTGTATCTATATTATACTATGTTTGTTTTGTCTCAAATAAAATTATATTTCTTTCTTTCATAGACGATTTATCAGACAAGACAACAGATTATCAAAAAGAATTTCAAACAAAGTACATATTACCCAACCAAAAAGTATCAATTACGTGTTAGAAGGTTGTATGACATTAGATCGCTGTATGGTCGGTCAAATTCAGCAATTTTTGAAAAAAGTACTTATATGTCTGCCATACGAATATACTTATCTGCTGCGGTCACTTCCTGAATATAAGTTTGTAAGGTCCCTGAAGCAATGGCTATTATATAATGCATTTTATAATCTTAATGAATATTTTAATAATAATGTTTTGTAAAAATGACTATTGGATGCCCGATTAGGGTAACTGTTTGTTTCAATTATGTGCACTAACATCTAGCCGTAATACTAAATGTAACAGTTTTGCAATAAAGAATTATTCTATTCTATTGGTTCGGTATCGCAAAGGTAACCATCCAATTTTAATGTTTGTATAGAGATCGTTTCTTGCATGATCCATAGCAACATACATATGTCCCTTTTTTGTATATATGTCAAAATAAGGTAACCATATGAGTTGACTTTATGAGTTGAATTTAAACTCTTTCTTTGCTTTAGTTTTTGTTCTGAGTCACCAGTGCTCATCGCTCACGAGCAATAAAGTATGAAGCTGTGTCTCTGTACCTTCTTTACTCTTGTGGTCTAACGTCAGATGGGTGGAGGTTGCATTTTTTATCAGTCGATTTGTAGGTGCAGTTAGTGCTTCATTTAATCTTACTATTTTAGTCTCAGGTTCAGTTGAAACATGCTTACGTAACGTGCGGTTTGTAAAAGTTGGTTAAATACTGTTCTTATGTTAATCACGCAGAACTAAGAATAATTAATAATCAAAGTGTCAAAATGTCTGCTTAGAATTTAATAATAATTGCGGTGATCAAAATATGTTTCATATTGGTTTGTGGTTAGTAAATGAACAGGCTCAGGGCTAAAAGAGTAGATAAAATTAGGGAACTATTTTGCGTAAAAATGTTTTCATTAAAAATAAACTGACTATTTCAATGTTTCCATTTAACTGGCAAGGAAAGCCCGACAAAAATGATTTCAACGTGTACAAGCATCCTGCCCACTACTATATTTATATTCTTTTGTATATTGGAGTTGGCAACATTAAACGAACTGGTTGTTCCTAGTCGCCGCCGATGGAAGGGGCGCAGTACACAGAGCACCTTCACCAGAGTTTAATTCCGGCAATATAGTTTATTTATATATAGAAATATAAATTAAACATCCGTGACTGGAGTACAAATGCTCGTATTTATCACACAAACATCTGCCCCCACCGGGATTCAAACCCCGAACCCTCTCGAGTAGCCAACACCTTGAAACACGACGTATAAACTATTCGACCACGGAGGTCTTCATTTTGAAATCACACATCAAACATATTCTTATGAGTAAGGGTTATTATAATGTTGATGAATATCTTAATAAACATAATCCAATAACAAGAAAGATTATAATGTCCATGCATTATAACCTTTCTTGTTATTTGTAATGCCTATTTGGTATTAGATATTTTTACGGTTGAACACATATTTTATTGTCTCAAAAGAATTTACAAAAAAAAATGGGTGCGTGTACTTATGTAGGCGCGTGAGAAGTTATCCTTCTGGCATCGTTTAAAATTAGTTTTTAATTGCATGCAAATAATTAATTACGATAAATTAATAAAAAGTCTGGAAAAGGACACAGTCAATAAAGTTCAGTTTTAATTTGAAAAAATAAATAAATAATCAAAATATTCAATTAAAATCGCTACTGAATATAATTTATTAGAACATATGTGATTTGCACTTGTATGAAACTCAAACACGTATTCCGAATATACAAACTAGAAACATGTGGATAAATATTATAAATATGAATACCTATAAACTGTTACTTTATTACAAAAAAAAGATGTGGTTTTTGGTTCTACTACACCAATGGTCAAGAGATGGCGCTGTAGTCTCCTGAATCGCGCTTTGGTTCCGTTGTTCCAGATTAATAAATACTTTTGATAGGCCTTCACAATGCAGTCGTTAGCACCCACTAAATAGAGATTCTATTTCTATTTTGTTGGTAGATTTTCTTAATGTGCGGTAAACACAAAAGTAACAGCATGAAGTTGGTCGCTTTAAAAAATTTTGTGTTACAGTGATGCGCGCGCATCTTAAAATTTCACTCTCATCATTTTTTCATAACGCGCCTAAAGAAGTATAACTTCAAAAATCCACTTATAGAGAAATACAGACATAAAAACTAAAAAAAAAGTCGTGTCGACAAACCATCAACACTTGAGCTTATGTTTAGGTTTTTTTTATTATTAATTAGTCTAAATTATTTTTTATAACAACAATGTGGTAACTGAAGCTGCATCCTATACTGACAATGTGAGTTCACTTGTTTATTAAATTTATGTTCTAAATAACGTTATGAAAGGTGACTTAGTGCATTGTCTCTGAAATAATTTTCAACTTGACGACTCTGTATATAAAAAATACAGGGAAAAAAATATGCCGTATGCACGTGCCGAGCATCCTGTCGGTACTTCTTAGTACTTTCGCGAGATTAACAGGTGCTTGTAACCACAGAACACAGCTTGTAACAGTCTAGACTGAATAAACGAAATTTGATTTTGATTTTGAGAGCCCTCTTTGAAATTTGATTTTGATGATAAATGTGAAACAATGTTTCGCCGTTAATCGACGACTGGAGACGTAACATATACACCGTTAGTTTTGAGTTACTTGAGAAACTAAAAAATCTTAAAAATAAAAATAGTAAGAACAGTTACAACCCTCATACAGAAATATTGATTAAATATCTTTTACAAAATATGCTAGAACGCCGTAAATTTGTAAATAACGTAGGAATCTATTATGCATACGTTATCGTTTAAACTACGTAGATTCTAAAAGTAGTTTAATTTGAATCCATTTACGGCAATTCAAATTGTTAAGGTTTCATAATTGCACAATAATTAATCATAATAATTTATTGGAACCACTTTACATTTTCGTACATGATAATGTGAACCCTGTCCTCTCAATTGTGTTGACATAGAGAAACTTATCGAAAAAATAGATGTTTGAATTAGCTAGTAAAGTTTCTCAGTTAACTCAAAATTCACAGTGTAAATATTACCTTGGCTTGACGACATCTATGACAAATAAAGTAACCGATATCGCTCGAAGGATTGCTTAGCTGAAATGACAGTGGGCGGGACACGTAGCGAGGAAAACCGATGACGTTGGAGCGGAATGGTTCTCGAATGGTGACCACGTGTCGTGTAGCGACAAAATAAAACGAGATAAAAAAAAAGGAAGGAAAAATCAAAAGAACTGTATAGGATATATATATTTACAAGATAAAGTAGTATTTACAGATTATAAAAAATTCAATATGGGCAAAATTAGACGCCATATTGTGACGAAGTAAAAAAAAAGGTAAATTTAAAAAAACAAAAAACCCGACTGCTTATTTATACTTCAAATAAAAACTGAAAAGAAAAAAACAAGTCCAGTAGTCTATAATTATGTTAATAAGGAACAAAGCTACTTTAACTGTCGGGACCCATTAGATATTCAAGACTACATAATATTTTTCAATAATGTTTCATAAGCAGTCGGGTTTTTTGATTTTTTTAATTTACCTTTTTTTTTACTTCGTCACAATATGGCGTCTAATTTTGCCCATATTGAATTTTAATTACTATCATATCTTTAGTAGCACTCCCATGATTGAGACGAATCCATTGATATATGAATCATCAAAATCGGTCCAGGCGTTTGGTCTCTAGTGTGCCACAAAGGAACAAACATACATATATAGACTGTTAAACACATAACCCTGTCTGCGCGTCGCGCTTCGCGGTCTTGCATTGCGCAGCCGGGTAAAAATGGGGTATGGTATGTGTGTGAAATGTGGGGTGTGAAGGGGAAGTGGTGAAGTGGGCGTGGGTCGTCGGCGATCTTCAGGGGTGGCTTGAACGGTAGGTCGTGCTGCAGGCAGATGGACGGCGCTCCTGTTCAGCCGTCTCAGTTCTTGGCCTGCCCTGGTGGTGGCTGGCGGCGCTGCTGGTAGGTTGGCCGGCGTATATCGGCCAGTGGCAGGAGTTGATGGAACGGCAGGAGTCGGTAGAAGGCGGGCTGGAGCAGTTGGAGGCTGGCCGAAGAAGCTGGAGTCCAGGCGACACACGCTCAGTGGACAAACCCCCTACCAGGATTACCGACGATCTGGTTAAGATCGTGGAAAGCCGATGGATGTGAGTGGCGCAGGACTGATCGGTATGGAGATCCTTCGGGGAGGCCTTTGCTTAGCAGTGGGCGTCGTACGGCTGACATGATGATGATGAGGCTTGACACAAGTGGGTATCCTATTTGCGGTCTCTAGTCTTAGATTAAAACAAAAAGGGTAGACACGGCACTAGCCTCACAAAAGTGATCCGCATGAATTGTTGTCCACGACCCTAATCGCTTTAGTCACAACTTGACATGCAAACGACGTACATGTGATCGCCAAAAAGAAATATTGCTAATATTTTGTGTTTATATGATAAAACAATGCCTAAGTGTGTTTTTAAAAAGTGCTCAAATTGCTCAAGAACTAAAAATAAAACCCACGGCATCACTTTTCATTCGTAAGTACTATTAAATATATATTTTTTCATAAAAATTGCTGTTTGTTTTGAATCTTATTCGGTAGTGACGTCGAGTATTGGTCGCGCGATTGGTCGGTAGTACAGTGACGCGGATCTCGCCTTCTCGTTCGCGCTGCCGTCGAAACTTAACGTGCTGTTTCATTCGGGTCGGTAATGCAGTGACGCGGATCTCGCCGTCCCGTTCGCGCTGCCGTGGGATCAGTTTTTGTTTGATGCAAGTATGAGCGTACCGTATCTACCCTTCTTGTTTTAATCTAAGTCTCTAGTAGGGTGTTCTGCCTGTGGAGCGTAGTCTTGGCACGTGGCAGGTAGGTGAGTACGTACGCCGGCGGCCGCTGCCAAATCTTCTTCACAAACCTCGCAGTTACGAGATTGCGGATCCCGACAATAAAACTAACCGCCCACACAACTTAGGATTAAGCTTTGTTAGATAATAGCTACACATAACTATCAGTCTTCATAAGAAGTAGTGCGGCAGACTGAGTGAGTGTATTTTTACGCTGGTTTTATTTGAACAACTTCAATTTGCTGCACCTTGTAAAAAATTGTGTGTGTCAGCTCCGACGCACGACCGGAGTTTACACTCTAAAAACGATTGTCTTTGAACAGACACAAAACAAAATCAAGTCCGAAGAAGTCGGTTACAAGTAGAGATACACCAAAAGATAATAAAAGCGTATTAAAAAAAATTACATCAAGGCGTGATAATTTTCAGAATTTTTATAATGAATAAATTAGATAATATGAAAAAAGTATTTTTCAATCGATTCTATCGTTGAAATATAACTATACTTCTTTATTGTCGTGGTTGATTGACGCTGGCTACACACAAGTATACACACACACAACTGAAAAGTGAAAGGTGCGCAGATGAGGTTGCGCACAAAAATGTAACGGGGTCATTTGTTCAGTAGATTTTACTCCTCATATTTTTTTCATACCGGGGGCCTTATATGAAAATCAATTCTTAAGGAGTAAACTCCAAAAGTTTATAAACCCTCGATGAAGATCCCGTGTAGTGCTCCTATCGACTTGTTCTTATCAAGCTGGGTTTCTGAGTTAGTTTATATTGTGCCCGGGTGGAAACAGATACGATACAAGATAACTATTGTGGCGAGAGGCAATGACACACGCCGGCGCGTCACGCAGGACTCGCGTTCATTTTTGTTCATAATATAACCGACAACTGAGGGGAGTCTAATACAATGAAAGAGGAAAATGTTACTGGTATACTTCTGAAAATTTGCGTATTCGAATGAAACTAACTGAAAGCAAATAAAGGTTAATATTATTCAAATATTAATAGAAAGCTCCTTCGAATTCGTAATCATTGAAAATATTATGATAATATTTGTTTCTTAGGTTTTCACGCACATCACTCATTAAATAAAACTAGTTTTTTCACGGGTTAATGCACGAAACTTTATTTATTTATTGGCATTTCGATGCATTAGAAGGACCAAACCATTACATTAGATTTGATAAACCACAGATTCTTGCAACTGAGCAACGATTCTTTCCTAGAATGATACGAGAGGTTATTGAGATTAAAAAATATCCAAATTTCAATAGGGAAGATGGTGGATGGCTTGGGAACCCATTATACAGGAGATAAAATCCCAACCCCGAGCACACACTGCAAGACCAACAGATTCTATTAGTTCTTTTTGTTTGCATAATTTAACTTATGAAGGAGATAGAAAGCCTCTCTTGAGTTTGTTTTGCCGGTTCTTCTCAGAAAGGTCTCCCAATTTGGAACCGGTGGTAGTTTACGGTAGTTAGGGTCAAATAAATAAACTCAAAATTACAAAAAAGAATTTTAAATAAAGTACTTTATTAACTAAATTAAGTAATAAATTCGTACATAGACAATAAAACTTTAAAAATCGAACAATGAAATACCGAACGCTCAATAAAAGTCTTTCGAAGGTAGCTCGACAAAATTAAATAAAAAAATGATTTCGACGATGCAGCCTGAAAAGGCTGCGAAACGTCAATAAATAAATAAAGTTTCGTGCATTAACCAGTGAAAAAACTAGTTTAATATCATGATAAATTATTAAAATGTCTATGTCCATAATACAAGATTTTTATACTTACTGTAAATGTTAGCTACTAAAATTTAATTTATTATCTTTATTAAGACATTCAGTCAGTTTTACATGAACTGGTTAGTCTCCAAAGAAAAGTTAATGTTCTCTAATAAATCAATGCTTAACAACAAAACGATTTTCTTTAGTAAAAGTAACTCACCCTTCTGGAAAACTTCCGCCTTAGAGGATACGACCGTTTCTTGTTTTGATGGGGTTGTGTTTCAGTCACTGAGCAAGGTCCTAAACTCCCAATTACAAGCGTCTACATTACTGGGTTTTGGTAATATTTTTACATGAAAATATGGTGCGTTTAACTGGTTTTCAATACGAGGCGCAGCAAATTACCCCACCCCACCTGATGTTAAGTGTAATTGGAGTCTAGTCACGTAGCTAGATGATGCGGCAGAAAGTGTGCCACTCCAGCCATCCCCATCTTGCTGGCCTGAACCCAATCCCGTGCCCCAAGGAGCCGTGAAACTGTACTCACTAGCAGAAACACGACACCTTTACTGTTGTCCTCTGTAAATTGGAGGTTGCTTCCAGGCAGACGCTCCAATTCAACTGGGAAATCCGCTGTGCACTCTACCTCTCTTATGGTGGGTTTTAGTGTAAAAGTCGCTATTACAAAATTGGATATACAGGGTGTAAAAAAACTGATAACGAACTCGAAGGCCACGTATTTTTCACATCATGACGATCATTTTTTTCTTCTGGACCATACCTGGGAAATTTATGGTTATGGAGATATTGAAGGTCAAAGCCAAAATATTTTTTTCAAGATATATACATTAATATTTTCAAAACGATATTTAGAAACTTTTTCATCGATGCACTTAGACACACGCACACACATACACACAGGCATATTCTTTGCCTAGCGCCACAGTAGCGCGCCGCGCTATACATTGCCTACTGGAAAAAAAATGTATTTTTTTAACTTAAAAATACAATTTTTTCGCACGTATAATATTTTGTAATATGACTTGTTTGGGTGTACAGAATGCGTAGTTTAAGTCTTTGTCATAGGTTTTTTTACACCCTGTACAAATCGTATCCGTTATAATCTTTCCAAGATCATCGATAATGAGATGCTAATATAATGAACGCCGGAAAACTCGTGATGAGTACCTACTCGTGACATTGAAAAATTATCTCAGCATAATATTATGCTGAAAACTTTATCTGATACGCTTGATGTAGCTGCCAAACGCCTGATGAAGAAAAAAGAGATAAATGCTGTTCCGGACCGATTCAATAAACATGGCAAAAGATTTTGGGTATTGAATATATCTGGGTCACAAGATCGAGAGTTAATTTTGATATGACGTTGTAGTGTTGTTGTACTGTTCTACTAATCCATAAATTGTTAAATATTCCATTTACTGCTCACTAAAAAGGGCGTCCCACGGGTTTGACACACGCAGGGAAAGTATATTAAATTTGAAGATAGGATATTTTACTGAAACAAGACATGCAAATGATTTAAAAGTTTACAAAACAATAAAATTTTTAATGAGTCCATATTACTGCAACAGGATGTTAATAGAATAGCTGAGTGGTCATCAATCAATAAACTTCCATTGAATCCGGCTCAATAAAGACCGCACGCCCCGATCGGGGCGCGCTCGAAAAATACCGCACGGTCGATCACCGCACGCCCCGATCGGGGCGCGCTCGAAAAATACCGCACGGTCGATCACCGCACGCCCCAATCGGGGCGCGCTCGAAAAATACCGCACGGTCGATCACCGCACGCCCCGATCGGGGCGCGCTCGAAAAATACCGCACGGTCGATCACCGCACGCCCCAATCGGGGCGCGCTAGCCACGGTACTATAAAGCCGTTTTTTGTAATAGTTATAGCCTACTTTTGTATTAAAAAGTTTAACCATAGATTAACTTGGCGAAATGACCTATATATAGAGCCGTAAAGTTTAAATAGCCCGCATGAATTTAAAGTTAAAAACCCCAAGCAGTTAACGCAAACATATAAAATTCACAAAAAAAGCGCAACGCTTTAAAAACATCATATTATATCGATTCCCATCTTTTAGAAGAAGTTTCGAGCATTCGTGATCTGGGTGTTGTTTTGGATCGGAAGCTTTCTTTTCATCATCACTACGAGCTTCTTGGTTTTACATGGCGTAACTGCAAGCGTTTTAAGAAAATTGATGCTCTAAAGTATTGTTACGTGTCCGGATGGGGTTCGAAATTATATGCCAGTTCACGCTTGACAGTACTTTATTAACCACTCAGTTCACACAATTAACACACAATGTTATTTTTTAAATTGATTTAGGACAACTGTTTACTTTCTTACACGAGTAAATCATGTAATATAATTAATTGATCTTATATTTTGCAGAGTAAAACACCTCTTTCTCTCATTAAAATATTATGTCACGAAGAAGTAGCGGCAACCGCTTTTGTTTCAATAGCACCTTCCAAAGCCCAATGTCAGCCTTTACATCGTAACGAACTGGAAACCGATCTTCGATCTAAAGCTCGCTCATAAATAACGAAGGCAACGTCTTCATGAAAAAAGTGCGTATATCGTTCCCCCGACCCGTCGCGGCTCACTCCAGAAACAAGGAGTTCCTAATTGGAGACAGGGGGGGGGGGGGGGGCTCACGGTTAGTTAAGAATACAGCTTCCCCCCCCCCCTCCCCACACCCGTGCCGCGCACGTGAGATGGGGCTACTGGTAGGGATGAAACGATACTATCTAGGTATCGATACTTTTACTCGTTACTGTATCAAAAATCAAAAACTCAAAACTCAAACTCATTTATTCAGTCTAGGCTGTTACAAGCTCTTGTGAAAGTCAAACGCTACGCCATCGGTTCGTAAATCTACGGCGGGAGACCTTGTACTGAGAAGAACCGGCAAGAAACTCAGCAAGGGCTATTTTTTTCTCCCTGTTTTGTTTCAAACAGTGTCGTCAATTGAAAGATGATATCAAAAATTGAAAACATGTATTGATGTCAACTTCCATCACATTAATATTATTAACTAGTGGCCCGCCCTCGCTTCGCTTCGGTGTAAAGCTGTAGTGTAGACTATAGTTTTTGTTCTCAGGCTTGTATTATACACAATGACATTCTTCTAATAAATACCCAATTACAATAGGCACGCGCCGCCAAGCCCGGTAGCGTCGGAACCGCTATGTCCCTGAATTTTAAATTTGTAATATCTTCGAAAATATTCATTTAAATTATATGCATTAAAGGACCAAATTGTTCTATATTAAATGCACAATGTATTTAAGGTACTTAATTGGATAAGGATGAATGTTATATTGCTTAAAATCGCTTCGTAAATAATCTATTATTTCTCGTAAAAAGTATAGGATAAAAATTGGTTATTGTGGGTTATCCTTAAGAGATAGACATATACCATCGCGGACTTTTTTGTAGACTTTTTTAAGGTGTACAATACTGTAGTACATTATTTTGATCTATCTCGTGGGGTTCAGCCAGCGTTTGCAATGTAAGCGCAAAAATTTTGTTTATTTACGACCTTACATTAAAAACCTCTAAAATTATCAGTGTTTCTCTACTATATTATGCATGTATTATACATATAAACCTTCCTCTTGAATCACTCTATCTATTAAAAAAAAACCGCATCAAAATCCGTTGCGTAGTTTTAAAGATTTAAGCAAACAAAGGGACATAGGGACAGAGAAAGCGACTTTGTTTAATACTATGTAGTGATTAATAAAAGTTAAGTATAGCTAGGTACTACTTAAATTTAGAAGTGGCGATTAAACAATTTTCAACCAAATCAGCAAAGTAAAACGACTTAGTCTGTTATATTAAGCCCAAGGTGACTTATCATTTATGAAATCTTTAACAGTGTAGTAACCTTTCTTAAGGAGACATGTTTTTATAGACACTTTAAACTTATTGAAAGGTAAATTAATTACTTCTTTTGGTATTTTATTATAGTAACATATGGCTTGACCCACAAATGAACCAAGAACCTTTTGGAGTCTCAACGGTGGCAATTTGAGTTTATAGTTTTTATAGTATCGGTCATAAAGTATCGATGCCTACTCGGTATCGAATGAAAAGTATCGATACTTACTTGTATCGATAAATTTTGACGATCGATATTACAATTTCAAATTCAGTCACAAGTTTAATTATACGTAAACAAAATATCAGCCCAATGAACGAATACTGACTGACAGACTGAATAAATTGGAATGAATATAAATATCATACGTAACAAAAGTTCCAACTAGACACTTTACCATAGAGTAAATAATCTACCTATGAGTCTTTTGATACTTCTCAGTGAGTGACCGACCGAGTATCGATGCCAAAAGTACCGTATTGGTATCGAAAGAAAAGTATCGAGTAGTTATGATTTTATTTATTTTTTAAGCATTTAACTGCTAGATGTTTAAATCTAAAGAAAAGTTTACTAGAAAAAAATCCACGCGGACCAGGCAGCGGACGGGACTCGAACCCGCATCCTTCGCTATCCGGGCGAATGCACTGACCATTATGCTACCACGGCCCTATTAGCCCATATCATAACTATAATTGATATTTCTTCTTTCAAATGTTTAATACTTGAAAAAGTATTCATTTGACATTGTGGGTTACCTACAATGCGAAGAGATGGCGCTGCCTTGCAGCTTAAGGCTAGGAAAATTTCGACGCGGCTAATAGGGCCGTGGTAGCATAATGGTCAGTGCATTCGCCTGGATAGCGAAGGATGCGGGTTCGAGTCCCGTCCGCTGCCTGGTCCGCGTGGATTTTTTTCTAGTAAACTTTTCTTTAGATTTAAGTATCGAGTAGTTACTTGTATTTACTCGTATCGTTTCATCCCTAGCTACTGGATACCTGGAGCTTATTAGCGTTCAATTGTTTCTGAGCAACGGTCACAAGTATCACAAATTAAAGGCACCGTCCGACGCGGGCCCAGTACGGACGTGCAACCTTTTTTGTAATTAATACCCGCCCACCTGACTTCCAGCTACGATCAAAAGGGACTTAATTGAGCGAGTGTAGCATTATTACTCATACTTCATCGCTTAATTGCTCATATTTATTCACGTAATTAGCTCATGGATATACCAGCGCTGTTATTGAGTTACGTTAGTTACAAGGAATTGCGTTTGTATTTTCGAGTGTGTCGATATGTGATGTCCGTAAAGGCCACCTATAATAGGCGATCGCCTTGGGCGCCTTCATTTGGGGAGTGGCAATTGTCTACATCGCTATTTAAAAATAAAAAAATGAATTAATTTTAATATAATAATTCTATGTATTTTATGAAAAATTACAGTCGGATTTTCTGTTATTACACCTCAGTATATATTTGTATTTCTATATTAATATACTTATATATGTACCATATATGTGTTCTATCCGTTACCCTAGCATCCCATAACACAAGCCTTACAGTGCTTACTTTGGGGCTAGGCTAATTGGTGTGTGTTGTGAAAAATAAAAATAATAAAATAAAATAATTACCTACATGTACCACATAAAATGTCGTTCAAACATTTAAATTTATGGCAACACAGATTAAAAAAAAAACAGTTTGTGTAAGTCTTAGCAATGGTCTTTAACAATCATCTGAATCTTACCAGTTACCTAGCGGATCAGTCTCTGATTAATGATCGTCAATATGATTTTAGACCGAAACAATCGCGGGGTGTTCTTTTAGCGTATATAACCTTTGATTAAAACAAAAAGGGTTGATACGGCACTAGCCTCACAAAAGTGATCCGCACCAATTGTGGTCTCGACCCTAATCGCTTTAGTCACAACTTGACATGCAAACGACGTACATGTGAACGCCAAAAAGAAATATTGCTAATATTTTGTGTTTATATTTTTATATTTATATATGATAAAACAATGCCTAAGTGTGTTTTTAAAAAGTGTTCAAATTGCTGAAGAACTAAAAATAAAACCCACGGCATCACTTTTCATTCGTAAGTACTATAAAATATATTTTTTCATAAAAATTGTTGTTTGTTTTGAATCTTATTCGGTAGTGACGTCGAGTACTGGTCGCCCGATTGGTCGGTAGTCGGTAGTCGGTGGCGGATCTCGCCGTCTCGTTTGCGCTGCCGTTGAAACTTAACGTGCTGTTTCGTTCGGGTCGGTAATGCAGTGACGTGGACTTCGCCGTCCCGTTCGCGCTGCCGTGGGATCAGTTTTTGTTTGATGCAAGTATGAGCGTACCGTATCTACCCTTTTTGTTTTAATCTAAGTATATAACCATCTCGGGCAGGCTATCTTCAAGCGAGGTGAATCGTTGGCTATCAGTTTTTTCAGTCCTGATCAACTGTGCTTGTTGTACAAGATGCAAGTGTCTTTTTGCGTGGAATATTGCTTGCATCTTTTCTCGCTCGATGCTTTGGATAGCTTATAGAGGTACGCAACCCGTATTATCGGCGATTATGCCGTAATGTGGCATCATTAGGCGCTTTATTTCGTCTATACCATGGCGAGTATTCTGACAAGTATTCTTCCTTAACTCATCTTCCACTTCCTTTTTCACACTATTCGTAAATGGAATGATGGGCCCGCTCACGTGTTCCCTTTTAAAGGATCCCGGGTTGTAACTAGGACGGACCTACGAGTACTTAAAACCCAAGATGCTATAAAAGAGCCATAAAAAACCAACTTGTAGACCGAAAACGTGACCATCCCTGGTGTGGCAGGTAATACTGCTGCACCAGCAATCTTCGCGTCTGGACTCTATCGCCACTTAGGATTAGATGTGGTGAAGTCGTTTGTCGAACCTTGATAAAAGGGCGTCATTCCAGACTTTAGCTTAGGGCGCCAATAATGGTCGGGCCGGCCCTGTCTAACAGCAGTTGTGTTAGTAGTATCTTTAATAATATTATAGAGGGGAAAGAATTGTCTGTTTTTAACGAATGAATTCAGACTAGTGCACTGCCGGATTTAGGGGAGGGCAACCGGGGCGAAAGCCCCGGGGTCTCCACAAACGGAGGGCCCCCACAATAGAGACTTCGGAAAAAAAATCGAAATCATCAACGATTTTCGACGAAAGAAGCTCGAAAGGTTCCGTTCGTTAACTCTATGATTTAATTTCAGATAATTCTTGTTTCCGTTTATATTTATATGTGTTTGTTCAATACTAAGGGAATCTACTTGGTTCACAATACAACTCGATCACACAAAAACAGCCGAATAGATATCGATGGAAATTTGGCGTCATCATCATCAGCCTATTAATGTCCCCACTGCTGGGGCACAGGCCTTCCCTATGGATGTAATAGACCATGACCCACCACGCGGGCCCAGTGCTAATTGGTGGGTGCTAACATCTGCAGGTGCAGCCGGGACCAACGGTTTAACATGCCTTCCGAAGCACGGAGGAGCTCGAGATAGTAAATTTTTGGTCACCCATCCAATGATCGACCACTGCGACAGTTGCTTAACTTCAACGATCGCAGGCGAACGCGCTAACCACCTGCACCATCGAGCTCCTCCTGGCGAATTTGGCGTACATGTAGTTTATTACAGGTACAATTTTAACTGTAACCTAGTTCAGGCATCTATTATTTTGTACTTTATATTGTTATTAGTATTATTATGCTATGTATGACCTTTTTTGAATAAAGATATATTTATTATTATTATTATTATTACCGGCTGCGACAAAATATCCTAAATATTCCCAACCCCGGAAAAATGATAGTTTCCTAAGAGATTCTTAAAAAAGTAAAGCTAACGTGCATGAAGTCGCGGGCGGTCGCTAGTATTGAATATTACAAGATCATATAAATGCCACATCCAACATACATATTTAATAAGTTAATTAAGCCAAATAGGGAAAGTTCACTAATCAGCCCAGATACATAAAAGTTACATAACAAGCGGCGACTACGGAAGCTCACTAAATCGAGCTACAATTAGCAGCACAGTAAGCCCCTTCGCACACGGTGTCGCGTAAACGTATTGTAATACGCGTGTAATGAAATAAAATGAAATTATACTTTATTCAAATTTATTGAAGTGAAACTTCATTACGCACGCTTGACTTGGGGGTTAAGCTGGCGAATGCGTTACGCGTTACGAAAAGTGTGTTCGGACGAGGCAAACAGGAGTTGAGTGGGGAATATAAGCAAGGGAAAGCAGTGGGCGCTCACATTTTCTTTTTCTCTTTCTCTTATAGCTAGTAAATGAAATATGTATATGTACATACATACATGTATATATTGTACACATAATTATATATTTTTTTTATAGCGAGGTAGGCAAATGACTCTACCCCACCTGATGTTAAGTGATGATAAAGTCCAAACGCGAAGATAGCTAGTACAGCAGTTATAAACTGCTACACCAACCATCCTCACCTGGCCGGCCTGCAAAAATACTTCTTCACGCCTCTCTTAAAGGACCCCAGATTATATTATATATACATGCAGATGGATTTAATGAAGTTTCACTTCAGTCGTGTGGTCATAAGTACACTCGTTTTTTTTATTGAAAGCTCTTTTGAATAGTCCTATATTTTTTCCTATCACCCATGGAGGACATCTCTTAGCTGATAAGAAGAATGGGCACAAGGAACTTATCAGCATTTAACAGAAGCAGCAACACTTGCAAAAAAGTCATGTCGTTACCAATACAACGCCCACTCACGTTTTAATTGCTGTGTCAAACAGTATGAATACAAACAGTGTTCTATTAGGTATTAAGGTGAGTGACTGACATAATGATCTATCAACGCACAGCCCAAACCACTGGACGGATCGGGCTGAAATTTGGCATGCAGGTAGATGTTACGTAGGCATCCGCTAAGAAAGGATTTTGTTCAATTCCGCCCCCAAGGGGATAAAATAGGGAATGAAAGTTTGTATGAAACATTGTCAATTTTAATCCGATCGGGCTGAGACTTTGCATGCAGGTATAAGAAGAATCATAGATGAATGTCATTGTTTATAATACAAGCCTGAGAACAAAAACTGTAGTCTATATTTCAGCTCTACACCGAAGCGAAGCGAGGGCGGGCCGCTAGTCATTCAATGTAGGCAGTAATCACTGGAAGAGAGCAATACGAGCGCGTACATCTTCAAACAATTCCGCACACAAGGCGGTGTTTCAGCGAATAGTAAAATATATCTATTGTCATAACACCAGCGTAAAAAATATCATCATCATCATCAACAGCCTATCCTAGTCGACTACTGATTAAAGGCCTCTCCAATTGCACGCCACTCAGATTGATTTTGGGCTACTCGCATCCAGCTTTTGCCAGCCACCTTGCGTAAATCGTCACTCCATCGTGCCTGAGGCCGTCCTACACTACGTTTGCCTGTAAAAAATATACTTTTCATTCAATTCTTTAAAAGATTATAGAATTTTAATAACTGAATTTCAATTTCTTATGACTTTTAATTTCAATATGACTGAATAAATCATTCAATTCGTCAAACCGGTTGAAACGATTCTTGTCTGCATAACCATCATTTATTAGGTGAATATTCAAGGATAGATGATAGTTATTCTTACTTAGATCTGATGATTCGTTTGTAGACACTGCAGATCTCGTATACGTAGAGTCAGTCGTAAAGAATTATGATACGTTTACGCTTATGACCCCGTGTACAAAAAGCCGCAGTTCTCGTACGCGTCGTAACCTTACGTCTATGCTGACGATTCGTGTACGAAGTGCCTAATTTGAGTTGGACAAGTTTGAAGGGAACTGATTACACCCCCCCCCCCCCTCCAGCGCCCCCTCCCCCGCCCCCGCAGCCTACTCGAAGGGCTGCTGGTATCACGCCGCCCATATTAATTAACTTCATTACCGCAAAACTTATTGTTTAGGTAAAAAAAATATATGAAGAAGAAAATTATCTGAATAAACGTGATTAAAAGATGTAAGTACCTGGTTTTTATTGAGATTATTATATTTTTATTTTAAGTTTTAAGCAGTAGTAAACTAACTGCTAGAGGTTTGAATCGCGGTCCAGGCAGCAAACGGGACTTGAACCCACACCGTCCGCTGTGCGGGTGGATGCCAGAACCGCGTGGATTTTTTTTCTAGTAAAATTTCGTTTTTTATTAAGATGTTACTAAAATCTATTCTATAATGGTACTGAGAAGGAAATGACGTAATGTTTTAACTCACATGTGAAATGTGTTTACTCACATCTTTTCCGAGTGGATTGTAACAGCATACTATATGGCAGTTTCGGAAATTATTGCAGACAATGGGCGCAACTTCTCACTGTTCTCATTGTTACTGAACCACGATAATTGATAGGTAATTATTAAAACTGAACTAACGAGCGTGGGTGCTAACGACTGCAGTTGCAACCGGGGCTAACGGCTTAACGTGCCTTCCGAAG
The DNA here is from genome assembly GCA_902850365.2 of Chilo suppressalis. NCBI lineage: Eukaryota > Metazoa > Arthropoda > Insecta > Lepidoptera > Crambidae > Chilo > Chilo suppressalis. The sequence goes on along the minus strand of OU963905.1, from coordinate 26,726,718 downwards.
CACGGAGGAGCTCGAGATAGTAAATTTTTGGTCACCCATCCAACGACCGACCACTGTGAAAGCGGAATGAATTGGTTTATCTAAAATGTACCCGGTCTCCGAGTGCCTGATGTCACCGCCTAACTAACTTCGATTAATCCACACACTTCAGCGATAAAGTTGATTCGCTCTAATCACTTTAAACGAATTATCTGACGGCCATGAAGTTGAGGAAGAAATGCAAACTAAACTGCTGACCGTTCACTCTAATCAAAATGTCTTTGATGCGAGATTAAAGGTTCAATCAGATTTTGTAGTGATTTGCCACAATATGTCAGCTAAATATTTCATTATATTTTTTATTATTTTTAAAGCATGTAACTGCTTGATGTTTAAATCTAAAGATAATATAACTAGAAAAAAAATTCACGCGGACCAGGCAGTAGACGGGACTCGAACCCGCACCCTTCGCAATCCGGGCGAATGCACTGACCAATTATGCTACCGCGGCCCTCACGGACTGCGTCGGAATTCTTCTAGCTATTCTTTAGCTGCAAGGCAGCGCCATCTCTTCGCATTATAGGTAACCCACAATTGCAGCTTAAGAATGGCTAGAAGAATTCCGACGCGGTCCGTGAGGGCGGTAGCATAATTGGTCAGTGCATTCGCCCGGATTGTGAAGGGTGCGGGTTCGAGTCCCGTCTGCAGCCTGGTCCGCGTGTATTTTTTTCTAGTTATATTATCTTTAAATATTTCATCCTTATTGTTTTTATATTTGTTCTATTTAAGATAAAACTAATCCTTTAGTTTTATGTAAGCGATTGAAGTTTGTAAAGATGATAATTGACCCTTATCTCCAAATGTGCCGTATCTAGAAATTTATAATATTTATTTTAGTTTACAAAAAAACGTATAAGAATTCAAGAATCGTATTTTGGTGCTTTCGAAATTCCCAGTGATAACACTAAATGCTTCGTATACAGGGTGTTACAAAAATACAAATAAAGCTTGAAGGGCGTTGAAGTACATCATATAAGGAGTCTTCTCTAATTTTCTTAAAATATTTGCATGAAGTTTTATCTTTTTATAAAAAGAGTTATTTTTAATGATCCTCGCACTAGTGACGTGTCTTAAAATGATCGATATTTTTATTAATCATTAAAATAACTGTTTTTATAAAAAGTTTAAACTTCATGCAAATATTTTAAGAAAATTAGAGAAGGCTCCTTATATGTTGTACTTCAACTCCCTTCAAGTTTTATTTGTATTTTTGTAATACCCTGTATATCTTCTTTACAAAAAAAACTGATAAGCGATGGACAGAAATAGTAGATGTAAAAATTACATAAATTCCAGTGGTTTAAACAGTTTCAGATATGCATACATCAAATATTCCCCGAAATCTTAGACGAATTTGCGAAAAAGTGGAATTAGCCAGTGGCGAGGTGTCGCTGCGCTTGCGCGTCATGGTCACATCGCTAACCTAACCTAACCTAACCTACTGCAAACTTAAGAACCCAAAAACCCAATAATATTTACAATAAGCCAACGATCGCAATATTACCGATGCGAATAGCGTTTTTGCAAAACCCGGATTGCGAAGGGTGCGGGTTCGAGTCCCGTCTGCTGCCTGGTCCGCGTGGAATTTTTTATAGTTACGAGTATATTTTCTTTAGATTTAAACATAAAGTAGTTACATGCTTTAAAATAATAAAAATTATAACTATAATTGCTATTTCTTCTTTCAAATGTAAAAGTATTCATTTGACATTGTGGGTTACCTATAATGCGAAGAGATGGCGCTGCCTTGCAGCTAAAGAATGCCTAGAAGAATTACGACGCAGTCCATCAGGGCCGCGGTAGCATAATTGGTCAGTGCATTCGCCCGGATTGCGAAGGGTGCGGGTTCGAGTCCCGTCAGCTGATTGGTCCGCGTGGAATTTTTTCTAGTTATATTTTCTTTAGATTTAAACATCAAGCAGTTACATTCTTTAAAATAATAAAAATTATAAGATAGAACACTGTCATCGTCGTAGTCAAACAATCCGCATTATCCGACTGTCAATGGCATGTACATGACCTAACAACTTGCACATGTCTTTAGCACAGCAAGTTGTCTCAATAGACACACTCATTGTCTGTGTACTTACTGCACTTCCATGTTTGGACTTGTTCACGTTGTTTCCGCTGCATGCGGGCGGATCAGCTTGTTTCTCGGCTGAAGCGTGAACTACTTAGTAAACATTTGCTGCTGAGTTCGTCCGTAACTTCTGCTCACTGATCATACAAACTTATAATCAAGGACATTGTTCAAAAGGTTTTTAAGAGTTCAGGAAGATTTTTAAGAGATGTAAGAGCTTAAAGATTCGTCTACGTACTTAGATCTGTGGAACTAATTTTGTGTTTCAGAAGAGAGCAGAAAAATGCGCAGTTGTTTTCTAACAGTGAGTAAAGTTTGGTTAGCTGCACTAGCCTCGCTAACGTGAAATGCCATTAAATATCGCGATGATGGACATACAGACGTTTAAAGTTAAGTTTACAGTACGTGCGTGATCTGAGTGCAGTCGGGGTATGAGATTGGGGGTCCACATCCCAGCGCCTGCGGTATACTCGAGTTATGTTCACAATGGCTAGTATTTAACTGCAAATCAAAAAAAATGACATTTTGTATAAAAATTAATTCCCAATCCTAAGCAAAAATACTTATTGCACAGCAAAATATAGTCACCTCAAAATATTGTTATATTAGTAAAAATTAGTGTCATTGGTGACTCATCGGTAAACAATGAACAATACCCGACACAAACCACATGAATCTAGTGATTGGTGGGTGATAACGGACCCAGCGCGGATTGGTGGGTGATAACGGACCCAGCGCGGATTGGTGGGTGATAACGGACCCAGCGCGGATTGGTGGGTGATAACGGACCCAGCGCGGATTGGTGGGTGATAACGGTATCAGCGCGGAATGGTGGGTCATAATGGACCCAATGCGGATTGGAGGGTGATAACGGACTCAGCACAGAATTGTGGATGTTATCGAACCTAGTGCGAATTGGTGAGTGATAACGGACCCAGCGCGGATTGGAGGGTGATAACGGACCCAGCGCGGGTTGGAGGGTGATAACGGACCCAGCGCGGGTTGGTGGGTGATAACGGACCCAGCGCGGATTGGTGGGTGATAACGGACCCAGCGCGGATTGGTGGGTGATAACGGACCCAGCGCGGATTGGTGGGTGATAACGGTATCAGCGCGGAATGGTGGGTCATAATGGACCCAATGCGGATTGGAGGGTGATAACGGACTCAGCACAGAATTGTGGATGTTATCGAACCTAGTGCGAATTGGTGAGTGATAACGGACCCAGCGCGGATTGGAGGGTGATAACGGACCCAGCGCGTGTTGGTGTTTTTTTTTCTATAAACATATCTTCAGGTTAAGTTTATGATTTTCATACCATTGGAGCTAAAGAAGTTTTACTTCAGTCGTGTGGTCATAAGCACACTCGCTTTTTTTTATAACCATCAAAAGTGTCCCAATGTTGAGCAAGTTTTGAAATGCTTAATGGGAAACCTGTTTGCTAAAATAGTTGTTTGGGTATGAGTGTGAGTATTTTGCGTTGAAACCGTGTTTAATTTTCTATGCAGTCGGTATATTTTCTGTGCAATCAGTATAATTGCTGTGCAATCAGTATATTTGATACAAAAATCATATTTCTGTACAATTAAACAAGTTTTTTGTTATATTTTTGAATTATTTTCAGCACTAGTTTTGTTCAACGAATGTTTTGTTTGCAGTAAAATAATTATTTTGATGTAAAAAGTATTTAATTGCTGTAAATAACTTGATGGGCAACAAGTTATTTGCTGTGCATTTAAAAATACCCTGTTTACAAACACCAGCGTACCATAAGAGCCCTTTTACGAAATTGCACCGCCTTCCGTATTGATCGGCACGTAGGTAGATTTGCACTAGTATAGGTGTATTGCATTTTACGGATGATGTTTCGAGTCTTATAAAGTAATTATTAATGAACTAATTATAATAATATATACATATTTCAGTAGTTCAATGATGGTAGATTAGTATTATGAAAGTTTTTGATAGTAATTCTATTTGATTCATTATCAAAATACGAGACGCGGCTGGAGCTTTGACTTCTTTAAATACTAACATGTAATCAGAAACTGAAAGATCAAAATTTAAATATGTTTTCATATAAGTGTCTTTATCAAACATTTACATTAAAATCAAATACCATAAAATCTTCTATGCCTACTGTTAGCGTAAGATAAAATAATAATCCTTGAAAACGTACAGCCTTGGGAAACTTAGTACTAGAGGCGGAGTGGAGAGGTGCATTGCTTATTCTCGTCAAGGAGATGGGTCACGTCCCGGATCCCGGATCTTGAGTCCCGGCGGCGGCTGGAGCGGGAATAACTCACCACCGCCTCATCTTTATTGCAACACTCCCGATTTCTCTGTGCATTTCCAGCCACCTGTCCCTACGTTTCATTTTTCAAACCTTTATAAGTATGTGTTTTCTGAAGTTAATTGGAGTTTACTCCTTAAGAATCGATTTGCATATATAAGGGGCCCGGTATGAGAAAAATGTGAGGAGTAAAATCTATCGATGAATGACATTGATGACCTCGTTACGTTTTTGTGCGCAACCTCATCTGTGCACCTTTCACTTTTAGCCATGGCAACGGATAAAAAACATTAAGTTGTCACAAATGTCAATAAAATAAATAAACTAAAAATAGATAAAATCGGAGCAAAATAATGAAAACAAATAAATAACAGAATATAGAGAAATGCCAGTAAGTGTCCAGCACTCTGGAATAGTGATTTTCAGTACAGATGGAATTATAATACATATTTACAAAATGATGACTAGTGTGTGATATTTTTGAAATTGTGTGTTTTCAGAAATACATAATAAAAAATATGATGAATATCGATGATGTTAGACGATAAAATGTGTGACATGGAACCTATGATAGTCGAAACCATGTACTCATGAATGTCTAGAAGCTACGCCTTCGGTTCGTAAATCTACGGCGGGGACCTTGTACTGAGAAGAACCGGCAAGAAACTCAGCAAGGGCTGTTTTTTTTCTCCCTGTTTTATTATTTACAGAGTTGTCAAGTTGAAAAATGACTTCAGAGATGATTCATGAAATCACCTTTCATGATATAATGTGAAATATATATTAATTGTTCACCTGCAATTTGATTGTAATGTCATACAGTAAATACAAATAATGTTATTTGTGTTAGGTGTAACTAGACATAACATCTTCAAAATCAAAGTAGTTAGGGCAGCCTCATCTCCACTGGCAGCACCCGTTCACGAGCATGACGCATGAACCAGCCATCGCTTCGCTCAACCATATTTTAGGGAACGTAACGACTTTGAGCAGCATTGAGTCCTCTGTATCTAATCGATATCCTGAAACCCCTCGACAATGTTGTTGTATACATGTGCATATTGCGGTTGAAAACAGGTAAAAGTGATATATTACAATACCCATTACTTTTGGAGTTAGTTCATATCAAAGATGTGTGTGCTATGATGTAAACTAACACGCCACCTTGACGTTATTTGTCAAAATCAAAGTTGTTGTTACATGCAAAAGTTATAATCAAAGTTAAAATGATCATACTCATTTTGAAATATTGCACCTTTAGAATTGAAGTGACTTAAATAAAAAAAAAGCAAAATTACTTTTAAACGTGAAACGACATAAAAACATAATTCTATCAGTTTATTAATAATAAACAGGCTCTTTTAGGCCAGAAAAAGACAAACGTACTGTTTCCGTCTCTTTTTAATGTCACGCATACCGCGCCTCCCTCAGTATTGAAGAACCCCATTCAATGTTGCGTAGACATTTATTTCATTTTCCTTAAATTTAAAAAGTCATTAATTATTAAACTAGTATATTACAAAATTGGTCATCTATCAAAAATATAAGATTAGAAATGAATCGCCTCTATATTCAATAGTTACGTTTTTGATTTATGTTGTTTAGTAAAACAAACACAAAGTGAAATAAGCTAATTATAATAAACTGTTTTCGGAAATTAAGTGACATATATTTTTTTGGTAATTAATTAACAAAGATCTAATTAGTTACACAGACTGGTTTAGTATACAATCATGAAAACAATGCCTATCCTAGCATTGACAATAAAACATATGTTAATAAACGTATAACTTATAGCATTATAATAGAAAAACAAAAAAAAATACTAACTCTTCAATTACAGTTTTAGCGTTTACCAGAAAACAAGAACTTTAGATTAGGTCACTTCAATTCTAAAGGTGCTATACAATTATTCAGCGTAAACTTTTAAGCTTAAGCTCATCAGAAGAAAACCTTATTTAAACAGAATTATTTGATGAAATAACAAAAGTAATAGGTAAACAGAAAGAAATCTTAAAAGCAACAGAGATAAGAATATTGAAGAAATAAATGCCTCGAACAACATTTCCCTCCAAGTAGGTATAACATAAGATTTGGTTCCTAGAAATGTTTCAACATTCGCTTAGGCTTGTTGAAAATATATCGATGTATCGATATATCGATATTTTTAGCCGATATATTTTAATTCGATATATCGGAAACATCGATACAAAATAACCATAATCGAAATTCGTATCAAAAACGATATTTTTTTAATTATTAGATAAAATAACTAAATTCGTAACTGGATCTAAGATTAATGATATTCAACATATCTATGATCTCTGCTGTATTTAGTACTGTCTATGATTTGTAAATCTGTTTCGCTGGTGAATTGGTTGTGCTGAATTCCATTATATTCTGTGGAAGTGTGTGACTGTCTAGTCTTGCTTACGAAAGATGGCACCTGAGAGGTCCTGCAATCATTTTCATCATTCGAAAATAGGGTCTATTTTTAGGTAGATAATTTTCATTCCATTATTAAACATCTTGACCGTTATTCGAAGCCTAATAATAAATATGAGATATGCCATCGTTTCCGTTTCCTCTTTTGTTCGTTTCTTTCCGTGTTTTCTGTCTCTTTCACTCCTTCCACCACCACCAGCAGTGGGGCGCCATGTTTTTGGCGCGCCATTTTTAGTCATTGACGTCGTTGTTTCCGTGCCGTCAACACGTGCCTGGTAAGTACTACCAAGTGTGTGTTAATTTACCTCTTTTACCAATTTATTTTACGAAATATTGCAATAATTATTTCCTATTCTGTAAAATTATTTTCATGAAAATCAATTTCAATTACAAGTAAACAAATAAAATACAAATCCAATGTTCATGGCGAAAACATTGGGCACCAACGCTGTAAGTCTACACTAAAAATAAAAAAGGAAGTTTTCATGTGGGTATTTTAGAAAACTGTCCGTTTGCTGGCGTTCTTTTAGTTCGAACGTTTAATACTTATAATTTTCTGTAACGATTATTGTTCGGATAGATATTGAGAGTAGCAAACTGTTTTAACGGCGTGTGCCGTTCGTTAAGGCGTATTTTAAATTTCCTTAAAATTTTCGCTCCTTAAGATAAGTGTATAGTGTATGTGCATACAATTTAGGCGTACTGGTTAATATTTATCGTTGAACTATGAGTGATAAATCTAGCAATGTGGTAACTGATAAAAATGCGAGAAAGAAGAAACAAGAAAGTCGTGATAGTGTTAGTTCCAGCAGTGCATCTGTTGCGAGGAGCAGTTCAACGAGTAGCTCTGATAGCATTCGTTCTCGTCGTGCTCGTAAACGCTCTCGCGAGCGCTCTACTAATCGCTCCCGCGAACGATCTCATGTTACAAAGCGTCGTCGAGAAAACCGTAAGTTAAATAAATTAATCACGGAAGTTTCATTTTTAAAACGCAAATCCTAACTAATCGAAAAGATGCTAGTTATCAGTTAAAAGATAATTTTATTGATGATGACGTTAGCCGCCGTTTGTATGATAGTGATTGTGATGAGAATGACCAACATTCTAATTTATGCAGTGTTGAACCAGAATTTTCATTATCTATTGGTACGAAATTAAAAGAATCTGATATTCTTAAGACTCCTCAGTCGTATTTAGAAACTTTAAAAGCTATTCAACGACTAAATGATCCAGATTGGCGTAATGTGAGATATGCCGATGTGCAAAAATATTACTGTCACACACCGGGCTTTACTGAGCTAGATGTTAATGATGAAATTAAACGATATGACGCATCGCGAATGTTACTAAATACTGAAAAAGCTTTTTCCGCTATTACCTTTGCTCTTCTTAAACAAAAAGATCATCTCGAAAAAGAACTGCGAAGTTTTTTAGCTTGGGCTAAAGATTCTTCTGCCTTGACATATGAAGATATTAATCTTAAAATAGAGGAAATTTTCATTTCTGGTGATTTTCAAAGATATCTAATGACGCTCTGCAACTGGCCTGCGGCCACAGAGCCGAGATAATTCAACAGCGGCGGGAAACAATTCTTGCCTCGATTAAAGATCCATTACACAAAACCATGTTCCGAAAAATCCCGCCATCCTGCAATAATCTTTTTGATTCTGAAATTTTTTCGTCTACCCTCGAACGAGCGGGTGGAGTTCGTAAGGTTTTCTGGCCGCGAGAAAAAGATCGCGCGTCTGCAACGCAGGCCGATCCAGGTCCTTCTACCTTAAGTAAACGCAATCCTGCACCGCAGGCAAATAGGGGTGAGAGTTACAAAACTAATCGGCATAATATTAAGGCTAACTCTAGCTATAATAATAAGCCGTTTCGCGGTAGAGGCGGAAAACAAGGGAGCAACCGTAGAGTTGACTCGTTCAATCACGCCCGCAAACGCTCCCCCCTCGTCCCACCGGGACAGGAGAGGCAAATCACGGAAATACTGACTCACCGAGTCACTTCCGAGCCGGTCAATTGGAAATGTTTTACGAGAGATGGAGAAAATTAAAAGCACCCCAATTACATTTTAAAAATTATATCAGGTTACCGTATCCCTTTTTTGAAAAAACCTCCTCTATATACACCGAATGTAAACAAAAATCGAGGGGTGACACCAGAATCAGAACAGATGAGCATAATTATAAACAAAATGAAAATGGAGAGAGTGTTGACAGTGGTACCAGCTTCTCCAAGTTTCATCTCGCGAATGTTTGTAGTGCCGAAGGAAGATGGGACCATGCGACCGATTTTCAATCTACAAACACTCAACAGTTACGTTATCACTACTCCGTTCAAACTAATCAACGTCCAAAAGATACCCGACTTCTTGCAGCAGAACGACCTGATGGTGAAGATAGACCTCTCCCAGGCATACTTCCATTTGTCAGTTTCCCAGTCACACAGGCGCTTTCTACGCCTCATTTACAAGCAGGAATTGCTGCAAATGAACTGCCTTCCCTTCGGGTTGAGTTCAGCACCAAAAACCTTCGCATCGCTGAGCAATTGGATAGCTCAAATTCTTCGTCAAAGAGGAATACGCATCGTGGTATACCTAGACGATTATTTACTTGTAAACCAAGATGCTCGATTACTGCAAGAGCAAGTAGCACAAACGTTGAACCTTCTGGAGTACTTAGGGTGGACAGTCAATTACTGCAAATCAGTCCTCATACCGTGCAGGCAAATAGAATACCTAGGAATACTGTGGAAAACTTGGGAGAACAAAAAAGGACTCCCAGAAAAGAAACGCAGGAAGCTCACAGAAGTTATAACCAACATTCTCGATGCCGAGACGATCACTCTGAAAAAATTACAAATTATTGTGGGGATGCTGAGTTTTGCCAGTTTTGCAGTACCTCGAGGGAGAATCCATTATCGTCAATTACAAAAGCTGTCCATCAAAAACCTAAAAAATCCGGTGGATTCTCTATTGGCATTACCGGGCTCTGTCATACACGAGTTGCAGTGGTGGATGAATCACCTCGGGGATCACTCTCCGATTCATATACTCCCACCAACACAGTACATTGTAACCGATGCTTCGGATTGTGCTTGGGGTGCACAGATAAACAACAAGTTTATCTCAGGAACCTGGTTACCAGAGGAACAGAAATTACACTGCAATCACAAGGAGCTTTTGGCCATATACAAGGTCTTAGAAGAACAAGGTCAGAACCTGCGATACTCTTCGGTTCACTTGCAAAGCGACAGCAAGACTGCGGTTTCATACCTTCGAAACGAAGGCGGGACCAGGTCCCAGAATCTCCTCGACTTAACGTTCAACATTATATGTTTGCTAGACTCTCTTCACATCAATCTGATTGTGCATTACATACCGGGAGTATACAATGTCGAGGCAGATCGCCTATCACTCCTCCAAGCAAACCCGGAGTGGCATCTATTACCACAAGCAACGAATCCAGTTTTTTCCAAATGGGGCACACCCGAAGTAGACTTATTTGCCTCCCGGATATCGAGAGTTGTACCCCGATATTGCACTCTGAATTGTCAAGACGTTCAAGCAGAATTTTACGACGCCCTGTCGCGAATATGGAACTATCACCTAGCATGGGTGTTTCCTCCACCCTTTTTAATGCCAAGGATTCTACAGCACTTGAACCAATGTCGAGGCACATTTCTAATAGTAGCCCCACGATGGGAGCGGGTATATTGGAGGCCGGACCTAAAATCCAGGGCAATAGCACCTCCGTGGACCATCAAGAACCTTCCACAAGTTCTAGTGGACACGTCAACCGGATTAGCCCCTCAGAAAGTAGCAGACATGTGTCTGGAAGTTTGGAAATGTGGGGGTGGAATGAACTTCTAGCACAGTGGTCTGATAGAGAGAAATCCCTTCTTATGAGTAGCTGGAGACCCTCAACATTAAAATCTTACAAACCGGCTTGGACGCGTTGGATGAATTGGACGCAGTTACATAATATTCCTACCTACAAGCCTAGTGCATCAGACTTTTCCAGATTTTTAGCTTACTTGCACTTCGATGAAGGATTATCATATAATACTATTTTGTCTTATAAATCAGCCGTGTCGACGTTGTGCAATCCTGAATCTACTGAGCAAATAAGTAGTCACGCACTAGTGAAACGTATTTTAAAATCAATTGCTATTGCTAAGCCAAAAGCAAGCATAATCTGTAAGCCTCCGATTTGGAACATTGAATTAGTAATTAATCGCATGGCACAGTTAAATTCGGATACAAATAGTTTGTATGAAATTTCAAAATGTACAGCTACTATATTATTACTCTGTTCGGGTCGTCGTGTGCATGACCTAACTCTACTTCGTGTTAACTGTTCTGATTGCGTCGTTTCTAATGATACTATCAGTTTAACACCGGCCTTTGGATCTAAAACTGATTCTGCTGATTATCGACAATCAGGTTGGTTATTAAAACGAAATAAAGATAGCGCTAGTTTGGATCCTGTTCACTGGATAAAACGTATCATCGAGGTTGGTCGAGAAAGAAGACACAATGCTAACTGTGAAAATTTATTTGTGTCGACGTGTGGCCCGCCTAAGCCCGCTACGAGAACCATTATTGCGGGCTGGGTTAAGAATATGCTGAAAGAATCGGGTATTGATGATTCAGCTGGCAGTTTTAGAGCTGCAGTTGCGTCAAAAAGTTGGCTGGACAATTCGCCTCTTGAGGACATTTTATCTAAAGGTAATTGGAGATCAGCAAAAACCTTTCAACGATTCTATTGCCGAAAAGTTACTACTTCCAACTCAAATTCAGAGAAATCTTTGACGCACTTATTTTCTTCAATTGATTAGATTTATTCAATGTTTAACTAATTCAAGTGATAACTAATTTTTGATTAAACTTTAATTAACAAACATTCGGACCCATTGTTGTTATGTTTTTCTTATTAGTCAACATTATAAATAGTGATTATACTACTTGATTACACAAGCTCTAGTTTTACTGAATTCCGTCTTCAACCTTGCCACTAACTTATTACTGATAATTCTGACAGAATAATCTAAGTCAGCGTGCCCTGCTTATTACAGTAGTCACATTGACATCGTCCACCACCACCAGGCGATATCAAACACCTCTCATATTTATTATTAGGCTTCGAATAACGGTCAAGATGTTTAATAGAAACGTTTTACCTGAAAATAAAACGGATATTAAACATACTTACCTTATTCGAAGCCTAATACGTATAGTTCTGCCTGGTGGCCAACAAACGACGTAATGACTAAAAATGGCGCGCCAAAAACATGGCGCCCCACTGCTGGTGGTGGTGGAAGGAGTGAAAGAGACAGAAAACACGGAAAGAAACGAACAAAAGAGGAAACGGAAACGATGGCATATCTCATATTTATTATTAGGCTTCGAATAAGGTAAGTATGTTTAATATCCGTTTTATTTTCAGGTAAAACGTTTCTATTATTCCGTGAGATATATGTCATCTTTCGTGAGATACTGTACTGTCATGTAGTGTAGAAGTAATTTCGTACTTTGATAATTCTTTCTTTATTTATAATTTGTATTGTTATTGTGCTAGGCTGACCTAAATATATTTTTGGGAAAGTTGGTCCGATATATCGATGTTTTTTTCGCGATATATCGAAGCCGATATTGATATTTTTTAAAATATCGATATTTTTTTCAACTTTCGACATCCCTATATTCGCTACTACAACTACACAATGCGAAAGGATCAGCGCTGGGCTGGGATCATACACTGTGAGACACGTGAAGCTGGTTGGGATAATGCCTTCAATAACAACACTGTAGTGCTATAAGTGCGATAGCAAACGGCATTACGGGATTAGTGATAGAATAGAGGCGACTTAGTGATCTCGTATTCAGCTAGGAGGCATAATATAGTAATCGTATTGAAACACACGCGGCTTTATACAGAACTAACGGTTACCCGCGTGTTTTCTTTAGCTTTTTGGAGTTTACTTCATAAGAATCGATTTGCATATATTTATAAGGGGCCCGGTATGAGAAAAATGTGAGGGGTAAAATCTATCGATGAATGACCTCGTTACGTTTTTGGTGCGCATCCTATGTCGCGCAACTTTGACAAACAAAAATGACGGATTGACAATAATCTTTATTAAGTTAAATAAACTCTTTTTGCGTCTGGTTAGACTATCGAACTTAAGGAGTAAACTCCAGTCGTGCGTCGGAGCTGACACACACATTTTTTATTGAAAATTCCTCAGGGACCTATCATTTTCCCGGGATATGAAGTATCCTACGCCTCATTCCAGGTCATAGCTATACTCGTATGTGTACCGAACACGAATAGCCAAGTGCCGGCATAACATTTTTGTTGAACAAATACAAATAATCGTGTTAGATATACTCGTAAGTATTCAATTACAAAATAATTGAATCTGTTTCCGTAATCACTCTATTAGCTTCACTGAGAGGGTCATACCGGAATATTAATAGAGTGCTTTCGCAGGTATATCTAAACAAAATCAACTAATAGGTTTTCTTTTTCAAGGATCAAGCTTCCCCTTCGATTTTGTATTTCCTTTAAGGCATTTGACTTTAGGCCATTTCTAGTAGCTGCTTGGGGTTTTAGGCCATCCGTATCGTCCTCCCAAACATAGGGGGACCAGGAGATGCGTGCCGGCGACTGTATCACGGGGTGATACGGTCGATGGCACTTTATGGAGCTCCGGTTTGGGCTGAGTGCCTCAAACCCCGCACGGTGGCCCTGCTGCGACGACCGCAGAGGATCATCGCGACCCGGGCCCTGCGAGCGTATCGCACGGTCAGACACGGCGCCGCCTGCGTACTCGCGGGTGCGACGCCGTGGGATCTCGATGCGCAGGTCCTGGCAGACGTGCATCGAGGTCGGGTTGAAGCCAGGGAGCGGGGTGAAAGCCCCAGCAGAGCTGCGGCAGGTCCGTTCCATCGCGCAGGCAGGCTTTGCGGCGATGGGATGAGGCACTCGCCCAAGTGAGTGCCGGCCACCGGACGATTGAGGCTATTCGTCCGATGTTGGAGGAGTGGGTGGGTCGCCGGCGCGGCGGCCACACGTTGCGCATGGTGCAGATCTTGACCGGGCATGGATGCTTCGGTCACTATCTGCACCGTGTCGCACGTCGGGCGGAGACGCCGCAATGTCATCATTGCGGTGCCCCGGACGACACGGCCGAGCACACCTTATTGGAGTCGCGCCGCGAGCTTATCGCGGCGCTGGGATGCGGAGCCCATGGTGTTGGCCATGCTCCGCAGCGAGAGGGCGTGGGAGGCAGTCGCCTCCTTCTGCGAGAACGTTATCTCGGTCCCCGCGATACCCCGGGAGACCCCTGCCGCGGAGCCCCGACAAGGCCGGGAGACTGCTAGGTGCGGAGACGCGGATGAATCCCTAAACGGGGATGCCGCGGCTTCGCGCTAAGCAGCTCAGAGGGTATTCGCAGGGTTTTTTAGCGGATATTATGCCGTAAAGCGCCCGTAAGGGTTACGGGGTCCTCAGTGGGCAGCCACTGCTGGGGCTCGTAAAGCTTGTGGGAGCCAGGTGTGAAGTCCGTTCGGCGGTGTGTCTCTTAAAGGCGCCGTCATCTGTAAAAAGTATTTTTTGCCTGCGTATAAAAAAAAAAGGCCATCCGTATTGCGTATGGCCCTCCTGATGGCAAGCGGCCACGATAGCCTATAGATGGTTGCGATACCTGATAGATACTGATACACATAGTTTAGTGTATTAGAGTTACTGATTAGAAATGTATACCGATATATGTATAGTTACCTAGCTATGTTCTTTGTTGTTACTGTTTCACTTTGTTTCGGCATTCGCAAGTCACCTTTACCATAAAGCGCTGGCTGAAAATCTGCGCTGCTGCTATGTGCGAAAGCTTTCACCACAGAGCATAGCTGAAGTAGCGTCCTACTGGCCTTACACGGCACGGCAGTGATTAGTGCCCACGTTTTTTTAATTATGTCTATGTTTTATTATAAAAAGCTAACCCACTCCACTTTTGCACAAAAAAGTTCTCAAGCGGATGGAACTCGCGCTCGCACTGGTCCCAAGCGGTCCGAGATATCGTATCCGCATGCAGTGTCTGTGTGTGCGTTGCTCAAGCGCACTTTGTATGTAGATTACGTTCTCTTATATCTATTTTGTGACTAAACTGGTATTTTATTTGGAAAGGTTTTTCTAACAAATTAATTTGGCTATGCTAGCGGCGGCGCTTGTAATTTCTTATTGATATCCGAGACAACGCACTGCCGCATAAAGAATAATTTTATAGCAACCAGCTCTGCAAGCCCCTGGGGGCCAAACGCCTAACGGAAATGCTTTGGAAAACGCTAACGCTTACGATTTTATTTTGTTATTTCTAGCCGCCTGAGGTATTCAAATGCCTCGCGCTCTTTCTTTTTCTTTTGCATTGGTAAAAACAATATTAAAAAAAATGAGCGTGAGGTATTCGAAAACCTGAGGCGGCTAGAAGTAACAATATAAAATCGTAAGCGTTAGCGTTTCCTAAAGCATTTCCGTTAGGCGATTGGCCCCCTGTTGTGGTGATAAAAAATTGTAAACGCCTTCCGTGACTAGGACAGCTTCGAGTGACCTTAGTGGCGGCCATTTGCTTTTTTTCGCGCGCTTGATGCTGTGAAGGCCAATAAAATGGTTTTCTTTCTTTCTTTACCAAAAATATTACTTGTATACTATAAAGGATAGAAAATAAAACCACAGCGTTCACCTTGAGTAACGACATTAAAAAGCGTTGTCTTTTATTACCACCAAATAAATTTACAAAATGATTCAAAAACACCTTCATTATAAAAGTTAATTTAGTTATCCTCTAGCTCAACAGATGGCGTTAGTAGTACACAAAACTTTAATAAGATACATTGTTTTTAATGATTTTTAGAAGATTTTACCAGATAATTATTTATATTTTCTTTTCATAACTATTATTACTTAATTTAAATTAAAGCACAAACTCAGAAATGCGTCGCCTACACATGCGTTGCTTGGTGTTATCTTACAGTGTTCTTCTGTAAGGTGGAGGTAACTTCATCTACGTCAGGGGTGCCCAAGCGGTCGATCGTTTAATTAACCATTTAACCATAATATATGCTACGGTACACCCTACCTAGGTAGCTTAGAGGGTATTCGCAGGACTGTTTTAGCGGATATTATGCCGTAAAGCGCCCGTAAGAGTTGCAGGGTCCTCGGTGGGCAGCACTGGGGGCTCCGTAAGGCTTGGGGAGCCAGATGTGAGGTCCGTTGGGCGGTGTGCCTCTTACAGGCGCCGTCGTCTGTAAACAGTATTTTTTACCTTATAAAAAAAAAGGTAGGTAGGTAGGTGGGGTGTATCGTGTATGTACGACAACCCTGCATCACGCATACTTGCAGCCAAGCAGAGTCGATCGTAAGTAGTCCAAAAATTTTGATGTAGATCGCCAGCAGTTCAAGTTTGAGCACTCGGTGATCTACGTGCAGTCAAAATGAACTTCTAACTTTTGACGTGACAACGTCTTAAATTAGGTTGCGGCTGGGAGTCACTTATGAAAAAGTGTAACGCTCGGTAACGTTACGATGAGTCTCTCGTGTTAAGTTTAAGTTTACATGTACAATGTTTTAGTAAACAAAATATATTTCTATAGTTAAAATTTGTGCAATTCTTATTTTCATTCAATTCCTTGTTCCTATTGTGCAATTTAATTATATTCATATCAATAAATATTCTACCGAGAAAAAGACGTTGTCACGTAAAATCTTCGCCCGTAAAACCGACTTTACAGGCAACCATTTTTTTATTATAAAACTTAGTTTTACATTATGTTGTTTTAGTATGAGTTTCCGACGGAATGATGGAGCAGTTAGGTTTTGAATACTTGACATCGGTCGCGGCGCGTGGCCCAATATGGACCCATTAGTCATAATAGGCTACTTGACACTTTTTGGAAATATGTTTTAAATGGTTAATATTTGTTCTATTAGACGGAAAAAAAATGTATTTCTTTTTTGACCTAGAAAGCTACAAAACTTTAATTTTAAAATAGATTTTTCATGGACATACAAAAACGCTGTCGGCCATTTTAGTCTATAGATTATATTATCTATGCTAATCGTAACGCGTTAGCCAGCTCACTCCCCAAGTCATGTGTGCGTAAAGAAGTTTCACTTTAATAAATAAAACTAGCAAACCAGTGAACCAAATGTTCACCAAAAAAAAAATAATTAATTGAGAACTTCGGAGATTTTGTGTGGTTTCGTTTGAAATAGAAATCACGTGATTTCTCGAAAACCGGAAGTGCTACGTTACTCACATCCGGTTTGTAGTCTTATCAGACTATTCTTAACTTATAACTTAAACATTCTCTTTATCTATCTCTTACGGTTTGGCCGCTGAAACAGCACCACGGACGGACGGACGGACTTGTCTATTAGATAAGAGATTAGACTTTGCCTAAATGAGATACAAATCAGCAGAAATTGTCTTTTAGACTAAAACAATAACGGCGTCATTACAATTAGTCATTTATTAACCTTAAAGACGACAATTAGCGCTGCTAGTGGATAAGAGCCATAACGTAGTTTAATTACACAGCTATAACGGCGTGTGATAATGACGTGAGCTCGTGACGTCACACGCGGGAGGAGTGACGTCACGCGAGCGGTCGATCAATCACCCCGCCGCGACACGGCTCGGAGAAAGATGGGCCGCACATTAATCTTGTAATAAGAAAGACATTTATCAGACTTCGGAGAATTTAAGATTATCGTCCTTCGTCGTCGTCATTTTTTTTTCAAAGAAATATGGTGACGATTCTCATTCGGGGGAGAGGTTACGCGAATCTTTCATTACCTATCTGTGTTAGACGAATCTTACATTTTTATTCTGCTACCATAGTACTTTTAAGTAAGGGTACTTATAGGATTGCAAGCCTGATCTATCATAGTTTTCATTAACAAAAAAAAAACAATGGCTTTTATTCAGTCTAGGCTGTTACAAGCACTTGTGAATAGTGTTGGGTAGGACACGACTTGAAAAAGAGTTTGTAAGAGTAGTCTCTTTTTTGTACTGAGCCAGTACAATGTCCCACTTCAAATGAGGCGAGGCGTACTGAAGCTCGGCAATACATTTGAAGTGACGAGTACAAATATGACATTGAGGCGTATAGAAGCTTGACATTACGTTTGTGTGCACGAGTAGCACCTCCTCTACGTACTATCAATCTTGCTGGATCCAGCATGCAGGACAGCGCTATACACGTAAAAGAGATAGAGATACAGATGGATAGTGCGTAGAGGACTTAAATGAAATGTCATGCCTCGCTCTCTCTCAGACCTACGAAGAGTGAGTGATTAACGAGACGCGACTATCGCGACATTTAATGTGTAGTAGTTTTTAAAATTTTGAGCCGCTCTTACATTTTGACCTTATGTCCGGGACAAATGTACTGCCTCTTGTAAGTCCTACTCAACACTACTTGTGAATGTTGAAAAGCTACGCCTTCGGTTCGCAAATCTACGGCGGGAGATCTTGTACTGAGAAGAACTGTAAGGTGGCAATGCAAGCTTGTTCCTATCCTTGTGTTAAAATTGTGCACGTTACTGTGTTTGGTATACAAATTGATATCATTATTAACGAGCAGTATGCATTCACGCCACACCGTCAATATCAGTGTCGAACATGCCTTACACTTATGTTTTTATTTTATTTTAAGCATTTAACTGCTAGATGTTTAAATCTAAAGAAAAGTTTACTAGAAAAAAAAATCCACGCGGACCAGGCAGCGGAAGGGACTCGAATCGCACCCTTCGCAATCCGGGCGAATGCACTGAGCATTATGCTACCACGGCCATATTAGCCGCGTCGAAATTTTCCCGTATGCTGCCTGGTCCGCGTGCATTTTTTTTCTAGTAAACTTTTCTTTAGATTTAAACATCTAGCAGTTAAATGCTTTAAATAAAATAAAAACATAACTGTAATAGCTATTTCTTCTTTCAAATGTTTAATACTTGAAAAAGTATTAATTTTGACATTGTGGGTTACCTACAATGCGAAGACCATCTCTTCGCATTGTAGGTAACCCACAATTGCCTTGCAGCTTAAGGCTAGGAAAATTTCGACGCGGCTAATAGGGTCGTGGTAGCATAATGGTCAGTGCATTCGCCCGGATTGCGAAGGGTGCGGGTTCGAGTCCCGTCCGCTGCCTGGTCCGCGTGGATTTTTTTTTCTAGTAAACTTTTCTTTAGATGCATTACCCTGTTTCTGTATTGTCATTACCAAAATTCTTTGTATAAGAATTTTGAGATGAAAGAGTTCCTGGGACGAGCGCACCGTGAATAGAGCGTGGTGTTGATGTCGCTGCTGGCCGACTGCCAGCCCCCCCCCCCCATTACCTACCTACTTGTCTCCCATCCCGTGCCCTCTCTGCAGATCCTCACAATGACCGCCGAATTGCTATTTTTTTTCCATCCGGCGAGCGACTTCGGAGTGGGACAATAACAAAACGCTTCGCCCCGAGATTTATTGGGGACCACGTAAAAGTATTATCTTTCATTTAACGGAAGATAAACGTCAGTTGGCCGACGATAAATTTGTTATATTTCGAGAGTTACGTCCGTTGTGTGTGTGTAGTATGTACAGTTTAGTCGGGCTTCCGAGCAGTGCTGCCATTTTAGCGCTTTGGGCGCTAGATCTAGCGCTTTTTTGGCGTGGTTAACGCCTATTTCAAAATTTTAGCGCCTAGCGGAAAATCTGGCGCTTTTTCATTTATATCATTATAACACTATTACCGACTAGTGGCCCGCCCTCGCTTCGCTTCGGTGTAGAGCTGTAGTGTAAACTATAGTTTTTGTTCTCAGGCTTGTGCTATAAAGAATGACTTAATTTATATAATTACACGTGTTATTGTGAGTCAACCATAAAAGATAGACATATGCTGTTGCGGGATATTTTTAGACAATTTTATGTAGAATATTTCCGTCATACATGACTTCTATGTAACTTTAACCATTAAGGCTGCACCCGCGACGGAAGCTTAAAAAATGGAGTAACTTCTCCCGTTTTCCCAACATTTCCCTTCACTATTCTGCTGCTATTGATTGTAGCGTGATGAAAAGTATACTATAACCTGCCCAGGAGTATGAAGAATAATTGTACCAAGTTTCGTTAAAATCCGTTGAGTAGTTTTTGTTTCTATAAGGAACATACACACAGACAGACAGACAGACAAAAATTTTACTGATTGCATTTTTGGCATCAGTATCGATCACTAATCACCCCCTGATAGTTATTTTAAAAATATATTTCATCTACAGAATTGACATCTCTACAGATTTATTATAAGTATAGATAATAATAATCATTTATGGCCTCGGGAAGCCCCTCTATTATTTTTTTATGGCAGAACTACACTTATCTGTCGTCTTCTGTTGTGTCGCGTCAGAGAGGTATCGGTTTCATACATTTAGTACGGTTAAAACTTAATTTAGCGCGTAATCTAGCGCTTTTTTAAAGCGCGTTTTTCTTGAAATCTAGCGCTTTTTATATCATTTTAGCGCTCAATGCATATATAATATTTATGAAAATTTTATGATTAAAATGTTAAAAAAATATAAAAGAAATGTCACTGCAACGTTTTTATTTTACATAATGTTGTTTTTTAACAATTATTACGAATTAAAAATACTTGAAACGGAACGTATTTTAAAACACCAATCAGCGTTTAGTGACGTCACTCCTGTTATGACAACTTCTTTGAGGTTATGGTTGTTAAAGTAAATATTATTTTATGGGAATATTTATTGCGTTTTTTTACATTTGATAAAAATGGAAGTTGCGTTTATCAAAGCAGACTCCAGGAATTTACCAAGAGTTAGCGTTGACATGGTTACAACTTTTTTTGTCCAAAGTGCAGAGTTTTTAAGTGTAGAAATGAAAGGGACTAAATTACTACGGTATGTAAAAATCGTAGTTGTTAAACTTCGTATTTTATTCAGCGGCTTCTACAAATCTTACGGCGATAATGCAATCGGCTATGTCCAAATTAAAAGAGATGGAGAATTATGTACAGTAAAAGGTCGAGTTCTCCGGAGCATAAAGTACGTAAAGAAGGTTATCGTGTTACAGTTGTTTTAAATGAAA
This sequence comes from Chilo suppressalis, assembly GCA_902850365.2. Lineage (NCBI taxonomy): Eukaryota > Metazoa > Arthropoda > Insecta > Lepidoptera > Crambidae > Chilo > Chilo suppressalis. The sequence continues at coordinate 26,705,713 of OU963905.1, read as the reverse complement.
CGCAAAGCTTGGTTCAGTCCTGCCAATGTGAAGATTGTGCCACACATTTTTAACTTTATCTAATTTTCGACGTCATTCTCCAACTGTAAAATTAAAAATATGTTATAGACAGGTTTTGTAAGTATTAGGTAGGTTACTAATGCGTTTTTACGTACAAGCAGATTAATTAAGCATATAACAAGTATATTCGCCGCCTTACGTCAAAGTGATCTTCTCAGCATCGAATAATGGTCTTTGGAGAATAATTGTCATTTCTCTTCGCAGCTTGAAACCACTTTTTTTCAGTTTTGGGTCAGAAGTTCCAGTGAAAAACAATTTATTTGGGAACTTTGTTGAAGTAGATTGGCACAAAACATGAGTCACACGATGTTGATGGATAGTCCATTTTAAACTTTTCAAAAAAATATTTCGAAAGTCGAAAAAATATGCAAAAGTATGAAAATTTAAAGCCAGCAACGAACAAGTACGACCAGTGACAGACAGGAGTGACGTCATCTCAACCATAGGTTCGTTTTCGCGCGAAAATTTAAATTATCAATTTAAAACCGCCTTTTTTCCGACAAATCACAATATTTTAATTTTTTAATATATCTGTGGTTTATTCTACATGGGATTCTTTAAAATGAAAACAAAAATAAAAATATTGCACCTTCCCTATTGGATTTTTGATCTGGCAGCTCTGCTTGGGAGTTGCAAGATTCCGCGTCCGGAATTTAAGGTTAGATTATTTATAGCTTTCTGTTAGAGGTAGTGAGGAAACGTCCCGTGCTTAGTGTAAGATGGGAGAATAGTTTTTTAAGATAACAGCCGAGATATAGGTACTTTGTGAACAACAGGCCGGCATCGCATTTGTGATACTCCTGGTGTTGCAGGTATAGGTGAATGTGATCACTTACCATCAGTTGAGTATTCAGCTCGTATGGCCCCTATAATATATAAAAAATGGGTGCGTGTACTTATGTAGGCGCGTGAGAAGTTATCCTTCTTTGGAATCGTTTAAAATTAGTTTTTAATTGCATGCAAATAATTAATTACAATAAATTAATAAAAAGTCTGGAAAAGGACACAGTCAATAAAGTTCAGTTTTAATTTGAAAAAATAAATAAATAATCAAAATATTCAATTAAAATCGCTACTGAATATAATTTATTAGAACATATGTGATTTGCACTTGTATGAAACTCAAACACGTATTCCGAATATACAAACTAGAAACATGTAGATAAATATTATAAATATGAATACCTATAACTGTTAATTTATTACAAAAAATAAAGATGTGGTTTTTGGTTCTACTACACCAATGGTCAAGAGATGGCGCTGTAGTCTCCTGAATCGCGCTTTGGTTCCGTTGTTCCAGATTAATAAATACTTTTGATAGGCCTTCACAATGCAGTCGTTAGTACCCACAAAATAGAGATTCTATTTCTATTTTGTTGGTAGATTTTCTTAATGTGCGGTAAACACAAAAGTAACAGCATGAAGTTGGTCGCTAGTTTTGTGTTACAGTGATGCGCGCGCATCTTAAAATTTCACTCTCATCATTTTTTCATAACGCGCCTAAAGAAGTATAACTTCAAAACATCTAACTCAATGATCGCTAAATTATTACACTAGCAATTTAAAAAAATCACTAAGTACATTTTTTTTAATTCTTTAAATAAGTATAATCATAATAATCATAATCAAAATCATTTATTCAGTTTAGGCTGTTACAAGCACTCATGAATGTCTAGAAGCTACGCCATCGGTTCGTAAATTTACGGCGGGAGACCTTGTACTGAGAAGAACCGGCAAGAAACTCAGCAAGGGCTGCTTTTTCTCCCTGTTTTATTATTTACAGAGTCGTCAAATTGAAAAATGACTTCAGAGATGATTCATGAAGTCACCTTTCATTACATAATTATTGAATACTAGTGGCCCGCCCTCGCTTCGCTTCGGTGTAGATCTGTAGTGTAAACTATAGTTTTTGTTCTCATGCTTGTGCTATAAACAATGACTTTATTTATATAATTACACGTGTTATTGTGAGTCAAGCATAAAAGATAGACATATGCTGTTGCAGGATATTTTTTAGACAGTTTTATGTAGAATATTTCCGTCATACATGGTTTCTATGTAACTTTAACCATTAAGGCTGCACACGCGACGGAAGCTTAAAAAATGGAGTAACTTCTCCCGTTTTTTCAACATTTCCCTTCACTACTCTGCTGCTATTGATTGAAGCGTGATGAAAAGTATACTATAACCTGCCCAGGAGTATGAAGAATAATTGTACCAAGTTTCGTTAAAATCCGTCGAGTAGTTTTTGTTTCTATAAGGAACATACACACAGACAGACAGACAGACAAAAATTTTACTGATTGCATTTCTGGCATCAGTATCGATCACTAATCACCCCCTGATAGTTATTTTGAAAATATATTTCATGTACAGAATTGACCTCTCTACAGATTTATTATAAGTATAGATAGATATACATTAATTGTTTACCTGCATTTTGATTACTGTGTCATCTACTATATAAAAATAAGTCGGGTTTTCCTTCCTGACGCTATAACTCCAAAACGCACGAACCGATTTCCACGGTTTTGCATTCGTTGGAAAGGTCTCGGGCTCCGTGAGGTTTATAGCAAAGAAAATTCAAAAAATTAAAAAAAAAAAACTTCTTTTAATCACCAAACGAAATGTTACATAAAACGAAGCCATCTGGTGGCGAAACGGAGTTCGCCGGGTTTGCTAGTACAGTATAAATACAAATAGTGTTATTTATATTAAGTGTGACTAAACATTAACCTCAATATTAAGGAAGTTAGGGCAGTCTCCGCTGGCAGCACCCGTTCACGAGCATGACGCATGAACCAGCCAGTAAAAGAACACAAACAATAAACTAAAATTATATAAAAATATTGTACTAGAGAGAGATTTATTTCGACAAATTTTATTACGGCTGAAACAACGCGGCCAGACGTGCGTGAAACGTCACTCGTAGCTTACGTCATCCTGTCACGATAGTGACGTGGTTAAATCAACCTTCACAATTTTTATATTTCGTAAGCATATTTGTAATATGAGAGGAGCATGATGGCGTGGGTGGTTAGCGCGGTCGGCTGCGATCGTTGAAGTTAAGCAACTTACGCAGTGGTCGGTCATTGGATGGGTGACCAAAAATCTTCTATCTCGAGTTCCTCTGTGCTTCGGAAGGCACGTTAAACCGTTGGTCCCGGCTGCATCTGCAATCGTTGGCTATGGCCCAATCTCCCTATTCCATCCTTAGGGAAGGCCTGTGCCCCAGCAGTGGGGACATTAATAAGCTGATGATGATGATGATTCGTAATACGATAGTAACAGATTCATAAACACTTTGTTCTTTTAAAAAACCTATTCAAATAGACCTTAAATATTAGTTAGACTTTGCAATTTAAGTTTGCTTGAATAAACTTCGTTATTTAGCAGAAGATACACATGGAATATTCCAAATACCTAGGGACCGTTACTAAGCACCCAGTGAACAAACGAAACCACTGTGCAGCGTTGAATAGTACGAAATGAACCGCAACAAACAAACGGTGTTGCCCACAATGTTCCTGTTCAAGCTCGTGTTCCTGACAGGCGAACCAACGTAACCGCAGATATGCAGCCGGTACCTCATCAAGGAAACAAACACTAGGTACGTACTTAGATTAAAACCAAAAGGGTAGATACGGCACTAGCCTCACAAAAGCGATCCGCACCAATTGTGGTCCACGACCCTAATCGCTTTAGTCACAACTTGTCATGCAAACGACGTACATTGAACGCCAAAAAGAAATATTGCTAATATCTTGTGTTTATATGATAAAACAATGCCTAATTGTGTTTTTAAAAAGTGCTCAAATTGCTCAAGAACTAAAAATAAAATCCACGGCATCACTTTTCATTCGTAAGTACTATAAAATATATTTTTTCATAAAAATTGCTGTTTGTTTTGAATCTTATTCGGTAGTGACGTCGAGTACTGGTCGCGTGATTGGTCGGTAGTGCAGTGACGCGGATCTCGCCGTCTCGTTCGCGCTGCCGTTGAAACTTAACGTGCTGTTTCGTTCGGGTCGGTAATGCAGTGACGCGGATCTCGCCGTCCCGTTCGCGCTGCCGTGGGATCAGTATTTGTTTGATGCAAGTATGAGCGTACCGTATCTACCCTTTTTGTTTTAATCTAAGGGTACGTACAAACAAAACGTGTGTACACACCAAATGCTGTTCTTTATAAAACAGATTGTAAGACCTGAGCTTGAATACGTCCCTCTCATCGGGGGCGCATCAATGGCGCTGACACAAAAGCCTGATCTCGAATGACTGCTATGTAACTGTCCGCGCTCCCCTCTGCGAGAGCTCCCTTTCTTTCTGTCTGTATACATTAGGTAGTGACTTGGCACTACATCCAAAATGCGATGGCTTTGGTAAAGGTGATTTTAAGGGTTTCATACCTCGAAAGGAAAAATGGAACCCTTATATGATCACTTTGTTATCCGTCTTTTTCTCAGGAACGCGTGGAGGTATCAAACTGACATTCATATCCTATACTCAGGTGTACTGTCCCTTGGACCTGTGAAAATATCAAACTTCTAAGCCAACGCTATCAAAAGATACAGCCGTTTATGCGGCAAATTTTCGCAAATTTTCGAAACGCAAGGTAATCAAAACCTACAGGGTATTTCCCGTGAACTCAGAATCTTGAAATTTGGTACGAAGCAACGTCTTATAGTACAGATAAAGGAAAAGTTGTGAAAACTGCAAATATGTAACAGGTTTGTACGTTACCCCTGGTGCGTGATTCCGACTCGAACTTGGCCGGTTTTTTTATAATAATTGATCAGTATAAAAAGGCAAATGACTGATCTATCAACGCATAGCTCAAACCGCTGAACGGATTGCGCTGAAATTTAGCATAAATTTAGATATTACGATGAAGGTGCGCACTAAGTGCCGCCACACGGGCCACACGCCACAGTCACAAACGCCGCCACGAGAAGCTAGAAGCGGCTACTAAAGTGGCTGAAGCACGCGACAGCGGCCGACTAAGGTAAGGGAGAGAGGGGTGGGGAATCGCGCGAGTGACGTGTGGCGGCGTTTTGTATCGGCGCATTAAGTGGCCGGTGCGAGCCACAAGACGCGAGCAACGATGATTTGTAGCGTGTGTCGGCCACCGGCGTACCGTGTGTGGCGAGTCCATATAAAATGTATGAAAACTACAAGAAATATGCCGGTGGCGGCGTTTTGTGGTTGTGGTCGGTGGCCCGTGTGCGGCGACACTAAGAAAGTATTTTCCAAAATCCACCTTTAAGGGTAAAACGAGGGTTCAAAGTTTGTATGCAGACAAAGTCGCTAGTGGCGGCTAGTAAAACTAAGTGAAACTTTTGAAATTGCAATAACTGTTTAAGTAGCCAAGATATACTTTCGAAATAAAAGGACTCGAAGAGCTAAAAAAATTGATATAAAACATATTTTATTTTTAAATTTCTAATTTCTATAGCTTTTTTTTATATACCCAGGTAGGGTAAGGACTCTACCCTACCTTATGTTAAGTGGTGATAAAGTCCAAATGCGAAGATAGCTGATACAGCAGTTATAAACTGTCACACCATAATTTAGAAAAATAAAAATATTTTGATATTATAAAGAGGTAAAGAGCTAGTTTGTCACGTTGTAAGGAGTAGATCTCTGGATCTACTAAACCGATATATGGTTTAAACTTTCATGGTCACTAACATTATAGTAATTTATGTTATTTTCGGGATTGTTACCATGTACCTTGTTTTTAAAGAGTTTCCGATATTTCGGCACTGTTGCAAGCGCCATGATCACGGAGTAACTATGAAAACTCGCTAAAAACAAGGCACATGGTAACAATCCCGTAATTAAGATAAAGTACTTAACCGCTTTTGAAAAATATTTAACCAATTGAAAGGCACATTATTTATGATACGAGTGTCACAGGCTATACATTAGAACAAAAACTAGTCTACAACAAAGCGAAGCAAGGGCGGGCCTCTATTACATTATGTATTCAAATTCAATATCGTTTATTCAGTCTAGGCTGTTACAAGCACTTGTGAATGGCGAAAAGCTACGCCATCGGTTCGCAAATCTACGGCGGGAGACCTTGTACTCAGAAGAACCGGCAAGAAACTCAGCAAGGGCTGCTTTTTTCTCCCTGTTTTATTTCATACAGTGTCGTCCAATTGAAAGTTGACATCAAACTTGCAAACATGTGTTGAGGTCAACTTCCATCACATAATGTCAAATATGTAACAATAGACAATCAACGAATTTACTAACAATAAGTGCAAAGATAATTCCCAAAATAGCAAGAAACAATTCTCAAAACAAAATGAACAAGTATATGAAAGGGAGTAAGTGCAAGGTTCTCTTCAAAACTCTTTCTAAGGCTGGGAGCCTTATTTTTAATATAACCTTTGAAAAATTATCTACAGGTAAAATTACAACCAGGCCGTTTTATCATTCAAATATTGATTGACAGTATAATATCCTTTCTTAAGTAAACAATTCTGAATGTGTATTTTAAAGTTATGAGGAGGCAAATCAAGGATATCAATAGGAATCTTATTATAGAAATGTATACCTTGACCCATAAATGATTTATGAACCTTCTGTAACCTGTAATTTGGTATCTTGAGTTTATTTTTATTCCTTGTATTAAAAGAATGTATGTCACTGTGTTTTAGATAATAGTTAATATTGCTTCCAACAAAAAGTATGCAATTATAAATGAATTGAGAAGCAACAGTCAAAATCCCGATTTCTTTAAATTTTTCTCTAAGAGATGTTCTAGAACTAAGTTGATAAATAGCCCTTATATCCTTCTACCTCTGTAAGACATAAAGACAAAAATCTTTGCCAATATCGATGACGATCTGCAGTACTTAGAGTAGGATTAAATATTCTTTCGCCGTTACTTCATTGCCGGCGAATCGCTGCGCGGATCGAGAAATGGCAAAGTTCCATTCAATTTTAAGCAGCGAACAAACATCGCGATACTTTCAGAATCGGAGCGGCCGGTTCCCCGCCTTGCCTACATCATTCCATGCAAAGTTAAAATAAGGAAAGTTCCAGGGAGTTGCCTTTTGTTTCTCTTTGTCTATTTGCGTTCATTAAGCAACAAACTGAACGCAAATAAATAAGAGAAAGCGGAGTGTTCGGGAGGATATAAAGGTGCTTTCGTAGCCAGGCGCCGCCGGAGGCAGGCTGTATTTATGAGAGTGTCTGCCATATCTGATTGGCGCGAGCACTCCCCGTAACCTGCGAACTAACTACGCAGTGGAGGCGCTTACTAGCTGTTAACACGGCGCTAAAACTACCAAGTCGACTCGTTGAAACGGGACGGAATACCAACAATTTGTATATTTCCATCTCTTTCACTCCATTTAGGCGCTTTGCAGACGGCGGGGTGGAGCGGGCGGGTCAATTTCGCCGCGAACGATAGCACAAAGTGAATCCTATACTACAAACGCACACAGAGGGCAAAAAGACCGCGCCTTGGGTGCACGGCGGGCACTGGCGGCGCGGCATGTCCGCGGCTGCCCGCCGTGGATCATACAAACCAGTTTATATGCAGTAACGCAGGCGGCGGCGCGGGGCGGCTAGCTCACTCCGCGCCACGCGCTCCGCCGTGGATCATACAAACCAGTTTATATGCAGTAACGCAGACGGCGGCGCGGGGCGGCTAGCTCACTCCGCGCCACGCGCTCCGCCGTGGATCATACAAACCAGTTTATATGCAGTAACGCAGACGGCGGCGCGGGGCGGCTAGCTCACTCCGCGCCACGCGCTCCGCCGTGGATCATACAAACCAGTTTATATGCAGTAACGCAGACGGCGGCGCGAGGCGGTCAACTCAGTCCGCGCCACGCGCTTTTTAGTGATGGACTATTCACTAGAACGAACGTCCTGAACTGACTGCCTCTGCCCGTCGTGTGCTTTGTGTACGCGGCGAGGGCAACCGCAGACATCGACGGGCAGACGTGGTTTCTATTGCTTCGCGGACAAAAAGCCCGCCCCGCCCCGTCGTCTGCAAAGCGCCTTAACGAACATGCGAGTGGCTCTCGCAATCTCACATTAGGGACCGGAGCCTCGATGAATAGCGTCACCTGTAGTACAAAGCGCAAGTTATCAGGGGTATCTTGACAAGGCCGTGTGTATTGCAAGCTTATTTTATCCTGCTTCAGTTTTATGTTATGAGTAGATAAACTGACAGGAACATGGCGTCTCATTCTGTTAAAAGCCTCAATACACTTTTTGTCTTATAAAAATTACACCCTTGAGTGTGTATGTCGGAGAACCAGTGTCAACCTGTAGGTATGTTAGAATTTGAGTGGATTACTCAAAGTTATTATGATTACTTTTAAAGGATGTTTGTTGAAAATAAAAGGTTCCACGGGGCAGGGGAGGCGAGTGATATCTTTAATATCTATATTTTTTATTTTATATAATCTCTTATCTATTAGACAAGTTCGTCCGTCCGTCCGTCTGTGGTGCTGTTTCAGCGGCCAAACCGTAAGAGATAGATAAAGAGAATGTTTAAGTTATAAGTTAAGAATAGTCTGATAAGACTACAAACCGGATTTGAGTAACGTAGCACTTCCGGTTTTCGAGAAATCACGAATTTCAAACGAAACCACACAAAATCTCCGAAGTTCTCAATTAATTAAATACATTTTTTTTAATTGGTTAACATTTGGTTCACTGGTTTGCTAGTATTTTAGTAATATTACCATAAAATGGAATCTATGAATCCAATGAACCGATTTCAAAAACACTTTCACCTTCCCTTCCAAACAATATGATTATTTTTGAGTAATATAGGCTTTTTTATAGGAATTTTACTTGTCTAAAGCAGTTCGTCAAAAGCCGGCGTACGATACGGTATAGATGAAAACTTTTACTAACTCAACAACATTAAAGTTTTCAGCGGGATTGTTGCAATGTACCTTGTTTTTGGTGACACCCCAATATTTCGGCACTGTTGCAAGCGCTATGATCACATAAAATAATTTAATTGAATTTTTGACGACCTCCGTGGCCGGCCGAGAGGTCCCGGGTTCGAATCCCGGTGGGGGCAGATGTTTGTGTGATGAATACGAGCATTTGTACTCCAGTCATGGAAGTTTAATATGTATTTCTATATAAATATACTTATATATGTACAGTATATGTATTCTATCCGTTATCCTAGCATCCAATAACACAAGCCTTACAGTGCTTACTTTGGGACTAGGCTAATTGGTGCGAGTGTTGGAAATATTTATTATTTATTTATTTATTTTGACTAAATATTTGGCCTTGGACATAAAATGCCAATATTTAAGTTCTGTAACCCATTCCGTTTTGCGATACCCGTGACATACGGAGAGACAGACAAAAAAGTATACAGAGCATTTATTGAGGTTCGCCGGGCGCGTGTTCGGGGGAGGCTATTGAAAGATCGGATTAGTAACTATTACACAGCGGTCAAAGTTACATAGGGAATAACTAAACAGAACGTACTAGTATCTTCGTAGGTGACCGCAATATATTCATGACATGATGTTTGTTTTATACTTAAGTTGGGTAGGAGTAGAGTAGAAGAGAACAGAAATCTGTTCTGTAATATTTTTTTTTGCGTTTGAACAGTATACTACCTTTAATCTAAGTCTTAAATAGTTACACATAACCATATTTTAGGTTTTATCTATTCAACTGTAGACGATAGTATGCAAATTGAATGAAACTCAGAACTCTGAGCAAAGTTATTAGGCACCGCATGAATCCGAACGTCGAGTCTTGGTCGGAGAAATCGGGAAAGATCTGTCTCCGCCAGCATTGATTGCGGCAATGCTGGCGGATGAGGGAGGTTGGAGGGCTGCGGCCTTCTTCTGTGAAGCGGTGATGCTCCAGAAGGAGGCCGCCGAGCGGGATCGGGAGATGGCCGATCCCGCTCGAAGTAGGCGGCGTCGGGCCAGATAATGGAATGATGTGCCGCCGCGGGTCGCTGGTGGGCACGACGGAGCTTGTGCTCATGGAAACGACCTGGGAGAGACGACAGCCCGCATGGCCGGGGGGTGTCGTCGAAGGAGGATGGACGGGGGAGGTTGAGAACACTCCCCCGAGAAGGGCTCCTCTGGCAGGGAAGCTAAGGCAGCGGCTCCTCAGATGCGATACACGATCCTGAGGCCCCGTACAATGCCTGATGGTGGCCATCGCTGGGGTTTAGGCCTCCCCCTTCTGGGGAGGAGAGCCCCACATAACTACCATGTGGTATGCAATTTAATGAATTTCCCCAGCGTAATAAAAACAAGAACAAAAAGGCACCGCATGAAAATAACTTGAAACACAAATCTATTAATGTTATTGTGAAATTGTACGCGCTTAATTAAATCAGTAGGTACCTAGTGAAAACATCGGCCTGGAAGTATCAGCGCTGCCGCACTGAGCCGAAAGGTCCACCCATCCGTCAAATCGCGTTGTACGTAAAGTTCTAATATTATAATTATACCTACGAAGTGAATTGACCTGGTTGGGGACATACGATCATTTTTATCCCAAAATAATGTTAGGTTCCTGTGGGATTTTTGAAAACTAAGTATCTATATTGCGGGTGAAGTCGCGGGCGGCAACTAGTGCCTACATTTATAAAGACTGGCGCAGCATTGTATAAACGAGGATTGAATTCCGCTTTCAAGCCTATTTTTATAGACGCTTTGACCGAGTTTTGGACAGGTGGCTGGGTCACGGGTCACGGGACGAATGAAGCTCGGTTCGCGGTCGATACCTATTCAACTATTCAATTGAATATGTCGTACAATTTATTAATATACATTAAATAGGTAAATATTTACATTGAAATAACAAAAGTTTAAAGACTACTTGATGACTAAAATTTACAATCCAAATTACCTTAAACTACTTAATGTCTAAAAACTCAAAAACCAGAAATAACTAACGACACAATTTACAAAATAAAAAATATATCACCTCCAGCGCCGCTGTCAGGAATGGTGCCCAATAGGCTGGCAGCATTTCCTCGTTGGATAGCAAGGCTAATCCGCTGACCAAGGTAGCTGCCAGCCTTTTGATCACCGGTCGCCTCGGTGAGTCTCTTAGACAATTCCTTAAAGAAGGAACGAGCGCTTGGACCCCATGGTCCCATAGTCTCAACACCAAACGGCACAAATATATAGTTCTCATTGAGAGCTGAATATTTGCGCCGCTTGGAGCACTCGGCAGAGGCCGCCGCCGCGCCTGCAGCCAGGGAGGTACTACTTGTATGGCACGGAGCGAGCGTATCCACGCAAGTTGCGTCCCACACAAGAGGACGACCCTGCTTCCAAGGAATGAGCGTCATTCCGTCAGGTCTCTTGCCATCGTCTCGAAAAATGCCGCTAGGACCGCTGGCACTAATACACACATTGAATATTAATTCTTTTCTTTAAATCAGATGATGATAATGGCACAAAATAAGACTTTCGAGAGTCGTGCGTGGTTGCCACGAGCGGATTTCGCCGATTAGGGTGTTTATGAAAATTTACGACACCAGTTGGCGCCACTGTGACGTGAGGTCTTTTGCATGAAGTTTTTGGAGCGAACTAATCAAACTAGCTCTGACTGAACTAAGGAGCTCGATGGCGCAGGTGGTTAGCGCGTTCGGCTGCGATCGTTGTAGTTAAGCAACTTTCGCAGTGGTCGGTCATTGGATGGGTGACCAAAAATTTCTATCTCGAGTTCCTCCGTGCTTCGGAAGGCACGTTAAGCCGTTGGTCCCGGTTGCATCTGCAGTCGTTAGCACCCGCCAATCCGCACTGGGCCCGCGTGGTAGGTCATAGCCCAATCTCCCTATTCCATCCATAGAGAAGGCCTGTGCCCCAGCAGTGGGGACATTAAGAGACTGATGATGATGATGATGAATCAAACTAGCATTTAAATTGATTCATAGACTATGAGTAGACGTTTCATCTCAGTACTGCCGCCTGGTGCCTGTCATTCCAGTAAACCCTCATTGGAACGGTCGCCTGGACAAGCAACCTCTACCTTACAGAAGAACAAATTAAAATAAGACTACCGTTTGGTGGTGTTGTGTTTCTGTTGGTGAGTAGCGTTCCAGGGCTCCGCGGAGTTGACGCGGAAGAATCCCTAAACGGGGATCCCGCAGTTTCGCACTAAGCAGTTTAGAGGGTATTCGCAGGGTTTTTTAGCGGATATTATGCCGTAAAGCGCCCGTAAGAGTTACGGGGTCCTCAGTGGGCAGCCCCACTGTGGGGGCTCGTAAGGTTTGCGGGAGCCAGGTGTGAGGTCCATTCGGCGGTGTGCCTCTTAAAGGCGCCGTCGTCTGTAAACAGAGTTTTTGCCTGCGTCACAAAAAAAGGGCTCCCCGGAGTAGGGGATTGGGTTCAGGCCGGCGAGGTGATGGCTGGAGCGGCACAGCTTCTGCTTCTGTCATTATCTATCTTTGCAACTGGATCTGCTTACAGTTAACATCAGGTGGAGTGGGTACTTGTTGCACCTCGTATAAAAAAAAAAACACTTTTCGTGAAGCTAAACAAAAAGACTAGTCTACATGAAAAGATGCAAGCTATTTCTTAACTTTTGATACTTTAATTTATTATTTTTATTTTATTTTATTTTATTTGCTGCCTACCCGTACCCAACCAGCTGCCTACCCGTAACCGCCCAGCTGCCTACCCGTACCCACCCAACTGCCTACCCGTACCCGCCCAGCTGCCTACCAGTACCCACCCTTTTTTTTTTTTTTTTGTGACGAGGGGAAATGCAGTTACGCACCATACCGTGACGCTGACTAGGCGCACGGCGTGTGTGGGACTCGCCGGCACGGGAAACAGTGCTGACCCTACTCAAGCAGGACCAGAGCGGAAGGCCACACTGATCCTACTCCACTAAAACCCCCCGGTACCCTCCTACGCCCATATGGGGGCGTCTCAGGATCGACGCACCTTAGCGTGCGCCACTTCACTGGGACGTCCCCGGGAAACCAGTACCCACCCAGCAGCCTACCCGTACCCGCCCAGCTGCCTACCCGTACCCGCCCAGCTGCCTACCCGTACCCACCCAGCTGCCTACCCGTACCCACCCAGCTGCCTACCCGTACCCGCCCAGCTGCCTGCCCGTACCCACCCAGCTGCCTACCCGTACCCGCCCAGCTGCCTCCCCGTACCCGCCCAGCTGCCTACCCGTACCCGCCCAGCTGCCTACCAGTACCCACCCAGCTGCCTCCCCGTACCCGCCCAGCTGCCTACCCGTACCCGCCCAGCTGCCTACCAGTACCCACCCAGCTGCCTCCCCGTACCCGCCCAGCTGCCTACCAGTACCCACCCAGCTGCCTACCCGTACCCGCCCAGCTGCCTACCCGTACCCGCCCAGCTGCCTACCCGTACCTGCCCATCTGCCTACCGGTACCCGCCCAACTGCCTACCCGTACCCGCCCAGCTGCCTACCCGTACCCGCCCAGCTGCCTACCCGTACCCGCCCAGCTGCCTACCCGTACCCGCCCAGGTCCTACCCGTACCCGCCCAGCTGCCTACCCGTACCCACCCAGCTACCTACCCGTACCCGCCCAGCTGCCTACCCGTACCTGCCCATCTGCCTACCGGTACCCGCCCAGCTGCCTACCCGTACCCGCCCAGCTGCCTACCCGTACCCGCCCAGCTGCCTACCCGTACCCGCCCAGCTGTCCTCCCGTACCCGCCCAGCTGTCCTCCCGTACCCGCCCAGCTGCCTACCCGTACCCGCCCAGCTGCCTACCCGTACCCGCCCAGCTGTCCTCCCGTACCCGCCCAGCTGCCTACCCGTACCCGCCCAGCTGCCTACCCGTACCCGCCCAGCTGCCTACCCGTACCCGCCCAGGTCCTACCCGTACCCGCCCAGCTGCCTACCCGTACCCACCCAGCTACCTACCCGTACCCGCCCAGCTGCCTACCCGTACCTGCCCATCTGCCTACCGGTACCCGCCCAGCTGCCTACCCGTACCCGCCCAGCTGCCTACCCGTACCCGCCCAGCTGTCCTCCCGTACCCGCCCAGCTGTCCTCCCGTACCCGCCCAGCTGTCCTCCCGTACCCGCCCAGCTGCCTACCCGTACCCGCCCAGCTGCCTACCCGTACCCGCCCAGCTGCCTACCCGTACCCGCCCAGCTGCCTACCCGTACCCGCCCAGCTGCCTAACCGTACCCATCCAGCTGCCTAGCTAATTGCCTAGCTACTTCACTAGGTTGTGACGGTAAATTTTCACTTAGCCTCCATCCGCCATACCATCCGGGAAGAAACTTTGTTTCAATAAAAACGGGTTTTTTCATGAATCCCCTCCTTTGTTTCGATCTAGTTTCAAATATTGCACTATGTTACAGACCCTTGGTTCACGTGTCCGTTTGTATTCATCTTACTACGTTCCTACACGACAAGCGTCATCTTAACCTTCTCAGGTAAAGTCGAGCGTGTCTCCGACTGGCTGTAATTTCTGCCGCATGTAGCTGGCTCGGCACATTGTAGCCGCTGATTACCTCTTTAATAGCCGCCCGCAAGTGTTAAGCCGTTACCACTCAGCCGCTAGCCATGAGAAAGGTTACACACTTGTAATACAAGATATACTGTATAAAGAACAGCAGGAAATTTGACGTTCAACCCGTTCTACTTTAGATGTTTTAAGCGTTCATTCAACAGATCATCTCGAGCTGTCATGTATTACAATAAAAGCGTAAAGTTATAAAATAAAAACACGTCTTTTAAATAAACTATTCAGCACATAATCAGATTTCTATATTATGATTTCTTAAGTTATATTGTTATTTTGAAGGATGCTGCTTTCATTCTAGTGTATCATATTTACCTGTTAATTGTGATGGAATGTGACAGAGATACGTGTCGTAATAGCCAAGTCTACCCTGCGAACCCTTTGTGACCTTACCCACTAAAACAAAAATACTTACAGCTATACATAATACTATAGAAAAATGTCGTCAAAAATATAGTTTTCTGTAAGCTGCGCTGCATGACCTTGCTCGTCCTAATTCCCGCTAAAATTGAAAGGAAATTGCCCAAGTAAGTGAAGTTGTTCGTGAACTATTGACGCTCTATTCTCCGCAAGTCCAGGAAAACTCTTGCAGCGTTCCCTAATGTGTTTGCGGAGCGACACGCGACACGCGGCTGATTCATGCCCCGGCTGGGACGGTGTCGGGTGGCACGTAAATAATGGCGGCATTGTTGCGATCTACACTAATACATTTGTGCTCAAACACACTTCACAAAGTGCGGACTGCGCCTCGCAGCTCGCTCCCTTTGTGCAGAGAGAAAATATAAAACAGTTACTTTGATTGCGAGCTCATACACAGCTTACGTTGTGAGCTTTCAGCGAAACGCGCCCGAACTTCATCTTTTGAAGTCAAAGTGCTGCCCATGCCTGGGTCGGGCCGAGGCGCCCCCCGTTGAGTAGAGAACTTTTTGTAGGAATTACAGAGCAACGAGCGAAATGCCTACGCAGGGATAAGTGGGTGAGGATGATATAGAAGATGCGATTCGACAGTACTCTGCTGAGTTATCGCTTGCGATAAAACGACACGAGGCAATTTGTTTTTTCACACAATACAAATAGATGTTTTGTATCGAGTGGCGGCGCCGCCACCGGGAAATGCGCGGGGAATAAAAATAAGTTGTACGTAACTGCACCGCTCCCGGCCGCCGCCGCCCGCCACCCGCCGACCTAACCTAATGTACACCGGTTTATTCCGCCTCCTTTCATTCTCGTAAACGCATATTGATTCCTGGCCCACTCCCGAAAACATTCGGTTAAATAAATAACACGACCCGATATACGAGCTGTTCAAACTTTCATAAAAGCATGCATATTTAGGCGTTCGCATGCAGCACCTTCCTTAATGCTCAGGGAAAAGGTTCAGTTTGCCGGAGTCAACGGCGGCGGCTAGGAGTCGCCCGGTCGGGGCGCGTCGTGTGTTTACGTGGAGCGGGCGTCGATTAATTATGGATTGTTTTCCCGAAAAACATCGCGCACACGTGCCAAGTTTTTAATTTCATGCGGCGCCGAGGGTGATAGCTTTACATGCAAACCGCGTATGAAAGTTAAATCGGAGCCCGACCTCGTGAGGGGAGGGAAAAGTTGATCCGGTGCGTCGCCGTCGCTCCGAGGGCTCGTAACTCGCGGAGCATCGGCAACCGTCCTCCGGTAGGCATTCCTCATCCGCGGAAGTTTTTACGGCGCCCCGCGGGCATACAATGACGGCAAGAAAAAGATAAAGTTTGGAATGTTAATGACTGGGCGTGAATATTTAAGAGGTGCCATTAACGAGATAGCTCCAGAGACAATTCGACCGTAATGGAACTTCGGGACGACACAAAGGCGTGATTTAAAATACCACTGACGCCTGATGCCACCTCCGGCAGAATTGATTGATTCAATTCTCGTCCAATTGAATTATATAAATTTTGATAAATCATGCTGTTATTGTCTGATTCGATTCGATATGTTCTGGGATAAATTCGGAGGAAAGGTATATTTCTCCCATACTCGATTAGGACCGAAAGAAAGGTATAAAATGGGCTTAATTCGAAATTTGCTGTGAGATAATGAAAACCATATTCAATAGAACCATGTAGTTTTTTTTAAAAAAAGTGTAAACAATGTGTTGGCAACTTATTATATTATGTGCCTACGCGCATAGGGGTGCATCAAAACAGCAAGTTATTTGAATTTTTTATTTTTTTGTTGTACGAGCGACTATTCTGGCGTACATTTTATTTCAGTAGTATACGCAGAGAATAAAACTCAGAGCCTCATCATCCACCAAATGGAGTGTCATCGTCATCCAGCAATGGCCATGAGGATGGTGTTCATATGAAAACGTATTTCATCTATCATAACTTTCATACTCTGTCACCTCCACAAACGATAATGTAGTATGTTTGAAAGTATAAATTTAATGGGTCTAAGTAATTATAAACCACCAAATTTGTAACAGCCGATCAAATACGTATCGTTAATGTTTGAGCAGGCTTGATGCGGTCGGGCATACTGAATGTGAATGAATTGCAAATGATACAAACATTACTTACCGGGGATGGTAATAGCGGCGGTGATATATGAATCCGAAGTATACGCGAAGCTTTTTTTTAATCCAATAAAGAAAACTGCTAATGATGCTACATCATGTAGAGATAAGTGAGAGTGGTTTCAGCGGTGAAAATGTATGCGACAATGATTATTGCCTTACCTATTAGTGAGTATAGAAGTGATTGATGCCTTGCAAAAAATCTGCTGACTAAAATCTTTATACGTCTGTAGTTTCTATGGAGCTCTAGAGATTTCTTAATTTCAGGATCACATCTATAGAAACATGCCCCTTACTAGTAATTTCAGGAAAGATGAGGAGGATTTCTTAAAATTCTTGTTGAAAATCCTTAACAGCGTACTTTTCGTGGCTCATCCCATCTCTGCGATGTCGTGTTGCGTGGTACCGGCAAGGACGATCGCAAAGCAAACCTTGTTAACCGTGATTAGCTGCGGAGGGCAATTTCCTTTTCGTCATTTTTTTTCCGAGCGACTCGATCGGAATAAAATGGGCATTAGCCACGGTCCCGTGAGCGGCGCTCGTCTGCTCAGCGCTTGTTTGTGCACCACGCGCTCTCAGCCGGCATAAAGTAAATACAATTTCATTTCTCTCCTATTTTGTATTTGAATATTGATTCGTTTGAGGAGTCTAAAGTGTTCGAGTTTATTCAGGACGTCACCTGACATTATTTTTCAATTCCACTCAGCAGCTGAAGTCGCTTTACATAATAACGTGTTTTTTAACGCCCAGTTATTTCTACCTGAATCTGAATCCCGAAATGTGAGAAAGTAGCTTTACAACTAATTCAGGGCAGAATTACAAAGGAAAACATACAGCAATTCAGTATATATATTGCAAAACATTATGAATAATTACAATTGAAACTACGTGTCATCTCGGACTGCTCGAGTAGTTAGCCAGTGATCATCACACACGGACTGTTCGAGCGATCAGTGTCAACAGCTTGAAGCTGCCATTTCACCGAGCTGTCAAACCGTCGCAACTGCTCGGACGGTCCGTGTATTGTACATAGAAGACTGTAGTTCACTATGGAGTCGCAGCTTGAAGTTGTCCATCCCGACTGCTTCAAGCTGCCCATGTATGGCGGCTCTTAGCAAAATTAAACTGACAATTGAGTCATTGCAGAACATTCGAAGAAAATACATATAAAGTGTAAAAAATATTTATTTAACAATAATAAAATGATACATTAACATTAGTTTTACAATGTGCACCTTACAGTTAACATTTTCAAAACAATGTGAGTCTCAAACTCATAAACTAGGACATGTCCTGTATCTCAGGAGTCAGTGGCTCCACCCAGATAAATAAACTCAATAGCGTACATCTTTGGAACTTAATGTTATGATTTAATTAAAATAAACGAACCTGTATGTGGTTGTGTGTGTGTGTTGGGTGTGTGTGTGTGTGTTGGGTGTGTGTGTTTGTGTGTGGGTGTGTGTGTTTGTATGTGTGTGTGAGTGTGTGTGTGTATGTGTGTGTGTGTGTGTCTGTGTCTGTGTGGGTGTGGGTGTGTGGGTATGTTTGTGAGTGGGTGCCTGTGTGTGGGTGGGTGTGTGTGTGTGTGTCTGTGTGTGTGTATGTGTGTGCGTTTGTGCGTATGGGTGTGTATGCATGCGCGTGGGTCCGTGTACAATAATTGGTAGTTTACCTTATAAGAACTTCAGTTTCCTCATAATCGTATTTTACGTAAATCACTTACCACTTTATTTTTTGATGGAAGGTCATGAACAAGTCAGGAATTGAGGTAGTCACGTTACAAGCCGCAAGTGGGAGTTGTAACACAAAGTTTAATCTCCAATCAGTCGTGTTCACATTTCCAACAAACCTGCCGACATCTACGACGATAGCTGCTAACTACTTGCGAGTTGGTTGCGTATTCACGCGGCACTAATTATGAGACAATCTCTCAAACTGAGCACATGCACGTTCTCACACTTGGGGATAAGTTAAGCTAAACTAGCACTCCTTTGAGTGAAAGTGAAAACTACGTTTTGTGATTAAATAAAAAAAAAACAATTAATCTAAAGAAAAGTTTACTAGAAAAAAAATCCACGGGGACCAGGCAGCGGACGGTACTCGAACCCGCATCCTTCGCTATCCGGGCGAATGCACTGACCTGAATCATAACTATAATTGCTATTTCTTCTTTCAAATGTGTAATACTTGAAAAAGTATTCATTTGACATTGTGGGTTACCTACAATGCGAAGAGATAGCGCTGCCTTGCAGCTTAAGGCTAGGAAAATTTCAACGCTGCTAATAGGGCCGTGGTAGCATAATGGTCAGTGCATTCGCCCGGATAGCGAAGGATGCGGGTTCGAGTCCCGTCCGCTGCCTGGTCCGCGTGGTATTTTTTTTTCTAGTAAACTTTTCTTTACATTTAAACATCTAGCAGTTAAATGCTTAAAAAAATAAATAAAATCATAACAATTAATATTTTAAATGGAAAATTTTCGCAGGTAAATGAACATCTTAATTATTTTGTAAAAGGTTAGCTATGTTCAGTACAAATCATCTGGCTAGAGCTACATAAAAAGCGGTCATCTGCGAGCTGGATTCGCGCATGAAGGGGTTTTGTGCCATTATCTATACAACACTACGTACTACTTTTACTACAATTTTTAGTATAATCATAATCAAAATCATTTATTGAGTTTAGGCTGTTACAAGCACATATGAATGACTAGAAGCTACGCCATCAGTTCGTAAATCTACGGCGGGAGACCTTGCACTGAGATTCTTCTCAGTCGGTTCTCCGACTACAAACTGAATAAGGGCTGTTTTTCTCCCAGTCGTATTATTTACAGAGTCGTCAAGTTAAAAAATGTCTTCAGAGGTGATTCAATAAGTCACCTTTCATTACATAATGATTTAATATACATTATTTATCTGAATTTTGGTTGCTGTGTCATACAGTATAAATACAAATAGTGTCATTTATGTTTTTATTTATTTTTAAGCATTTAACTGCTAGATGTTTAAATCTAAAGAAAAGTTTACTAGAATAAAATCCACGCGGACCAGGCAGCGGACGGGACTAGATCCCGCACCCTTCGCAATCCGGGCGAATGCACTGACCATTATGCTACCACGGCGCCATTCGCCGCGTCGAAATTTTCCTAGCCTTAAGCTGCAAGGCAGCGCCATCTCTTCGCATTGTAGGTAACCCACAATGTCAAATGAATACTTTTTCAAGTATTAAACATTTGAAAGAAGAAATAGCAATTATAATTATGTTTTTATTTATTTTTAAGCATTTAACTGCTAGATGTTTAAATCTAAAGTGTCATTTATATTAAGTGTGACATAGTATTTTATTGATTTAATTATGGACCATCAACACAGCTACATAAATACAAACAAACTTACACAAATGCTTAAGTATTAGGATATAATATAATTGTAATTAAAGATGGCCTCATCATGCGCTAAACAGAAAACAGTTTTTTTTACATTTTCTACATACTTCTTTTCTATTTTCTTTAATGTTATAGCGGCAAGTAAAAATTACAACTCTCCAGCAATCATGGTTCATAACATACAGCCTGGTGACAGGCAAACAGGCATAAAAAGGGACAGTGGAGTCAGAGAAATAAGAAAGTTTTTACCTTTTCGGTACAGAATCCGAAAAATGATCATTGAAGATTGCTACATGATAGCATGAGAAGGCATACACTTCTCTTGAAAGACTAATCTTTTGCTTTGTAATATAATAATAATCATAATCAAAATCATTTAAAGTCTAGGCTGTTACAAGTACATATGAAAGTCTAGAAGCTACGTCATCGGTTCGTGGGAGACCTTGTACTGAGAAGAACCGGCAAGAAACTCAGCAAGGGCTGTTTTTTTCTCCCTGTTTTATCATTTACAGAGTCGTCAAGTTGAAAAATGACTTCAGAGATGATTCATGAAGTCACCTTTCATTACATAATGTGAAATTATACATTAATTGTTCACCTGCATTTTGATTGCTGTGTCACACAGTATAAATAGATAAGTATAAATAATAATAAAAACCTATTGACGGCGTTCCAGTCATACTTTTAACAAAGCTTGTACATGATTTACATAACGATTGCTACCTTGCGATAAGAATAAGAACAATGTATGTATGATAGTCTCCAATTTGAGTTGCAAACTAATTCGGAGACTATTGTAAACGGTTGCCTAGCAACCTACACTATTGTTCCCGGATAAGTATTCTATCTAAAATAAACTTTTTGTAGCGTCATCCATTTGATGTAAAACTCGATACTGTACCCTTAGAACAAACCAATATCGATTTCGAATAGTTTGCGAGTGCGAAATGTTGTTGTCAAATATGTACTGATTTTTAGTATTTTTTTTATGTTATAGGGGGCATACCAGCAGACGGCTCACCTGATGGTAGGTGATCACCGTCGCCCATGGACACTTGCAACACCAGGAGTATCACGAATGCGATGCCGGCCTTTAAGGAAGGAGTACGCTCTTTTTTTGAAGGTTCTTGGGTCGTATTAGCCCGGAAACACTGCTGGCGACAACATATTCCACAGTTTTGTCGTACGTGGTAAAAAATTTCGACAAAAACGCACGGTTGTGGATAGCCACGCATCAAGATGATGGGGATGAAGTTTTTGTCGCGATGTACGATGGCGAAATGCAGCAGCTGGAATTAATCCGAACAATTCCTCAGAACACTCCGCGTGATAAATGCGATAGAAGATGCAGAGCGAAGCTACATCCCTACGCAAAGCCAAAGGATCAAGCTGATCGGAAAGGTCCTGGTCGTCGACGATTCGAGCCGCTCGGCGCTGGATGCGATCCAAAGGGAGAAGCTGGTACTGGGGTGCCCCCGCCCAAAGATGAGAGCAGTACTCCATGTGAGGCCGAACCTGTGCCTTATAAAGCTGCAGTCGGTGGGCCGGTGTGAAGTACATTCTCGATCTATTGAGCACACCAAGCTTCTTAGAGGCCAATTTGGCCTTGCCCTCTAAATGATCCCGAAACTGGACGTCGCTCGATATGTCAACAATGTATAGCGCTCCTGTTCAATTTTCCATACAAAACTTGACAGTGACATTTCGCACTCGTAAACTATTCGAATTCGGTATTGGTTCGTGCTAGGGGCACAGAACTGCCAACTTCATAAAATAATGACTGGAAACTTTTGGATGCGTATGCGTTCGATATTCTGAGTATAATGTTTCCATCATAAGATAAGAATGAAAATTTTACTAGAAAAAAACTCCACGCGGACCAGGCAGCTGTTCAGTACTTTTAAACGTATTCATTTGGCATTGTGGGTTACCTACAATGCGAAGAGGTGGCGCTGTCTTGCAGCTTAAGAAAGGCTTGAGAAAATTCAACACGGCCATCGGGACCACGGTAGGATAATGGTCAGTGCACTGGCCCGGATAGCGTAGGGTGCGGGTTCGAGTCCCGTCTGCTCCCTGGTCCGCGTGGATTTTTTTCTAGTAAAAATTGATTTCGATTAAACATCCAGCATTTACACGCTTGAAAATAAAAAAAGAGTGTTATGACCACACGACTAAAGTGAAACTTTTTTTAGCTCCAATGATCTCAAAATCATAAACATAACCTGAAGATTGGTTGTTAGAAGAAAAAAAACCACCAACCCGCGCTGGGTCCGTTATCACCCTCCAATCCGCACTGGATCCATTATCACCCAAAATCCGCGCTGGGTCCGTTATGACCCACCAATCCGCACTGGGTCCGTTATCACCCACCAATCCGCGCTGGATCCGTAATGACCCACCAATCCGCACTGAGTCCATTATGATTCACCAATCCACACTGGGTCCGTTATTACCCACCAATCCGCACTGGGTCCGTTATCACCCACCAATCCGCGCTGGATCCGTTATGACCCACCAATCCGCACTGGGTCCGTTATCACCCACCAATCCGCACAGGGTCCGTTATCACCCACCAATCCGCGCTGGGACCGTTATGACCCACCAATCCGCGCTGGGACCGTTATGACCCACCAATCCGCACTGGGTCCATTATCATCCACCAATCCGCACTGGGTCCGTTATCACCCACCAATCCGCACTGGGTCCGTTATCACCCACCAATCCGCGCTAGGTCCATTATTACCCACCAATGCGCGCTGGGTCCATTGTCACCCTCCAATCCGCACTGGGTCCATTATCATCCACCAATCCGCACTGGGTCCGTTATTACCCACCAATCCGCGCTGGGTCCGTTATCACCCACCAAGCACTAGATTCATGTGGTTTGTGTCCGGTATTGTTCATTGTTTACCGGTGAGTCACCAATGACACTAATCGTAACGGGAAATCGGAATACATCGGAATCGTCAGTTTACCCCCCCAGTCAAGCGTGCCTAAAGAAGTTTTACTTCAATAATTAGATGCTTATGTCAATTAAAAACACATTCGCCAGTTTACCCCCCAAGTCAAGCGTGCCTAAAGAAGTTTCACTTCAATAATTAGATGCTTATGTCAATTAAAAACACATTCGCCAGTTTACCCCCCAAGTCAAGCGTGCCTAAAGAAGTTTCACTTCAATAATTAGATGCTTATGTCAATTAAAATAACACATTCGCCAGTTTACCCCCCAAGTCAAGCGTGCCTAAAGAAGTTTCACTTCAATAATTAGATGCTTATGTCAATTAAAATAACACATTCGCCAGTTTACCCCCCAAGTCAAGCGTGCCTAAAGAAGTTTCACTTCAAAAATACAACTTCATATGGAATATATGTATAAACGCTTAATAACATTACATAGAGAGTAATTATAAAACATTTGATGATGATAATAACTTAGAGTCCACACAACGGCCGCCGAGACACCGGCGACGGCGGCGTGGTATGAGTCGCGATTGTACGTGCTTATCTCCTCCTCTAGTCCCGCGGGCCTCCTCCCCCTCCGCCCCCCTAACCCCTGCTGTCCTCCGTCATGACGTAGTGTCCGGAGCCCCCAACCCGAGCCATGATATTGTCCGACTCCCGCGAGATGCAATTTGTCAACGCTTCAAGAATTAGGCTGCATTTTCGGGAGTGTTCGGGATTCCGGGCTGCTGCGCTCGTTTTCTTCTAGGATTTTATTAGTGTTGTAAATGTGGATGATAATATTAATACCAATGTTATTTAGTGTATATGGTTTTGTAACTTGTGATATATATTACCATAATTACATAGAATAAAAGTGGACAAGCGGATACCGTCTCCCGATAGTCGGTACTTTTTAATAATAATAATAATCATCATCATCAGCCTATTAATGTCCCCACTGCTGGAGCACAGGCCTTCTCTATGGATGGAATAGGGACATTGGGCCATGACCCAACACGCGGGCCCAATGCGAATTGATGGGTGCTAACGTCTGCAGATGCAGCCGGAACCAACAGCTTAACGTGCCTTCCGAAGCACGGAGGGGCTCGAGATAGTAAATTTTTGGTCACCCATCCAATGACCGACCTCTGCGAAAGTTGCTTAACTTCAACGATCGCAACCACTTGCGCCATCGAGCTCCTAATAATAATAACATAGCTTTATTCAGTAAAAGGTCAACATTACATAATATTAATAAATATAAAAAAAAAATGGGTGTGTGTACTTATGTAGGCGCGTGAGAAGTTATCCTTCTTTGGCATCGTTTAAAATTAGTTTTTAATTGCATGCAAATAATTAATTACAATAAATTAATAAAAAGTCTGGAAAAGGACACAGTCAATAAAGTTCAATTTTAATTTGAAAAAATAATTAAATAATCAAAATATTCAATTAAAATCGCTACTGAATATAATTTATTAGAACATATGTGATTTGCACTTGTATGAAACTCAAACACGTATTCCGAATATACAAACTAGAAACATGTGGATAAATATTATAAATATGAATACCTATAACTGTTACTTTATTACAAAAAGTAAAGATGTGGTTTTTGGTTCTACTACACCAATGGTCAAGAGATGGCGCTGTAGTCTCCTGAATCGCGCTTTGGTTCCTTTGTTCCAGATACATAAATACTTTTGATATGATAAATATGAATACCAATAACTGTTACTTTATTACAAAAAATAAAGATGTGGTTTTTGGTTCTACTACACCAATGGTCAAGAGATGGCGCTGTAGTCTCCTGAATCGCGCTTTGGTTCCGTTGTTCCAGATTAATAAATACTTTTGATAGGCCTTCACAATGCAGTCGTTAGCACCCACTAAATAGAGATTCTATTTATATTTTGTTGGTAGATTTTCTTAATGTGCGGTAAACACAAAAGTAACGCATGAAGTTGGTCGCTAAAGCGACAAATTAAGAGTAAAAGACTGCTCAACATAGTTTATAGATTGTCACATCGGAAGTTTCTCGTGAATCGGAAGAGCTTGATGGCGAGCAAGTCTGCTCTGCGATGGTGAAAGTCAAGCAACTTTCCCAATGATCTCTCATAGGATAGGTGACCAAAAATATTAACACTAGACCCTCCGAGTTTTGGAATATATTTCTTTATAATTAGCGTCATCGCCATACATCCTAATAAATTGTAACGTGTCGGGATGGGGTACGAAATTATATGCCAGTTCACGATTGACAGTTCTTTATTAACCACTCAGTTCACACAGTTAACGCACAATGTTAATCACAAAACACGCACTAAACACTGCACTTTTTACAAGTATTTAAACAATCGCACTTAAACACTTTACTTGCACTTTGATCGCCTTTGTATTCGTTCCGAAATCGCTGTTGAAACTCAACTGTTATCGCTTTGAAACTAAAACCACCCTAAAACTGTCTGCCAGGTGCGGTCGCAGCCTGAAATTTTGGAGGGGGTCACTCATTACACTAATAAAAAATAGGTATCTAGAATAAAATAAACATTATTCCACAAGACACTTTTTGACACAAGATTTTTCAATTTGACCTTAGATTTGGGGGGACCTTAGACATGACCCCCCCGGTCATGTCTCCCCCTTCGGACCGCGCCTGCTGTTTGCTGCGCGGCGTCGATCGCGCTATATATAGTACGCCAATCGACGCATTCTAGAAAAGTCCCGTTAAATTGAGAGTTAACTAGCACCCGTGAGTGCGTAGTACCTACGTAGGTAACGTAGGTCGTTGCACTTTTTTCCTTACGCCGCACTGCACAAGGCTCATATTAGAATGAGTAACTCGTGGTGTACTGGTAAAATCTGTCTCCAGTATTTTCAGGGTTTTGTTTCGAGAGTGTATGTGACAATATCTTACACAGTTATATATATACATATATATATATTGTAAGCGTTTAACTGCTACATGTTTTAAATCCAAAGAAAATTTTACTAGAACTGTGGGTCACCTATAATGCGAACAGACGACGCTGTCTTGCAGCCTAAGATATGCTAGAGAAAATTCGACACGGACAATTAGGACCACGGTAGCATAAAGGTCAGTTTAAATATGTACCTCTCTTTATCATCAAGGAGACCTGTAGGAAACATTGAAATGTCTGTCCGAATAGCATTTCGCACCTCAGTAACACGCTTCTGCCTTACAATATAAACAATAACTCTCAACTTAATGCTCAGATCAAATTTCAGATGGCCTGTTCATTTTTTCTGTTACCTAATCGTCTATTTTAACGATAACAAACTCAACATTGAAACGACCGTCATAAAGCCGTCATAATAACAAAAGAAATTAATGACGGTAGCCGTATACAAATGGACGGCCGCGGGCAAAATAAAAACACTAGAATTCACTGTAACATGTCGCCGGATGAACGGGGACACCAGCCAATTTAAAAACACACATATTCCGGCATTCCCTACCGACCGCATACATCGGTTGGCTCATATGCACTGCTCTATACCCAACCGCAAGTAACTCGACGGTGTATGCCAAATCAAGAGAGAATACCTCTATATTTGAATTCTTGGAGTACACGGTGGATGAATGGACAATGGCTGACGGCTACGTCGTATTAATCAGAAAAGAGGAACACGTCTGCAACAACTTCGTGGGGTACCACATATATTTCTCCTTTTACACATGCAGGACTGTGCGTTTTAGATAAAATGTGGCAGTGTCCTCATCATCATCTGATGGACGCCAACTGCTAGACGCAGGCCTCCTCAAGGGATTTCCATATGGAACGATCCTGCGCTCTCCGCATCCAGTGGGTCCCCCCGACTGGCTTGATGTCGTCAATCCACCTCGTGAGTGGTCTACCGACACTGCGCTTCCCGGTGCGAGGTCACCATTGAAGCACCTTGGGACCCCAACGTTCGTCATTTCGCCGAGCTATGTGCCCCATCCATTGACACTTCAGTTTAGTGATCAATAGAGCTATGTCTGTTGTTCTAGTTCTTCTACGGATTTCCTGATTTCTGACTCGATCACGTAGAGAAACACCGAGCTTCACACACACCGACAAGAAACTCAGCACTTACAAACACATTCTTATGAGGCCCATAGTCAACGACCACGTCTTAGCTCCATATGTCGTCATTGGCACACTGTTCGAGGACCTTGGTCTTCAGGCAATGAGGTATTTCGGACGAAAAGACATTGCGTATTTCTCAAACGCCGAGAAATACGCGATGTCTTCTTGTCTGGAATTCAAGAGAAAGCCGAGTTGGATTCGGCGGTTTACCCCAATCTGGAAATTGGACTTACCCAACTGGACTATTTGTCCCAAATATATATATTTGTCGACAATTTTGAGTGCATAGTTCTCAACTATTACCGAGTGAAGCGGAACACGAGCGTTAGACATAATTTTTGTCTTACTCATGTTCATATTAAGACCTACTTGTTGAGAGGCTCTGCTGAGATCGTTAAGCATTGTATTGAGATCCTCCAAATTACACTGCGTTACACGATTTTGGTACCCTCTTAACTGTTAGCTGGAATGAATAGGTATGAGTCATAGATTAAATGTTCCAAACATATGTGGTATCCATCACGTCTAGTTTTCGATGTACATGTCAATTATTATTTTCTACTACCCTCAGTTTAGGCGTAAAAGACCGCTACCGTTTTTGAAGTATTGTACTTTTTGTGGATGATTTTTATGTGGGACAGCAGAGCCACAGAAAAACACTACAAAAGTATGGCCAAAAAGGTCAGTTTGTATGTGGAAAATCTAATGTGAAACATGTACCATTGATAGATCCTAAAAAGGTTATTTTACCACCACTCCACATTTTTTTTAAATTTTTGTGAAGGCTATGAATAAAGAGGGATGGCTTTTTATATTTGAAGACAGTATTTTCAAAGTTAAGTGACGTCAAACTCAAAGAAGGAATATTTGTGGGACCACAAATATGTACTTTGATAAACGACCCAAATTTTGACAAAAAGCTTACTAATACGGAACTTGATGCCTGGTTGTCACTGAAAGCAGTTATAAAAGGGTTTTTTAGGGAACCACAGAGCCGAAAATGAGGAACAGATTGTGAACGACATGTTAAAAGCATACGAAAAATTGGGTTGCAGAATGTCATTAAAAATTCACTTTCTTCATTCTCATTTTTCTTTTTTTCCATCTAATCTTGGTGCGGTTAGTGATGAGCAGGGTGAGAGGTTTCACCAGGATGTGCTAGGTGATTACTGTTGGCGTTTAAAACGAGAAGATCATTCGAAGCACAAAAGAAAACGTTGAAATTTCACGATTTTTTTTATAAAAAATTCATAGGTAATATTTTTGTTGACGTTTTTTTACTTAAATGATAAAATTAGGCTTAATTAATGTACAAAAAATTGGTTAATTTTATAAGATTTCTTTAAAATATGTTTTGACGTTTTAATTTCTAATATAAAATGGCACTTTCTTGCGGAAAAAAAATGAGACGTGATGGAAAGAAAATTTGTATGTATGTTTATTAAAGGATACATATAAAGAAAAAATCATGACATTACAAAGCGGGTACTCAAATTTTTTGAAAATTTGTAACGCAGTGTTATCTGCCATAATGACCATATCATCGGAAAATCGAAGGTGAGTGATGTACTCGCCGTTGTCGTTGATGCCAAATCCTCTCCAATTCAGAAACTTAAAGACATCTTCTAACGCAGCGGTAAACAGTTACAGGATGATGACATCTCCCTGTCGCACTCCTCACTGCAGATGGATAAGTCTGGTCTTGTATGAGGACTGTCATGGTCGCGTTTTCGTACAAACTCTTCAGCACCTGGATATAGTGATAGTGGATACGGTATCTCTGTAAGGATCTCAACACAGCCCATGTTTCCATAGATTCAAAGGCATTCTCATAGTCCAAAAAGCTAAGCATTGTTATATTCTTCGGTCTTTTGTATAACCTGGCGCAGCGTGTTGATGTGGGCTATAGTGCTAAAGCCTTTCTGAAAACCTTGCTGGAAGTCGTCTAACCTATTAGTGAGATGATTCGTAATCACTCTCGAAAACAACTTGTAGACATGGCTCAGCAGCGAGAAGGGTCTGTAATTCTACAAAAGGGTGTTGTCACCTTTTTTGAAGAAAGGCACCACCATGCTCCTGTTCCATGCCTCTGGCGTTATACCTTCGTGAATGACGGAATTGAACAATCGCTGAAAGATTTTTCGTACTGGTTTTCCGGCCGCTTTCAGGAGTTCTGCTGTAATTCCGTCATCCCCTGGCGCCTTGTTGTTCTTTAGCTGTTTGAGAGCGTTACTAATCTCATATAGGTTGACGTCCGGGATATCTTCGGTAAAGTGGAGGGTTGATTTGGCTCTGAGGTCTTTAGCCAAATCATCAATATGTTTTTGTGTTGAGGTGTACAACTGCCCATAAAATCAAAATCTCAAAATCTCAGGCTTCGAGTAGATAAGACTTCTGTTTTAGGTCTACAGCCGCGTCAGCTGGCGCTGTCAGATAGACAGATCACGCAAACACTTTCGTATCTTTGTTGTTTTTTATGGTATCTTTAATCCTTTTGGTATTAAAGAACCTAAGGTCACGTGGCTGTGACGACAGTGTATGTAAGATTAAAAGTATAATGAAAGAAATGGAATAACACGCGTGATATGAAGAGACAAGATTAAATGTGTATCTTGGTACCCCAAGAAAGAAGTTTAAAAGTGATATTTAAAAGACATAATATAAACAATAATAATATATACATATATATATACATATTTATTTCAGATTTTCATCCTATATTAGTAACAATGGTGTTTGAAAATCTCATATTAGTAAATTTGATAATATTCAGAAATAAACAACTAGAAAATCCCTCTCACCATGTGTCGATATATGCGATGCACTGGAGCTGAAGCGCTGAGTGTAGCTTTCGGACAGCAGCGGTAAGAGATTCTAAAGTAATTCGATACAGATTCCGCTATGTCCTTTATATCTCCTTGAACGTGCTAATTTCTGCACCTGCACCCTTATAGGTGCTTTTTAATATATCTTATTGTAAATTACACCCACCAAAAACATTCTGTAAAAACTAGCCAAGTCTCGATGGAGCTGCTTGTTTATCTCTAAAAAGTAATGAAGTCTAGACAAAGTCGTGCCAAGTCTAAGGTTCCTTACTGCGATTTCTTTATTCTTATTGTTAATGTTGTGTGACTTGGCCGTTGAAGGGTACACAAGGGCACAAAACCAGGTGTTATGGTTTAATTTCTGAAAAATCGGCGCGGTATTTACGCCTAAGCCGGTTGTATTCGGTGATCGCTGAAGCTTTAGCTTTTATACTCTTGAAGTCAACATTTATGAGGTGCGCCCCACGAAGATTGGTTACTCGTGAAAGCGCCAGGCTTGGCCACAAGAAAAATAAAGGTGCCAATGTCCATGAGGGCATTTTTTAGACTTAGAACTTGGTATCACCGCTATTCTTACTCCAATGCATTTTATTTTGAGCGACATTAATATTATAGTATAATTTGTTAATTTATTTTGTGTAATGTTCGAGATCAATAAAATTAATCATTCCACTATTTTTTCTTGTAAACTCGTAAGTATAAGTATAAAAGCCAGTCTAGTGTTATCCAGAGTTTTCATTTAATTTTATTTATATGCGTATTAAAAGCAGAAGGGGAGGCATTCGCCCAGCAATGGGACGCTATAGGCTAGATTAAATTAGAAGATGTGTCCCACTACGCTGGTATTTGCAATAACAGTCGATTTTTTTATGTAACAATAGTAGTAGGGAGCCTAACCATATCTCTAATACAGCTGAGACTTCATCAGATACTTCAGACCTTCGATTTTTGACATCAAATAAAGCGAGCGGCCCACCAAGTTGGATATTTTTTGTAAAGGCGGTATGTCAATCTCTTCTAATAGCTTGGTTCGTGTTTTCTAATCAGGGTCACCAGGTACTCCAGATCTTCGATTATTCTAGTTTTTATAGTTTTCCCTTTATGTGGCCAATAAACCCTAACTCTGTACCAAATTTCAGCTCTCTGAGTTTATGGGAAGTACTAGTTCTATTCTGATGATCATGAGTGTCATAAATACGATACTTTGCTTTCGCTTAACTTCGGAATTAAATGCCCTACAGACTTGAAATTTTGGATTTTAAGTATGTTATTATAGCTTACTGGATGACGAAAATTTCTGTGTTCTGGTCTTATCCAGAGGTTCTCAAATAGGGGCCTAAAAATGCGGCGAAATGGTTCCAGTAAAGGATCGTACGGCAGTGTTTGCTTCGCGCTCGACTTGTCATTTACAGCTCGCTCGAGTAGAATCCTCCTTGCAATAAATAATTAATACAAGATTCTCCGTGTAAGACTTTTTCAATCTAAATTATCATTGTTAGAATAGTTCCATGTTGTAAAGAATACCTCAGTAAAAATATATATACTTTTTCTTAATTAAAAATTTGCCCTTTCTGTAGGTACTTAGAGCTAAATTAAATAATATGAATCACTGGAAAATTCAATTTCATCTCGGTAAATAGTTGTTAAGGTTTTAGGCGATCGAAGACGATCAGTATCTTGCGACAGCACGCTCATCAATTTAGTACGTGGGTATTTACAGCGTTCGTTTCATTTCGCCGCGCTTCCTCCGAGTGGGGGGAGGTCGAGAGAGGCGGGAGTGGGGGGGGGGGGTATATTTATGAGCCGCTCGTCAGCTGATGCGGCGCTTCCGAGACTGGACCCGTTATCCTATTCTTTGGAGGGCTCCAGATTAATTGCTAATGTTCCGGTTTAGTTAGAAAAGTTTTCCCCTGTTAGAAAATCTGAAAATATTCTTTGCTTTAATAAATTAATTTCGGAGTAAAGGTTTATTATTATCTTGCAAAGTGGATTATTTTACACTTTGTTGTTCTAGCGATGTTTTTATATTCTTTATAAAGGGCGACTTGATACACTTTTTTGGTTTTGAAATATGCATTCGCTGATGACTTATCCAGTTAAGTTTTTCCATTATTTGCTATAAAATTCAAAGAAAACAAGTTAAATGCTAAAGATGCACTTTTATTGTATTATGATGATCTATAAAACCGATAACAGTCGTAATCTACACTAATATTATTTATTTATTTTCATTTGCACACTTATTACTTTACAATAAACCAGTTAAGATTCAAGAAACTCAAACATTTATACATGTTCGGCCAAACCTTTTTTATAACTTTTTAAAATAAACAGCCTGGCACCTTTTCGACGTGTTTTTAAATTTATAAATATTTTTATATATCAGTCTGTCTGTCTGTTTTGACACTCCATTCTCTCGTATCTACTCGTGTCATATGGCTTGTTTGTTTATTTATAACCCTCATATATTATATATCTTCAACTTATCTAAGTACTGTGTTTTCCTCTCCTACGTTCTAATAGGCTATGCGCCAAGAGCGCGCAGAAGAAGCTACAATGGAGAGTTCCACAAGCCGTGCCCCTGTAGAACTGTAAGCCAGAATTCATTTCCAAAGCTAACCGGACGTACAAATTATAATACCTGGAGTTTTGCCATGAAAATGATCCTCATTGATGCGGATCTCTAGAAAGTCGTAGAGAAACCATCTTTTTATGCGGCTAAACCCACGCAAGAAGAGTTTCAACACCGTGATCAACGAGTTGGGCTAAAAAATGCCTCCACATCGCCGAGAGCATTTATCCTTTAGTAATGGAATGTGACACAGCTGAAGTGACTTGGAATGCATTGAAGAAAACAAATGCAGATAACAGTCTCAGTAGACGTCTGTCACTGTTAAAGTAACTGTTCAATGCCATAGTCATACCCCAACATCGAAGCCTACATCAACGACATTCGCGACACACAACAGAAAATATCTGCTATAGAAAAAAAAGGCAATAGAAGACGAATTTGTTGGTGTGATAATGCTTGCTGGTTTGACAGATGAGTCCAAATCTACCAATGGTGATGGCTATAGAACACTGAGGCGTTAGGAGAAAAGATGGACCGGTAAACCAACGAGCACCAATAGATAATTCTTCAGTATCCCGAGTAGCATCATTGGCGACGTTCAGGGCCGTAGGTACATACCTCCAGCTCTGAACATCGGTTAGCTCGGAAATCTCGGCTGCACGGAAGGAAACAAATGGTTTAAATGAGCAGACTGGTAGCTTTCCAATTATAGCATTATAGCGCATTATGCGGCATAATGCTTAACGTTGAGTGTTTCAACTAAATCAACGCTTTGCACAATCGAGTACTCTCAAAAGTAATGCTATCGTGTGATGCGTGCAATCGTACCAACTCAGAGACAGAAAATTAAGTGTTTTTTCTTTAAGTTGGCATTGATCGAAATGTTTTATTTATATGTTATCGTTAGTAATATTATTTATTGTTGAAAAATTATTAAAACTTTCTTTTCATTATAGTTTCTCTTTAAATAATCAAAGTTAATTCAAACTGTGTTAAAAAATTAAATATAAATATGGATGAAGGTACAAACATTGACTTTTTTTTTCAACACTGAACTTAGCGCACTCTGCTGGTGCATTTGAAAACTAATTCACGTTCCAATTAAGCATCAGCATAATTCGGCATTGTGCGCCACTGAGTCGCATTATGCTCTGTAATTGGAAAACCACCTCCGTAACCATTTCAATACTGTCACGGAATCTGACCACATCACATATTTTACAGGCTTTCTCTTATGAGCCTCGAGGATGTATGTAGCGAAACGTGCTGCAATTAGCGCTGAAGTTCCATCCTTGGGATAGTGGCTGGTTTCAGTGGCGCAAGTCTAGCTTTGCCCCCAATTAATGCTAGTTTTACCGAACTGTGTCGGCCAAAGTGAAACGCCAATAAACGACGCAAGCATAAGCCAGTTCACTTGCATTGGAAAAAATATGGACTTGGCTATCTACGATTGGAAATCCGCCCGAATAACATCTTGGGATGACGCCACCAGACAGACCTTGCAGCTCCTGAAACCAGGACTTCCATTTCTGAATAAGAACTTCAGGTAAGCTGTGGTCCCAATCTAGCCCTAATTTCCACGTCTTTTGGGAAGTAATTCTGACCTTTATCACTAAGGGGTAACTAGGCCCAAAGTGTCATAGACCGACATAAGCAGAGGTAGGCGGAACGTTTAGTATAGTTCACAGGTAAACTGGTATGCACTTGAGAAAGCATAAAGAATCATTACTGATAAGCCAAGTCAACCCCAGGACAAGTATTTGTAAAGGGGACGACGGACCTAACCCTACCTCAGAAGCGTTGGTGGCGCGAAGATCGGAAGGTATGAGGGACAGGGATTCAGGGTTATTAGATACCCACAAGAAAATAAATTAGTGTCATTGAAAAACAATAGGGTATTTGACAGTATTAAAAATAAAGTGCCAATTGTTAGCATCTGTGTTTAGAATGAATATAGGCAGGGGATTTTACTATTTTTACAAAAAAAATATTCATAATTTTGGGTTTTTAACCCACGAAAAAGATAATAGTTTTCGTATCTATTACAAAACGCTTGGGATTGGCGGAGCCTAAAATGATGTCACACGCAAGTAAACTTCCGGTTAATGTGTATCGTTTGACGTTTTAATAACAGTCGTGTGACGTCACACAGTAGTCAGACGCCATATTGTCGAAATGAAATGACGACGAAAATGAAGTCTTTGATTTGATTGTTTTTACTGAAATACACAACAGAATGATGAATATCCACTTTTTACGGACTCCATCAACATTAGTCAATAACGTGAGATCGTTTTCTAAAATTTGTCAAATACCCTATTGCCTAAATAAATAAAATATAAAAATATAATAATTAAAAAGAAATATAATTGCCTTTTACTTTACATTTTTGGTGTCAGAAGTGGGATATTTACATACATAGAGAGAGTATAAAAATGACTTATTAATACATGGACTATATGATACATTGTGTTGGTCGTGAACACAATTCATAAATCATTTATACTGTTAGGGTTTTTACAAGCACACATAAAAGTCAAAAACTACGTCATCGGTTCGCAAAACTACGAGAACTTGTACTAGTAATAACCACCAAGAAACTCAGCAAGGGCTGCTTTTTTTCTCCCAGTTTTATTTTATACAGTATCGTCAATTTGAAAGCTGACATCAAACTTAGGGCATAAACCAATAGTAACAGAACAAACTATAATCTATCTACAACGAAGCAAAGTAGCGGGGCACAGTATTAGATATAATTTGACATTTTCTAGATACGTGCCAAAGAAACATTGTGAACGGGAGAGCAATTCTATTTTACAGAAATCAGAGCATTCCACCGCATGGGCCGGACGGTGTAAGAGCTATTCATTGCTAATGAAAGATTCACAAAGGGCTTGGACCACATCCAATGCCGTCGGATAGATGTCAATGAGTACCCTCCATAGCGTAGCAAGAAAACGTGCTGACAAGTCAAACTGTATAACATCATGTTGAAGTAAAAGTTCTATTTTTTCAACTTCGTCGTTTTAATGCAATGTAGAATCTTGTCAGTTTTTTTATAACAATAAATAAATATTTTCAACACTCACACCAATTAGCCTAGCCCCTAAGTGAGCACTGTAGGCTTGTGTTATGGGATACTAGGGTAACGGATAGAATACATATTCTGATACATATATAAGTATATTTATATAGAAAATACACAATGAACAATCATGACTTATGATGCATATAATGCTATCGCCAAAATCAAAAGTTTTTATCAACCAAAGAGACCAAACCATAGACTTTTCAACTGTCATTTCTCCAGTTAATCTTTTAATGCAACAATGGTTTTAAATATTTAATCACATGTTTGTTGATGGAGTCACAATGAAAAGCGGAAATATCGGCCTGCCTGCGGTGCATGAAACATAATGAAGTGAACGTTATCAATCAATACATTCGCGAGACGAATGTGTTCAGAGCTGGCGTGAGGCCAGACCGCTCCGACGCTGCTGTCACGAGGACCGCAACACGTACATCATTCATTCTATGATCTTTTGAATCTTGAAAATATTAAACTACTAAGTTAACGTAAAAAAAAAAATACCTACAAAGGAGGTTGCTCAAATTAGCCCAAATGTACAAAAAATATTGACATACGTACAGGAGTGGCATTCTGTAAAGACACATTTCACTTTTCGGATTTTATCATTGGCATTCTGTAGTCAAGTGAGAATCAACGCTAGCGCTACTAGGCGAGAGTGGCGGTGAAATGAACTAACGCAGGATATAGCTTGACAATATGCTCAAGGATTTGAAGTTTAATGGCATTCTGTAACGAATTTTACACTCACTTTCGGATCCGCACTCGAATTGTTATGTCAAAGTGACTTAGTGTGTAGCTATGGCAATCAATCAAACAAACTTTGCTAATAAATTACGATTTTTGTTTATAGAAGATCTTTTAAAGTAAGTATTTTTAATAGGTCTCATTGTTTATTTAATAATTCAAAAACTCATGTGCACCTATTTTTTCAGATGTCACTCTATTGCCTTGTGCTTAATATTAATGTCAAGAAGTATAAATGAAATTGCCTCAATTTTAAGTCATCCAGACATCGTAAAAATATATAACATTTCTGCGAAATGCATCTCAACACCAAGTGTTAAAGGAACAGTAAGTAAACTCTGATTAACTAGAATAACCAATAAGTTAAATATTATATTATAAATCAAGTAGACCAGTGTTTCTTATAACTTTTACAATCCTGGAACAATATCAGAATTCTAAAAAATCTATGAGCCCGTGTCTTAAAGTATTTTAGGTAATGAAATCATAAAAAAATACTTTTATTGGCAGTTTCTTTAGTAAAGCAAATATTAAATGAGCTATTCTTTACCTTTGTTACAGTTTTTTTGAGAAATTTCAAATACCTGGAGTTGTTGTTTGCATAGATGGTATCTTTGTCACCATGATACGACCCAAAGAAAATGAAGTAGGGTATTATTGTCGTAAAGGTAAGCATGCAAGAAATGTTCAAGTAGTAAGTACACCTTTAACTGATTTTCATCTATTTGTTACTTTCTTAAAACTTGTCATGTTTCATGAACATATAAATATATAAATTTATGTAAAGATAAATTAAAAGACTGGAATTAAATTTTGTAAATATTTTGTTACAGATTGTTCATGCCGATCTCAATGTTTTGCATGTCGATGCCTCATTTGTTGGAGCTAGCCATGATAGCTTTATTTGGCACTGAGGTTCTTAGAGAAATCTTTAGCTAAATCTCTATTAGCTGCCAGGAACTCGATCAAAACATTAAGTTGCTCTACAAAGGGATGCGACGATTGTGACACCACTGCAAAAAACAGAAATGATTTTAATATAAATTAAAACTTCAGTAATCAAAACCACATTTTATTTAACTTACTTCATCTCGCCTCTCTTCTACAGTTTTTCAAATGAGCCAAAAATAAACTAAACAATGACCGCAATACGTTTGGAAGTCGATTTTCTTAACAAATGTAATTTCCACATTGAACTTTTGGGAATATTAGATGAGATTTCTTCATGGAAAAATACTTACCGCTTTTGATAAAATCCCGCAAAAACCTAAGTGGGTATTTGCATTTGTTTACCGGGGTGCGTTCCAAACTACGCTCTAGGTGCAACAAATGTCAAAATTGACATGCAACGATATTAAATACCCTAGATGCAACACGTGCGCTCAAAATGTGTCCCAATCAAGAAGTGCGTGAACACGACTCAAGCACTACGTTGAAAATCAAGATGCCGCAAAGCTCCGTGAAAAAATGCATAATAAATACTTATAGTACGTAAAGTGTCCTTTTTTTACAGGTATCTAATAAATGTTTGTAAATTTAACGCATTTGAAGCAAATAATTATGTTCTAATACTTACTATAAATTGATTTAATAGAAAAAA
This sequence comes from Chilo suppressalis, assembly GCA_902850365.2. Classification (NCBI taxonomy): domain Eukaryota; kingdom Metazoa; phylum Arthropoda; class Insecta; order Lepidoptera; family Crambidae; genus Chilo; species Chilo suppressalis. Next base: position 26,667,360 of record OU963905.1, on the reverse strand, counting down.
ACGTGATATTCAAATGCATGATCGGTAATATAGTTGTCTCTTTTCCTCGCGGTCCGTACCTGCTATGTTGCTAATAGCGCATCTTTAGTGCGTAGAGTCAAAGAAATAAGGTATTTATTCTTACGCGTATAGCAATAAGTGGTAAAATTTTACGAGCCTGCATTTTGAACTGTCATAACTCATTGACGCATTCGTTTTAATTAAGACCTTTGCATTAAATGTAACTTTGAATGTTTAAATAATGCCTTACATTGTTTTTGACTACGCGATCATCTTACGGAGCTCCGCGTATCGTCCAATTCACCTTTTGGACAGGTTTCAGCCACGATTTTGTTCGTGATGTTGTATCTAGGGTATTTAATATCGTTGATTTTATGTCACCATTAAACGTTGGTAAAAAGTTCCACTCATAGCCGTAGGTTTCGAACGATGCCCCAAGTGCGCGGAGTGCCATTCTGTTAAAAGTTTAATAGATAGATACTAGAATCGATTCTTGGATGATTCTTTAAACCTAAACCTTAATTTGACAATAGTGTATCCTTGTCATTATCTATACAAAATGAAAAGGATACTCTTATGATAAATTTAGCTTAAGTTTAGAGAATCATGCGAGAATCGACACCAATGAATAATTAAAGTAATCCATTTTATGAAAAACAGAATCAGCAATTGCTGCAATCATAGACATAGTTATAATCATAGATATCGCTTGAAGTGAGACCGATCATTCATCTATGACATAGTTTTGTATCTATGGCTCTCACTGGATGCGGCGGATATGCATTCACATCACAGAACGGATTGATTTACGTATTTTGACGACCTCCGTGGCCGAGTGGTTTGTACGCCGGGTTTCATGGCTGTCGCCGACTCGAGAGGTCCCGGGTTCGAATCCCGGTGGGGGCAGATGTTTGTGTGATGAATACGAGCATTTGTACTCCAGTCATGGATGTTTAATATGTATTTATATAAATATACTTATATATGTACAATATATGTATTCTATCCGTTACCCTAGCATCCCATAACACAAGCCTTATAGTGCTTACTTTGGGGCTAGGCTAATTGGTGTGAGTGTCGGAAATATTTATTTTATTTATTATTATTATTTACGGAATTTTCGCATTCTGTAAAAAATATTACCATCATGTGAAGCGAGATGACATTCTTATCGCAAGTGAGTTGTAGTGTTACCATTTTAAGAAATTTCGGTAAGTCGAGATCATAGGTATAGCATGTGTCTATGATCGTGATACATCGACTTAGCTCATAGAGCAACACGGAAAGAAGTAGGGACATAATCCATAATACTATTAAAATCATTCTGCTACTTTTTGCGAGGGAGGAGTATGCACACAAAGGCAGTTTAATATACATTCGCAAAAAAATTAAACTGTACTTACGACACACGCATAACAAAATAGACAATACACCCTCGTTTTTTCGCCAGGTATCAATGAAGTCGATTCGACGGATCCAAAACATGTACTGACAGGATTTTGTTCTGTGAAACAAGTCCGACGATTGAATTTTAACAAAATAATATTTATATTGTGTTTTTAAAAGTGGTTAAATAGAAATAATAGTGTCGATTCTGGCATGATTCTCTAAACTTAAAACTAATTTTACCATCAGTTCATTCTCTATAGAGAATGACAAGGATACAATGTTGTCAAATTGAAGTTGAGAATCATGCCAGAATCGACACCACTATGTTAATAATTCTACTTATATGTGAAATATAACACCATCCTATTATTAGTTTTATGTTCCATACATGTTTAAAAAAAATTACAGAACATTTTGACATTTTTGATCTCCTAACATACACTCACGTGACTTGATTCAGTTTAGAGAAATATCCGAGCGCAACTAGTTTTGTTCGTGAGCTGGGTCTGTTGCGGGGGAAAATCGGCAGAGGGAAAAGCTGTGAATGCCTACTTCCCTCCTGGCCGCTTCGGCCGTGTTGCTCTATGCACTTAAATTGATTTTCTAGATAAATTTGTAGATACGACGCCTAGGTCTAAAGTTTTACTGAATTTAAACTTAAAATTGTCTTATTTTTAAAGTTTGATAACTTGGCCAAACGGCGCATTGCCTTTGCGTTATGTGATAATCTCTACTGTATAAAATCTTGTAATCTGTGGTCTGTGTTTTTATTCTTGGTTTAAGCCCGTCACAGACGTAGCTATAATATATATTAATATATCGAAATATATATTATATTATAGCAAACTACCACAGACGGGAGCTATACTATAATATATATTTTGCCCTCAATCGGTCTGCGGTCGTACTGTACTGTAATATACCGAAATATATCTGTCGACATATTTTGGTGACATCATAGAAATATATATTATAGCTGCGTGTGCGGTCACTCGAAAATTTATATTGAAAATATGTTGTAATATGTCTTGCTATGATTCATATTAATATATATTATAGCTACGTCTGTGACGGGCTTTATTCTAGGTTAAAAATTGTTCGTGTATTATCTAAAATACTTTTTTAAAATAATTTTACCATGTAGAGTAGAAAACGATCTCAAGACCGCCCATTAATCTTACAAGAAAGAAAAGGGCACTAATTTCTTCGAAATGTTGTAAGTATACGTAAATTACAGTAGTTTTTATTTTTGTAAGACTATGTTAACCACTTGTTTGAAAAGCCACCATAAAATCGACTGGTATAAAATTTGATTATTTTATTTCCACTGCACAAACGTTGGTCCATGTCTCAATACAGCCAGTGTCTGGACATTTCGCTCGCAGGCACTGGCACATTAGAAATTAAGTTCTTTTAAATTTTTTTTTATTTATGTTCTTTTTATATATTTTCGGATTTATTTATAAGTGTCATTGTAAAAAGAGAATAAGAGAAAATTTGATTCGTACATATTGTTATTTTGTAGTTGTGAATATTTCCGAATATAGTGCTCCAAGTACGTATTAATAGAATGTAATAATATTGATTATTTTCTTATCTCAATACTTTACTTTTATAAAAATCATAAAGTTTGTGTTAAAAGAAAAAAAAGTGGGTATCATTAATAAGTTTATTCTGACCCAGGCCCAATCATAATTGTGACATTTATTGTTGTTATTCAACAACTTATATATATATATATTTTATTTCAGCAACACGCACAACAAGTCCTTTGCAGGCTTCGCCTCCATCTCAACAAAGATCTCTGTTAAAATTTGTCTAATGACACACGGCCTATTGTTGCGGTGCTAGACTGCTTACATTATATTCATGAGAAGTGGTCACTGCGCCAGCTACATCTACAACCTGCAGACCACACCAGACAGACCACAGTAGGTCTATTCGCCAACTGCTTTTGACAGATGGAAGTAATAATCACTGAGCTATTTAGTGAACCACTACTACTGCTTTATATAACACCACTCAGATACTTGTTCAGAAAAGCATCGATTAATATTCAATTTTCTCTTTATTTATATACAAAAAAAAAAAACATAAAAATTGGCAAATAGGCTGACGAGCATCTCTGACAAAAATCTAACAATGTAATGTACAGTTTCAAAGGCATCTGTCATAATTTATGAATAAAAATGTTACATATTTAATTTAATGAGTTTTACTATAAATAATCACCCTTTTATTAATTTATCTTCATTTTCATTGCAATGGGGGTTTACGCAACTCGCCGGTCTATATTATATATCATTCAGAATTAAGTAGGTATGTATATTAAATATAGGAAATACACAGAAACTAATTCTTAAATAGTTAGTTTTTATGTAGAACATTTAAAACGTTCAATCTAAATAAAGAGGAGTCCGGAGACGCAGGTGCTTAGAGTATTCGTCTTGCAATCATGAAAGTTAGGCAACTTTTGGTAATTGTATGGGTGACCAAAAACTTATTATCTCGATCTTCTCCGTGTTTCAGATGACACATCAATCTATTGGTCCCAGCTGCATCTGCAGTCCTTAGCACTGATCAGTCTGCACTAGGTCCTACTACTAGGTGGGTCACGGCCAGTCTCCCTATTCCATCTGCCTCAACAGTGGGGGCAGGAATAGGCTGATGATGAAATAGTTCAATAAAATCATTACTTTTGTAGTTTACTGTGGTGAAGGGTTAAAAATATGAGTGACTATTTTTTAAATCAAAATATATTTATTCAATTAACATTAACTACATTTAATGTTTACACAACACCGTTGCCTTATGCTTTTTACTAAAGGTTCTTTTGGTCTTATTATGGTGATAAAGGTACAGTCTATACTACCAACAGCTGCAGGCATTTTAAATTTCTCCAAAAATCTGTAACAAAAGTAAAGTTTATTAAAATAACTCCAAAAAATATACCTAGTAGTTTTTTTAAAGGTAAATTGGTCTAAACCAAAGTTAAATGTCGTTTATTGACTCTCATTCCTTCCGGTTGACTGGTAGAGAATGCTATGCTGGCATTAAGACCGCCATATGTAATGTAAAGGCATTAAAAATTAATTAAATAAAAAGTGGTCCTGAATAGCAGTTAGCATTTACTACTTAAGTATTAGATAATTTAAATAAACTACAAATAGAAATTTTACTACCCACATAAAATATTCTAAAATAATTAAAGTAAAGGATTGCAAAAACTAAGAAACACTGTTCTACTTGAATTATATGTAATATTTATACCGGGGGTCTACTTTATTATATCTTTTGTACACCTATTTGCCCAAGTATTTGTTTAATTGTAGTGAATCAAAGTTTACTTACCAATTCTTTATCACTTGGCATTGTGATGCATTTTGCTATGTCTGGATGACATAAAATCTTAAAAAGGTGGCAATTTCATTTACAAGTCTTGATATTGATGGTTGGGATAAATGTGTGTAATTTTTTGCCCTATTATCCTTAGTAACTCCCATTTGCACAAATGAAAGTGTACACAGTATCTGAAACAGAAAAAACTTTTTATTCTCATATAATTGTTATAAAAAGTTTCTTGGTTGGGTGTTATTTTTGTTATGCAATTAGGTACTTTACCTTCATTCTATTGGATAATCCTTTTCCATTACACTTGGTTTCTTCTAAATGAATACTTTAAATCATTTTCCAATTGTGGAAAAAAATCTTTATTTAGTCACATATTCATCTTCACATGAAATTACTCAAGGTTACACAGAAATTGGGCTTGTAGGCGGCTTCTGGCCAAATCTACATCATACATGGGGTTTCTATAGTAAAAAGCAAGTAATAGAGTGAGTCATCTGAAATACTAGATAGACATAATTTTAAACAATTATTACTTAAATAAACAAAAGCAAACGTAATTATAAATAACTTAATAATTAATCTTGTTTTATGATGATAATAGTCTACAAAAATACTCACTTCGTACAATCACTTCTATTACCGCAGCTAATGAGTAACTTTTATTTTGACAGTTATTTTCGAGTGCGGTTTTTTATGTGAGGTGTAAACAAGCGCTGAAATTCGTTACAGAATGCCATTGAAACGTCAAAGACATTTAGGTATGTTACGGTCTCACCTGTGATAGTTTACTAAACCGCCACTCTCACTTAGTAGCGCTAGTGTCGATTCTCACTCGATTACAGAGATGCGCATAGAGTAAGCCCTCATTCGTCCATGTTACCAAACTTTAAAAATAAGACTATTTTAAGTTTACATTCATTAAAACTTTAAACTTGAGCCTCATATCTACAAATATATCTAAAGAATAAATTTACGTGCTTTTTTTCACGCATAATAACTAAGTCGATATATCTCGATTTACCAAAAACTTTTAAAATGGTAACACTACAAATCACTTAGGATATAAATGACATCTCGCTTCACTTGCTTGTACAATTGGTTACAGAATGCGAAAATTCCATGAAGCGAAACATAAAGAGATTCAAAAGCGGATCCGTTTCACACAGTGAGATGAATTTATGGGTTTTACAGAATTGCACTACAGTAATTCTTGGCGTAATTTATACTTTATTTTAAAGCTATTACATTTTAACAGACACCTTTGTATAATATGTGTATATTCATTTTAAAAAGGAGTTTTAATTGTACCGGTTTGGAAAACATAAAATAATTTTTAATGGCTATTGGTGTAGTAACATTCAGCCAAAGACTGATCAAAGTTGTTTATATAACATCAAAACAAATCTATTTCGTAAAGATCGATAAAATAAAACACATTTTTTTATAACACTGTGGCATTGATATCCACAATTGTATTATCATTTTCACTACATGCAAATGTGCTAAGACAATTTGTTCGTTTTTTTATACAGAAGTCTGTCTGGCACATCATCACTCCAACCCATTTAATGGTAACTGTGAAATTGAAATCAGACGAGAATCTGATATGATATTGATACATGAGAAAGAGAGAAAGAAAGATATACTAAAAAGAATTAGAATTGATGCGTCCGTCTGGAGATTTTAACTTAGAAGAGCAGAGTAAAATAACATAATAACATACCTTTATATACGTACTAGATCGTATTTTGTTTTTGCAAGTTATTCACATCTTCACGGTACAGAAGATTGGATTGAAATGAAATGAAATAAAGTTTATTTGTTTATTTTTGCATGAAACATAGTTTGTTATAGCTGGTAAATAATATAAAAAGTTCCATATGTTTCGCCCTTGGAAGAGCATACAAAATACTAATAAATTATTTAAACTCAAACCGACAAGGTGGGAGCTGGAAACTTTCTTTTAACTGGCTAATTTGCTGCACCATGTATGAAGAAAACGGTAGGGTTAAAAAGTGGGGGACAGTGTGACAAAAGGAGTATCTCTGTATTAAACCATATATATATATATATATATATATATATATAGCCAGGTAGGTAAATGACTCTACCCCACCTGACGTTAAGTGGTGATAGAGTCGAAACGCGATGATACAGCAGTTATAAACTGCCACACCAATCATCCTAACCTGGCCGGCCTGCAAAAACGCTTCTTCACGCCTCTCTTGAAGGACCCCAGATTGTAGGACACGAGCGCGGGAAAATAATTCCACTTGCGAATAGTACGGCAAAGAAGTCGGTGACAACGTAGGCCAGCGCGCGTGGTCCTCTGAAGAAAAGGTGATCGAAGGATAAGAGAGAAGAACTCCTCAGAATACTCGCCGTGGAATAGTAGCACCTCAGAATAGTCAGCAGAACACGCTTAATGATGCCAAATCGCGGCGTAATTGTAGAGACTCGAGTTTGTTACCTCTTCATCGCCAATGATGCGGGCAGCGCGCCGCTGCAACCTATCCAAGGCAAACCTGACCATTTGACGTCTGATAGCTGATTAAGATGACTGCAATGAAACTATTAAAATTAAAACTTGTAAAGTACCTCAAGACAGACCATAGGCAAAATAATAAAAGGGTAGAGATATTGCTTAAGTTCCTACCGAGGAGCTCGATGGCGAAAGTGGTTAGCGCGGTCGACTGCGATAACTGAAGTTGGGCAACTTTCGCAGAGGTCAGTCGTTGGAAGGGTGACCAAATTTTTTTTATCTCGAGCTCCTCCGTACCTCGGAAGGTACGTTAAGCAGTCGGTGCATGTGCAGTCCTTAGCACTTACCATTCCGTACTGGACAGCGTGGTGGGTCTAGGTCCAATCTCCCTATTCCATCCATAGTGAAGGCCTGTGCCCCAGCAGTGGGGACATTAATAGGCTGATGGTGATGATGATTTCTTATGTTACACGTGGGGGACAACTTAACTCTACTGCAAATAAATTACTGAAGCAACGCACCTGTACACGTCAAAGTTAAGGGTTGTAAATTTTATAAATATATTAAGGGATTACAAACTCACGCATAATGTTCAGCGCAGTAGGGTGCAAATCAACAGAAGTTTCCCTAAATTGCCCATTTTAATGTAAATCTAATTAGTAGTGGACGAAACAGGAGCGAGCGGCGGCCGCGCGGGAGCGTAGCGGGCGCGGCGCGGGCGCGGGGCGGGCGCGGGGCGGGCGCGGGGCGGTCATAATTCCATTTGCAAGTTAAATTAATTTTAACCTTTGCGAGTTTATGTTTCTGTTCGTTTGTAGTTATTCATGCGTACTGTTTTCCTACACGTGCGTAATTTCGGTTCCCGTAAATCTTTGCATCGTATAGTAATTTATAAATGCAGACAATTTGTTTCAGAACTTTATTTATTACAACGAGAAAGTTATATAATAACGAAAGCTAAGACATAAATTAAGACAAAGTTGTAATCGCTGGGTTTGTCTAAACAATGGCAAGTTTGGAACTGAGGTGAAAGCCTTAATATTATGCCGTGTTGACCCGAATTACCATACACAGAGACACTGGCGGGCGGCGGCGGCGCGGTGGCGGTGCGGCGGCGGCGCGGGAATTGAACGGACCAACGGACGAGAGCGGAATAACCCATCACTTGAATAATTTACTGAATGAATATTCAATGAAATTGAACTATCACGCAACACGTTTGGAACACGACTATTTAAATGGAAATTATAAATTATATCATTTACTTGATAAATTAATAAGTTTCGATGTCAAAATTGATGCAGCCGCGGTAGGAATGTGAAGCCGCCAATACACGTTTACGAGGTTTCCCCTAACTTATCGTCCAGACATCGCCGATTTAAAGAAGATTTATTTATTTATATTAAACAGCCAAAGGCCAGCGAAAATGTACACAGCTGAATAACATAAGTAAACCTTAGTTACCAAAAAGAAAACATAAAAATAAAGGAAAAGACATTAATGAAATTGTCTTCAATCCTAAGTGATGAAACGAAGCGGGCGAAAGGAATGAAAACTTGATTTAACCAGAGAAAAGTCACTAATTGGGTACGAGTCTAATAAACATTCATGTATCTGCAATCAACCAAAATGAAATAAAAATATGCATAAAATAAACAATAAATATGTATATCTATATATATTAGAAATCACAAGGGTACTTGTTATTTATTTATTTGGGGACGGGGGGTATACGATCAATGCAATTGGCCAGTAATAAAGGAGAGAAGAAATTCCACGCGGACCGGGCATCAGACGGGACTCGAACCCGCACCCTTCGCTATCCGGGCTGTGTATATGTTAGTATTGGCCTTCGCTTGGCCAACATCACAGAACACAGAAAGAAGTTAGAAAGGCCCTGTAAGCGGGGCAGACGCGCCATAGTTATGCGTGAGCTAATAATGATCATAACTAGACCAAAACTTGGTTTCGATTGCATCGTTGCTCTCGGTTGTGAGCGCAGGTTGGTTCGCTTGTTTGATGTCGCGTCATTTGGTTGGCTATTATCTGTTAGGTGTAAGTGTAGTGGGAGCGAGCCGGCGACATCGGTTCCCGTAGAAAAGGTCTATGATCACCCTTCTAAGCTGTGTGTTCTGTGACCAAATAAGCGGCTAATCGACGCCTATCGTTGAGACGTCCGGTGATAGGATTGCATTTTCTGCACAGGAAAGATAGTAGTCGGCGCATACTATGTTTTTTTCTTTTACCTTCTCTTAGTCCAGCATGCAAGATGCTACTATACTACTATTGCACCCAACTTCAGACCGCGGAGGTTTGTCAAACTTAAATCAATGGTAATTGGCTGCAGATTTCTGTTAAGTATACAGGGCGTCCCATGGCTACCTCACACGGAGGGAAAGTACATTAAATATTCAAGAAAGGATATTTTTCTGAAAGAAGACATCTTTTTATTTTTAATAATAACTATAACTGCATTCACAGATTTTTTAAAATCGGCCGCTACAACTGGGAATCAAACTCGTGAAATTTAAAAAAAAAAACACGATTTATTTTTTGATAACCATCGAAACGGTTAATCATAAGGATTATTTTTTACTAAATAATCTAGCATTTTAAATGAAAGAAAAGTCATTAAATTTTACATTTTGTTTAAAATTATTTAACAAAAACTAATTTAAAAACTAAATGTCGCAAGAAAAAAATATAATTTAATTTATCAAATTATAATTTTTATTATTTTTAAAGCATGTAACTGCTTGATGTTTAAATCTAAAGAAAATATAACTAGAAAAAATTCCACGCGGACCAGGCAGCAGACGGGACTCGAACCCGCACCCTTCGCAATCCGGGCGAATGCACTGACCAATTATGCTACCGCGGCCCTCACGGACCGCGTCGAAATTCTTTCTAGCTATTCTTAAGCTGCAAGGCAGCGCCATCTCTTCGCATTATAGGTAAACCCACACGTTTTTTCTAGTTATATTTTCTTTAGATTTAATTTATCAAATGTTTAAATATGATCCATTTTGTTGTACCCAAAAAAATGGACAATGAACACAGACAAAACATGGGGTAACTAATCCAATGTTATTCGTTGTTTACTATTAAGGGGGATACAGACGTAATACATTCCGTTGTGTATTTTTAATGATCGGCATTTAACTATTCACGGCAATTAACGATCCAATGATATTTATGCTAGTTTCAGCCCTCTAAAAGGGGAGGGGGGAGGGGGGGTACCTGTGTGGGGAGATATTGATAGGGTTATTTTTACTGCGAACCCGTGACCCGTGACGTAAGCACTCGACTCGACCTTTTGCAAGTGCAGTCCAGTTACGTTGTGCCCCAGAAACACATATTTACTATTACACTTGGAAACAATGTCTGATAGCATATTTTAAAGTAGTCCATGATAAGCGACAGGGATGTTTATTTGTAATTTTGTTTAGTTTATTTTATTTTGACTCGACGCTAATAACATTTCTAAGGTTTTTTGTTTTTACACAAAGAGTGGTAAACAAGCATAAAATCCGCCTTTGTATATTAGAATATAATATATTTTATTAACCCTCATATTACAGATATTACACATTTACAGATACAAATTCAAAAAACACAGCGCTAACCAGGATTCTGCCTCAGCATTAGCTGATGCGACATTGTATCGCACCAGTGCTGTTATTCTGGCAGGGCCTGTTTAGTGACACAAAAAAAGACATGTTAATTATTTTTTTATTACTTAAAAGGATGTATGGACTAAGCATCCTTCGCTTTCAAGTAACAAAAAATAAAAATTAATAAGTCAATTAAAACAGCAAAAAGGGGTTTTTGGCGGGATTTCATCGAGTGTGTTTGGCGTCTTATTTAAATTATTCTTAAATTCGTTCAAAGTGGATATTGTGAAATAAAATTGGTGTGATTTTGTGTTACAACTGTCTGCGTAAATGAAGAATTAGTAGAATCGTCAAAATAAACGCTATTCCGGTCAAGTGGACGTGAGAATTTTATTGTAGTATTGACTACCTCACAGAAGCTTATCGAAAAAGCCAGCTCGATACATTTCGTGCCAAACACTTCAAGAAACATTAGAATGTGTGACACCGACGTTCTAATGTAAAAAGAAAAACAGAATAATTTAAATTTTTAAGCATAAAAAATTAAAATTATAACTATAATCGCTAACTCTTGCGGGTGTGGGTTCGAGTCCCGTCTGCTGCATGGTCCGCGTGGAATTTTTTCTAGTTGTATTTTCTTTAGATTTAAACATCAAGCAGTTTTTTGCTTAAAAATTTAAAATTATAACTATTATCGCTAACGAGCTAAGAAAGAAATCTTTCTTTATTTCATTCATTTTATTACAATCACTTTTATTATAAAGTCACTTAAAGTCGACATCTGAAGTCCAATCTTCACACACCCTTCTACATACACACATTCTCATTCACTTAACATTTTGTGTTATAGTGAATAAGAGGTTCGATAATCATATAAAATATTAAATCCTTTTAATTAAACAATGTATTGATTTTACTATTTTAGTTAAACTCATTCACAAGAATTGTATTTTTACCTTACATAAAGGTTGTGTAACTGGTTCCAAGTGCCTGTAATACAGGTATTTTTATAACCTAGTACAGGCACAGGGGATGCAATAAAATATTCTATTCTACTACGTTTCTTATGAAACTGGCTTGAAGCAAATATATATTATTACTAGCGGCCCGCCCTCGCTTCGCTTCGGTGTAGAGCTGAAATGTAGACTACAGTTTTTATTCTCAGGCTTGTATTATACACAATGTCATTCATCTATGATTCTTCTTATACCTGCATGCAAAGTCTCAGCCCGATCGATTTAAAATTGACAAAGTTTCATACAAACTTTCATTTTCTATTTTATCCCCTTGGGGGTAGAATTGATCAAAATCCTTTCTTAGCGGATGCCTACGTCATAACATCTACCTGCATGCCAAATTTCAGCCCGATCCGTCCAGTGGTTTGGGCTGTGCGTTGATAGATCACTATGTCAGTCAGTCACCTTTGAGTTTTATATATATATATAGATATTACTATTATTATTCAATGATTGTAAAAGGATGTTTTGTTGCGATAAACTTGTAAAAATAATAATTTAGGACTCGATGTTTTGTAATAATATTAATCAAATCGCTCTGCTTTCGTCTGTTTTCTAAAGTTGGTGCCGGAATGGTGATTTTTTTATATGTTAATCTATCACTGCTCGAGCGTGGAGCTCGATAGCGCGGATAGTTAGCGCGTTCGGCTGCGATCGTTGAGGTTAAGCAACTTTCGCAGTGGTCGGTCATTGGATGGGTGACCAAAAATCCTCTATCTCGAGTTCCTCCGTGCTTCGAAAGGCACGCTAAGCCGTTGGTCTCGGCTGCATCTGCAGTCGTTAGCACCCGCCAATCCGCACTGGGCCCGCGTGGTGGCACATGGCCCAATCTCCCTATTCCATCCATAGGGAAGGCCTATGCCCCAGCAGTGGGGACAGTAATAGGCTGATGATGATGATGATGAATCTATCACTGTAATATTTTCGTTACCGAGAGTGACCCTGACGATAAGATAGATATCATAAAATTAAAAATGGATGCGTGTACTTATGTAGGCGCGTGAGAAGTTATCCTTCTTTGGCATCGTTTAAAATTAGTTTTTAATTGCATGCAAATAATTAATTACAATAAATTAATAAAAAGTCTGGAAAAGGACACAGTCAATAAAGTTCAATTTTAATTTGAAAAAATAAATAAATAATCAAAATATTCAATTAAAATCGCTACTGAATATAATTTATTAGAACATATGTGATTTGCACTTGTATGAAACTCAAACACGTATTCCGAATATACAAACTAGAAACATGTGGATAAATATTATAAATATGAATACCTATAACTGTTACTTTATTACAATAATAACATAAAAGTAACATTGAAAAATAAAGATGTGGTTTTTGGTTCTATTACACCAATGGTCAAGAGATGGCGCTGTAGTCTCCTGAATCGCGCTTTGGTTCCGTTGTTCCAGATTAATAAATACTTTTGATAGGCCTTCACAATGCAGTCGATAGCACCCACTAAATAGAGATTCTATTTCTATTTTGTTGGTAGATTTTCTTAATGTGCGGTAAAATTTTGTGTTACAGTGATGCGCGCGCATCTTAAAATTTCACTCTCATAATTTTTTCATAACGCGCCTTACACAAACCTTATACATTTCATAGAAGCCAGGCGTAAAAAACACGTTTAGAGCAGAATAAACATGTTTTAATTATTATTTTTCTTAATACAAAGCACAGACTCCATCGTAGACTGAAAAATAAAAAAGTGTGTTATTTTGAAAACAGTTTTATCGCAAATACGTGAAGCTAAAATTGACATACAAGCACACAGGGCTGTCAAAACGTTTAAAGGGAAATTTAATTTAAAAATTGAATATAATTAATAATAATAACACTTTTTGTAACCCTAACATAAAAAACCAGCCAAGTGCGAGCGTGCCACAATATATTTTAGAAAGAGTCTATATTTTAAGCCATTACTTCGTCTCGGTCACTTTTAATGTTTTCTTCTAATGATCTTTAATTAGGTCACAAATTTTCTTATATATAAGCGACTATTACTCTTAAACTAACAAATCATTATATTTTTTTAAAAGTTCATGAAAAGCACTATTGTCTTGAATTTTCCAGGTTTTCCAAGCCAATAGTTTAGCTTTTAGGGGGGGGGGGGGGGGGGGGGGCTACACGAACCAAAATTAGCACTTCAGAAAAAATAAAATCATCTCCAGGTTACATGTAGGGGGAGCTAACTAAAAAAGTTACAAAATTTTATTCAAGAGAACCTTGCACTTACTCCCTTTCATATACATGTTCATTTTGTTTTGAAAATTGTTTCTTGCTATTTTGGGACTTATCTTTGCACTTATTGTTAGTAAATTCATTGATTGTTACATATTTGACATTATGTGATGGAAGTTGACCTCAACACATGTTTGCAAGTTTGATGTCAACTTTCAATTGGACGACACTGTATGAAATAAAACAGGGAGAAAAAAGCAGCCCTTGCTGAATTTCTTGCCGGTTCTTCTCAGTACAAGGTCTCCCGCCGTAGTTTTGCGAACCGATGGCGTAGCTTTTCGACATTCACAAGTGCTTGTAACAGCCTAGACTGAATAAACGATATTGAATTTTGAATGAATTTTGAATTTTTTTTTAACCCTTTTGTCAGCATGATTTATATACATATCTCCACAAAAATACAGCTTTCTAATGCTAACAGTCTCCGACCAAAATCGGAGACGGACAGTGGCGGCGCTAGACCACATGTGGACGTCGGCGACATCAAGTTCGCGAGGCCTATTTTACTTCGCAGTAATAAACCGTTAAATTAAGTGAGCCAAATTATAAAATAACGTATGAGTAAACGAGTTTTATTGTTGATTCATAGTGTTGCCAGACAGACGATTCTGAATACCCGTAAAGTACTTCTCGCTTCCATCACGCACGTGTTCGAAATTAATTGTTCTGGGTCGGCTACCTAAGCCAGGCCCGGAGAAATGAAAATAAATAGGTAACTTGTAAATTTTTTTTGCGAGGCCGAGGAGGAGGGTTGACGTCGCCGACGCCTAGCGCCACCACTGGAGACGGACAGGCAGACGTTATAAGGTGACCAAGGGAAATACGGATTAATTTGATTTGTTTTATTATAAACTAGCGGCCCGCCCTCGCTTCGCTTCGGTGTAGAGCTGAAGTGTAGACTACAGTTTTTGTTCTCAGGCTTGTATTATACACAATGACATTCATCTATGATTCTTCTTATACCTGCATGCAAAGTTTCAGCCCGATCTGTTTAAAATTGATAAAGTTTCATACAAACTTTCATTCCTTATTTTATCCTCTTGGGATTTTCTTTATATTTTTTTCCGTAAGAACCTTGTACAGAGTATTAGAAAACTACAAAAAAAAAACAGCCAAATCGGTCAAGCCGTTTTCATGTTATGTCATGACAACGGAAAACGGGTTTCATTTTTATATATATAGATAGTATATCAGAAAGGTCGACAACCTTGTTTCGGCGGCGCGAGTGCAATTTTCGTTGTATTTCAAAGGCCGCCCGCCGGGAGCTGTTGACGCGCTTTTGTTAAGCTCACACTCGCTCGTGACTTTGGCGAAATGTTTACCACACAAACAGACAGAAAAACACGTGACTCTGTTCATAGTTAATGCGGTTCAATAGTACAAAGGGTTTTTAGGTTTAGAAAAGAAATGAAATTAGCAGTTTATTTTCTCAAAGGATTGATGGTTTATGTATAAGTAGAGATATAGTTTGTCACCCCTATAAGGTAATGTTTAAATTAGAACTTTTGAAGGGAAACAATTCCGTCATACATGATTTTTGTGTAACTTTTATCGCATACGCAGTGCACGCAACGTAAGCTCAAAAATGGAATATTTTTCCCGTTTTTACATACATTTTTCATTTCTGCTTCGCTCCGTTGCTCATAACGTTATATGCCCCACAGCTTTCCTCGATTTATGCACTATCCAACACAAAAATACTTACCTACGATGCGAAGAGATGGCGCTGCCTTGCAGCTTAAGAAAGGCGAGAAAGAATTCGATACGGTCGTCAGGGCCGCGATAGCATAATGGTCAGTGCATTCGCCCGGATAGCGAAGGGTGCGGATTCGAGTCCCGTCTGCTGCCTGGTCCGCGTGGATTCAAAATTATAACAAAAATAATTCAGGTCCAGTAGTTCCTGAGATTAGCGCGTTCAACTGATGAAACAAACAAACTCTTAAGCTTTATAATATTAGTAAAGATTATTTACAGATGCGACAAATAATCTTGTACTAGAGAAAATATGAATAAACTTTTGTCTGGCTACATGACCGTGTGGTAAATAATTTATTTTCCAAGAATTAAATAAATTTAGAAAAATAATGTTTTGATAATGGTAATACTTATACTATAATATACCCATAGACTCATATTTGATAGATTTTAACTTAGTATCTACTCCATATGCCCGTTTATTCGGTAAGTGTGTCGTACCGAATAAACGGGCGAGATTGTACAATGATTCTCGGCCGAGATAGTGATGGAAGTTAAGAACTACGACTACGACCGGTTCAACGACCTCCATGGCCGAGTGGTTTATACGCTGGGCTTCATGGTGTCGCCGACTCGAGAGGTCCCGGGTTTGAATCCCGGTGGGGGCAGATGTTTGCGTGATGAATACGAGCATTTGTACTCCAATCATGGATGTTTAATATGTATTTCTATATAAATATACTTATATATGTACTGTATATGTATTCTATCCGTTACCCTAGCATCCCATAACACAAGCCTTACAGTGCTTACTTTGGGGCTAGGCTAATAGGTGTGAGTGTTGGAAATATGTATGTATTGAAAAACTCATATAAGAGCGCTTAGACGAGCAATCGGCGCTAAGTTTATACGTACTAAGTACTCGGCCGAGAGCACTGTCTCGCTCGGTATATGTGATCAAGGCAATGAAGTTCAGTATTCGCCACCATACGAGGAATAAAATAGTTTCGTTTTTAAAATTGAAACATTCAACGAAACCGCCAAACGCATCCAAAAATCTAGATAGCACTCGAAAACTTGACGCCTAAGCGGAAATCGAAAACGCCTCGCAAAAGTTCACTGAAAAATCGTAGATCATAAACACAATTGTTAAAAGTTCCATCGGCGTTGTTGTGTTAGGTTTTGTTGCGGCACTCGACTCGCATTCATAACATTGTCGCGGCATGTTGCTGACAGCGCGGCGACGCAGCGGGACGTCACAGGGCGAGGGGGGCACGACTGAGGGAGGGGGGGAGAAAAGGCAGCCTCCGTTGCAATCCGAACCATTTGTTACCGCAGATAACATCGCCGCAAATGGGAACTTTCTAGTTTCGCCATACATCCTGCCAGCCCAGTGCCTAACCATGCTTCATTCCGATTCTCCTGTCTCCCTCAACTGCCCTGCGAAAGAAAGAGCTGACCTCTCCACAGCGGCCATAAAGCTAATTTCGCGTCTGCGGATTTATGCGTTACAAGGATTCTCCGTGAAATATACAAAGTTGCCGGCATTTGTCAATAAAGCCAATTTGGAGGGTCGCGGGATGAGCTGCGTCACTGCGAGGAAGCAAGAACTGCCCGTTACAAGGGTAGCGCAGGAAAAGTACTTTTTCGTTTTTACGCAAATCAGCGGAAACGCCTTCATATTTTTAAGCTTTACGTTTTCATTACTTTTAGGAATGAAATGGGTATTTTATACGTTAATTCAGAGAAAATATGCTGAGAACGGAAGGCGATGATGTTGTTGCTTAAGAACAGGGTTGCTTTTAGCTTTTAATATCAATAAAGTACATCTTTGTTGTGTGCTATTAAAATAGACTTAATGGAAATCTCATCTTCTCGTTAAGTTTTAGGGACACAATTTTATTTTTATACTCATGAAAGGTAACATTTCCATCATATCATTTGTAACAAGTACCACACTCTTTTGGTAGTATATTTTTTAAGGTTTCGTACTCCTATTAGGGTGAGATACTTGGACCGTTTTTAAAATGATACTTCTTTACGCACGCTTGACTTGGGGGGTAAGCTGGCGAATGCGTTACGCGTTACGAAAAGTGTGTTCGGGCGAGGCGAACGGGAGTTGAGTGGGGGATATAAGCAAGATATATATATATATATACAGATGGAGATAAAGAAGCTTCGCTTTAGCTTTACAAAACGAGAAACGAAGTGTTCAAAAAACATTTGAATATTTATATACTATCCACTTAAACCAAGTCCACCTCATCTAGCTACCCGCCTAGCTGCTTAGCTAGTTGCCTAGCTAGCTGCCTCGCTAGGTTGTGCCGGTGTATTGACGCCTAGCTACCATTCGCCATACCGTCTGAAAAGAACCTTCTGTCCAAAAGTATTCGTACGCTGACTACGCTATCCCGCGCCCCTCGCAGCCCTCAACCTTACTTGACGACAGAAAGGCAATCTGATGTTATTAATTACACATTTTCATCGTCACAACTGGTCTCCATTAACATTTGACATTATTTTGAGTAATTGAGAACACTACTCACCAGCAGAAACACAACACCAACAAGAATTAATTTTTTGTCCTTGTTACTATATTCACGGCGGCGTAATGGCGGTTTTGCGTTTAACGTGTCTCCACGAATAAATTTAATTTCTTCCATAAAACTGTTTTCATCTTGCTGCCCATGCACCTGAAGATCCTGCCAACCACCAAAGGGAGGAAGGATAGAGAAAGTATTATTTTACTGTGGTCTTCTGTGCTTCGACAGACGGGCGGCGCTCCAATTCGAGAGGAAACCCCGCTGTGCTCTACGTCTCTTATAGTACTAAAAACTAAAAAAAAAAACTAAAAAATCTCCATTTAGTGTCGCAGTTTGTTCTCACTGGATAGGTGACCAGCCATTCTGACGTCAGAATGCTAATGCTGGTCACCCTAAAAAGTAGTTTATTTTGTTTTAATCGGGGGTAGCAACTATTTAACGATTAGTAGCAACTAGAAGCAACTAGGTAGCAACTTTCTATAATAGGGGTGATGACGGGGTACAGTAAACGAAATTCTATTTAGTCCGTCAGTTAGATGATCAAAAAATAATGGATACGTATTTTTTCTTTGGGCAATCAACCAAAAAATGACAAAGTTATAGCGCGTCAAAGTTTGGGAGTAGGGGCTCGTGACGTCACTTTTGAGTGAATTTTTACTTATAAGTGTACTCAAACGTGACGTCATGCGACTTTTCAAATCAATATATCTCTGCAATGTTTATATTATGTGAAAAAGGAAAAAATACGTGTCCAATACTTTTTGATAATCTACCTGATAAACGAAGATAAAAAAATTAGTCATCATCCCTATTATTTCGATGTAAAATATGTGTAGTGACCGGCCATTCTGACGCTCACAAGTAGTAGAATGCAGTTAATTCAGTATTGCAATCGTCTATATACTGTGTGTGTCGTGTGAGGCGGGTCGTTGCGTTCCCTAAAAAATGGTTGTGCGAAGCGATGGCTAGTTCATGCGTCATGCTCGTGAACGGGTGCTGCCAGCGGAGATGAGTCTGCTTTTATTTCACTGGGTACTATTAATCGTTGTACTAAACTTTAATCGTTCATTATTATTTTTTTTTGCCTAAACAGTAGGACACGTCATTCTTAAACTTTGTTAAACCAGTTTTATATATATATATATTTTTTATTTTATAGTCATAATTTTTATATTATTTGCATTTTTTTTTGTTTGTAATGGAAAGTGACTTTATGAGTTACCTCATATTGAAGTCATTTTTCAATTTGACGACTCTGTTTATAATACAGGGAGAAAAAAACAGCCCTTACTGAGTTTTTGCCGGTTCTTCTCAGTACAAGGTCTCCCGCCGTAGACTTGCGAACCGATGGCGTAGCTTTTCGACATTCACAAGTGCTTGTAACAGCCTAGTCTGAATAAACGATATTGAATTTTGAATTTTTGAATTTTATGGCAGCCATTACCATCAGGCGGGTCATGCTTGTTCTGTCCGCCCTTTTCACAAACAAAAAAAAACGTATCTTTCCAACGTTGGACACGAAAGCCCGTAAAGGCGAAATACCTACAAAGAGAGCCCGTAAAAATTTGATGCGAGTCTTTCATCCCGGGGCGAGTGCCAGACGAATGCAGCGTCGGTACATGTATCAGAGTAACTGGATTCGATAAAGCTATATTTGAACGCATGCAACGAAGTTACCTGAACAGTGAAATTCAATCTCCATTCCTGCCCATACTGCGTCCAGCCCTACCTATACACCGGTCATTTACGATCATCTTCAGCCTAAGGGCCATCTCGACGACCTCCGTGGCCGAGTGGTTTGTACGCCGGGTTTCATGGTGTCGCCGTCTCGAGAGGTCCCGGGTTCGAATTCCGGTGGGGGCAGATGTTTGTGTGATGAATACGAGCATTTGTACTCCAGTCATGGATGTTTAATATGTATTCCTATATAATTATACTTATATATGTACAGTAAATGTATTCTATCCGTTACCCTAGTATCCCATAACACAAGCCTTACAGTTTTTATTTTGGGGCTAGGCTAATTGGTGTGTGTTTAAAAAAAATGGCGCGATTAGACTTAGTCGTTAGCCCGAATACGAGTTCCAATGAAATTCGGGTAAATTAACAGAGTCGAGTTCGCCAATATTCGGGTAGTTTATGTTTTATTTACCCGTCACCGTCTTCCAGTCCGTATTCCAGTGAATCGGGTAAATATTGCTTCGGGTGCGCGAATTCGAGTAATGTGTTTCGTGCACCTGAATACTGGCTAACGATCAAGTGTAAAGGCGCTGTCCCGCGAACTGTGTTGCCGCGGGCGAGGCCGCACCGCGCCGCGTTGCCATGCGTGTGAGAACTCTAACGTTCGAGTTTTAGCAGTCTCTATACAGGATACGAGGTAAATAGTAATTTCGTACTCTTTGATATGAGATTTGAATAATGTTGACTGTTTGTGTCATGTACAATAATCCAAAAATATTATCAGAAAGTAAATAAATGTCCAGTCCACAAAGGATCGACTCAGTAAGTACAGCATCATTAAGCCATCACAAAGTGTACGAGATTTCTATTTACCTCGTATCGTGTATAGAGACTGCTAAATCTCAAACGTTAGAGTTCTCATACGTATGGCAACCGTGCCCGCGACAACACACGCCGTCGTGCAGCACCGTAAAAGTGCTTACTTTGGGACTTGGGTTGACAACACACGCCGTTGTACAGCACCTTAAAAGTGCTTACTTTGGGACTTGGGTTGACAACACACGCCGTTGTACAGCACCTTAAAAGTGCTTACTTTGGGACTTGGGTTGACAACACACGCCGTTGTACAGCACCTTAAAAGTGCTTACTTTGGGACTTGGGTTGACAACACATGCCGTCGTACAGCACCTTAAAAGTGCTAACTTTGGGACTTGGGTTGACAACACACGCCGTTGTACAGCACCTTAAAAGTGCTTACTTTGGGACTTGGGTTGACAACACACGCCGTTGTACAGCACCTTAAAAGTGCTAACTTTGGGACTTGGGTTGACAACACACGCCGTCGTACAGCACCTTTACAGTGCTTACTTTGGGACTTAGCTTGACAACACACGCCGTCGTAAAACACCTTTACAGTGCTTACTTTGGGACTTAGCTTGACAACACACGCCGTCGTAAAACACCTTTACAGTGCTTACTTTGGGACTTAGCTTGACAACACACGCCGTCGTACAACACCTTTACAGTGCTTACTTTGGGACTTAGCTTGACAACACACGCCGTCGTACAGCACCTTTACAGTGCTTACTTTGGGACTTAGCTTGACAACACACGCCGTCGTACAGCACCTTTACAGTGCTTACTTTGGGACTTAGCTTGACAACACACGCCGTCGTACAACACCTTTACAGTGCTTACTTTGGGACTTAGCTTGACAACACACGCCGTCGTACAACACCTTTACAGTGCTTACTTTGGGACTTAGCTTGACAACACACGCCGTCGTACAACACCTTTACAGTGCTTACTTTGGGACTTGGCTAGTTGGTGCGAGTGTATTTTTTTTCAGATCTTTGCCATGTAGAAACAATGACATATTCATCAGTCACATTTTATGATGCACGTTCATTTACCATCCTGCATTAAATAATAACACAACGTTTAAATCAAAAGAAAATATAACTAGAAAAAAATCCACGCGGACCAGGCAGCAGACGGGACTCGAACCCGCACCCTTCGCAATCCGGGCGAATGCACTGACCAATGATGCTACCGCGGCCCTCACGGAACGCGTCAAAATTCTTCTAGCCATTCTTAAGCTGCAAGGCAGCACCATCTCTTCGCATTATAGGTAACCCACAATTTTTTTCTAGTTATATTTTCTTTAGATTTAAACATCAAGCAGTTACATGCTTTAAAATAATAAAAAAAAATATGTGTGTCAGCTCCGACGCACGACTGGAGTTTACTTCTTAGTAGTTCGTTAGTCTAACCAGACACAAAAAGATTTCATTTAACTTAAAAAAGATTGATACTGTATGAAAGGGTAAATTAACAAATTAATGAAAATAATATACATATATAAATATATATTTATTCATTTCACATACATTTATTATAGCTAATCGACGAAATATTTTACATTAAACTTTTTACAATAGTCAATTTCAGATGTGCATAACTAAAGGTACGCTACGATACTGTGCTACGGTGTAGCACTACGGCTGCTACAGCGTAGACAGTAAAAACGTAACGAGGTCATTCATCGATAGATTTCACTCCTCACATTTTTCTCATACCGGGCCCCTTATATATGCAAATCGATTATTAAGGAGTAAACTCCAATTATAACTATAACACAACGTATTTATAACAATTGTTTAAGACACTTTCTGGTAGCTACTAAATTACTTGTATTCAGCATGAGAAGTTGAAATGCAGGTATTCACGAGAGACAGCCTAAGTATTAGAATCAGCAACAAAGGCGCCGCCTACCCTTTGTTAGAAGCCGACGGGGGCTCGGTGAGGTGTCGTGTGACGCAGAGTTGTTCAATTGTTTAATTAATAATAACATAATTGAATTACACGTTTAAGGTTCAAAACGTCTCGTTGAATTTGTAGAAATCCTCAGTAAAATAATTCGGTTCTGATAATCCAGGGAAGTTTTGTACTGAAATGACTTTGAAATATTTCATTATTCCATTAGTAGAATTAGACACCGAAATGTGATTATTTCTTAAATGTAATTGGAATATTAATCTGTATAATTTATGTTATATGAAATAATTGCTGTATAAAGAAATCACACCAATGACTTTATATAAAAAAAACTTCAATCTAGAACTACGCTACTGTGCTACGAAATGCTACGGTCGTAGCAACCGTAGCAGCTTTGTGACAGATTCTTAATTGCTTTTTGCTAAAAAACACACACACACACACACACACACACACACTTCATAAAGTTATCATGTGACAAATTCTTGAAAAGCCTTTATACGGATATTCAGTGTTTGTTTTTCTTTTTTTGTCATTTTGTTATGTTCTGTCCAATCTTAATTTTGTGTCATGTATATCGAACTAATGTTACTAACGGCAGTTACCGAATGCCAAATTCAGTTTTTTTTTTATATATAGAGGTAGGCAAATGACTCTACCCCACCTGATGTTAAGTGGTAATAAAGTCCAAACGCGAAGATAGCTGGTACAGCAGTTATAAACTGCTACACCAATCATCCTCACCCTGCCGGCCCGCAAAAATGCTTCTTCACGCCTCTCTTAAAGGACCCCAGATTATAGGAAGGAGGGAACACGTGCGCGGGTAAAGAATTTCACTTACGAATAGTACGACAAAGAAATGAGTCACCAAAGGAGATTGCTCAAATTGGCCCAAATGCACAATTTTACAGTCATTAGATTTTAACGGACACCTTTGTATAATATATTCATTTTAAAAAGGACTTTTAATTTTACCGCTTTGGGAAACTTACGAATCATTTTTAATGGCTATGGGAGTAGTAACATTCAGCCAAAGACTGTTCGAAGTTGTTTATATAATATCAAAACAAATATATTTTGTAAAGATGATAAAATAAAACTTTTTTTTTATTACACTGTGGTATTAATACCCACAACTATGATATCGTTTTTACTACATGCAAATGTGCTAAGACAAATATTATAGATGGTAGGCGACATTATAAAGTCTATTGCCATACATTTTGCGTCAAACACCTCCATAAACACATAATAAGGTGTGATACACTAAAAGTCTAAAATATGGTTATAATATAAACATAAAAAAAAGTTTTCCTTAGCTAACGAGAATTTAAAAATTCTCTCTAATCTGTGGCTCATTCACAAATAACATACAGTTTCTGTCACAGAGTACCTTATTATAACCGGAAATGCATATATGACACCTGATTTTAAAAGATACTCTTATGCATTAACTTTAAAAACAGGCAACTATCTGTTAATCTACATGGTCTATATACCTGAATCTAATACACAATTTCGGTACTTGGTTTGATTTCCCTAGTTTGCTATATAACTTATTTATTTTTTATTATTTTAATACCTATGTACCTATTTGCAAACATAACCTCAAAATCGTTCAGTGTATATGGTTTATAGAAGTTCTCAGGGGTGTCCGTCAATAATATTCGTTTCTACAGTAATTTATATATAATTTCGAATCTAGGAAACAATTTTTCATTATTATTTTATGTCTTTAGGCCAAACATGTATGGAAGCTGAGCAATCTCCTTTCTTTGTTCGTGTAGGAATAGTGGCCACAGTAAGTCATTTTACAGAATCGCCCTCCTGGTTAGACGATAATTTTCCGTTTCATACGGAGTGGACAACAATTTGCGAAGATGTATGGTAATTTCATTCGAGGCTGGTCTCTGCTGCGTACAATAGGAGGAAAGCCATCAGAAGCATTTTACTGCGAATATCAACCTAACAGTTCGGAAATAAAGACCTTTTCATTGACATCCCTACCTTTGATTGTACTTGTGTCCAGTATTTGTGCTCCAATGTGTACATCAATTGTATACAAACTGTATTATAGACAAGAGACTATACTTCCGCTTAAACTACAGCGGACTGAACACAAAATATTAGATGTAACATCAGACTTTTTCATAAGAAAATATATTCGTAAGCACCCGCTTTGCAATTCTAATTCTTATTCAAACAATATTGGAAGTTTATATTATGAAAAAAGGTATACTTATTTCTTTTTTTTTTCTCTCTCCTCACTGTTTTGTGATGTGACACGTTATTTCTTTTATAATATAGTATGTTTATTGCATATTTTGATTCTTTCGTTTTTTTTATCATCTGCATAAGCGTTATTATCATATTCTTAGTAATGTTTGTTAAGAAAGTAAGATTTGTATTACACACGTTATTTAGTTCCTACAATACAAGTTCAGCTACGTTCGAGACCAACTATTGTGTGTTTTTGTGATATTCATTACATGATAACAATTTTTATGCTTCTTTCTATTCATATTTTTAAGAGTTACAATGAGGCTCACATCATAACACACATATACACATGCACGCCCACACATATACATACGCACGCACGCACACATACACCGACTACATATTTTTTTTTAAATTTGTCTACTTACAAAATAAAAATTAACTGCTTATG
This sequence comes from Chilo suppressalis, assembly GCA_902850365.2. Classification (NCBI taxonomy): domain Eukaryota; kingdom Metazoa; phylum Arthropoda; class Insecta; order Lepidoptera; family Crambidae; genus Chilo; species Chilo suppressalis. The sequence goes on along the minus strand of OU963905.1, from coordinate 26,641,894 downwards.
GAGGAGCGGTGTCCCCTGACACAGGCCTTTTAGCTTAACAGGGGACCCCGATCACTGAATTTTTTTGTAGAAAAATGTTAGAAAATATAAAGATTTTATTATTATTATGTCTGTTGCAAGACGATCTCTTATACCTTAAATGGTGTGGCAATATCACAAGAGATATATGACGCGAGATTTCATTGTGTACCTCTTATTTTTTCCATAAATTTATTCTCTAATTTTAATATATATTGTTTTGTGCATGTTAAGGAACTTCAATGTACTCCCAGAGTAGGGCGTTATTAGTTGAAACACGGTTTATATAAATATAGCAAAGTATCGTGCACATGTATTGTGTTCACTGTTTTTGTTTCAAAAAATATACTTCATTTCATTTCATTCGTTCATATACTTTCTTATTTCCGTTGTAGCGAATGCACTGTTGATGGTGCAATAGGAACTGATTGGCTCCGTTTGAGCTCATTGTATCCGCTACCATTAACTTCCAATAGTTGCAATACAACTCCGCAATTTGTCAACATTCCAAGCGATGAAGCGACAAAACAGAAACACTACTACGCTTAAACGGCGACAAACTAGCAGCGAGAGCGAACATTCCAACAAACCACGTCGTTTGTGTGAGTGACGTCATGATTACCTGAATCACGCTAACGAAGCGATTGCAGCCACTGAGTATATGTACAAACTCCGGGTAAATGCAGTTAGACGGAAACAGTCCACGAGCGCAAACAGCTTAGAGGAAGTGCCCACTTCCCGTTTCACAGCAATACTTTATAAGTTCACGGAATATTATTTGTTCAGCAAATAAATAAGGTATTGATGAACAACGACAACATTATTCGAAGAAGCCCTCCACCTTCCAGAGGACTTATAATGCGATTCAAATAAGAATAGGAAAGCCAATGGACCTCTATCTGTCAAATGTAGCTTGACAAGTACGGTTTGCAAAAAAAAATCCTGGAATCCTTTTTCAGTACTCTGCTAATTCAAGAATAAAAAACAAACATTTGTAAACAAACAATAACAAATATTGATAATTAATATCGGTTGATATTCTTTTTTTCACTTATTGAGCTTTGGCCATGAATGGTTGATAACCTAAATCGTCAACTAAATGTCACTTTTAGTTGCGTTCAGAAACTCGATTTCAAACTTTCGTGTACATAAAGGATGCATGTTCGTATGTGACCAAGTAATAGTGCATGATTATTCATAACTACTCCGGCGGTAATGCAGAGATGAGCGGAATAGAAGAGCTAGATTCTGATTAATGTTTTATCTCACAGTCTTAATAAATAAATATTATTAAAAATTGGTGTTATTTTTTTCTCAATCTTAGTAAATAAATGTTATCTGATGCTTTTTCTCACTTAAACTTAGTAAAGATTTTTATTAAATAAAAACTTTTTTTTGCTCACTCTACCTATTTGGTTTGAATTGACAGCTATGACATCACAATATGGCGCCCAGTCGGTCCTATTCTTAGTTGAATCGCGTTATACAGTAAAAAAAAAAATGAGGAGCTCGATGGCGCAGGTGGCTAGCGCGTTCGGCTGCGATCGTTGAAGTTAAGCAACTTTCGCAGTGGTCGGTCATTGGATGGGTGACCAAAAATTTACTATCTCGAGCTCCTCCGTGCTTCGGAAGGCACGTTAAGCCGTTGGTCCCGGCTGCATTTGCAGTCGTTAGCACCCACCAATCCGCACTGGGCCCGCGTGGTGGGTCATGGCCCAATCTTCCTATTCCATCCATAGGGAAGGCCTGTGCCCCAGCAATGAGGACATTAATAGGCTGATGATGATGATGATACAGTAAAATAACACCGGTGGTTGATGATGATGATGCTGTATATTAATTGTTCAGACACACTATTTTTTTGCAGGGTTTATCCTAAAATTCTATAAGGTTTCACTTGCACGAAAGTTCTTTACTCGAGTTAAGGCTTAATCAAGCTTCTTATTCCATCTTTGTCGATTGTTTAAAGTCAAAAAAACATAGAATGCGGTAAGCCGCCCTTTTTTTTTTGGGAAGGTGAAAATGCATTTACGCACATCCCACGACCGTGTCTTGCCGTGGGGGTATGTGGGACTCCACGGGGCATACATTACGCCGCGCCGCGACTACTCACTAAAAACATCTCCTGCGGTTCCATCTTCACACGATGGGGGAAGGGTATCAGGAAGCCTTTGCCCCAAACCCCAACCGTGAAAGCGCCCTCTCGGACCCTCCTCTTTGCACTAACTCCCGTGTGCGTTGGCACGAACCGCGAGACGTTCTGGACTCAAATCGTATTAAGGAATCCGTCTGTCTCTCTCTGGGGGCATCCTGGCAGACTGGCCTGGATAGTATGCCCCAACTCGATGGGAAGCCATTTATAATGCGGGGCTAGTTCTTCCCTCCCGAGGGAGGTAAGCCGCCCTGATTTAGCCCCTCAGTAACCTGAATAGCTTCTAAACTTAAATTAAGAACTTTCGTACATAGTAGGCCTTAGTAGAGTATATTATATATATTTAATTAAATTAATAAAATTACGTTAAGGAAGGCAGTGTATAAAAGGTGTATCCAATTTCAAATCTTCATGGCGATCACTCCACTCCCCCTACAATTGATAAATGAATTTACAAAACGGTTATTTCTATTACCTTTTAGAGTGGGGCAGAAAATGAAAATTTGCTAAATAAAAATGAATATTAAAATATGGAATCGATATAAATCCAATCGATCTTAATTAATTAACTCAAGCCTTATAATATGGTAAATATTTACTCTCAAATTGGGTACCCTTTTTTACTTCCTCTACCATTCCTTAAAAGTCGATACAACAAAATTCATCCTACAAATTGAAATGAGTCCGCCCTGTAAACACACAGTCACCGCCAAATAAACGCGAATAGAAAACGTGCCTCCTTTATATCGCTCCAATTTCAACATCACCCTGTACATCGGCACGCAGACTAACTTCTCAGGGCGTGACGGGCACACGAGCCTTTTGTCGCGACATCTGTACTTCAACAAACACGACACGCGCCCATTGTGCACCTCTGCCGGCACAAAACAACGACATAAACTGCAGTCACGTGAACCTTACCCTTTAACAGATAAAGTCTAAAATGGCAAGACTACTTGCAGATAAAGTTGTGACCGCAGCATAACATACTTAACGCTCGAGAACAGACATCTACGTGCTTATTACTACTCGTATTAGGTTGTTTTCCGCCTGCCTGATCCATACAGACAGGTGGTTACAAAAAGAGACTTTACTCTAATAATTATACGGTCGTTTTGTGGACCTCCGTCCAGGTCCGAGGGTATAGTCATTGTGGTAGAAGTTTTAATTAATCCGCGTGACGCTGCGGTATTCATAACAACTTGGGACGTTTTTATGCTGTACTAGACTCAGTGTACTGGTCAGAACCGGCACTATATGGACGGTGGACTGACCTATGTTGTTATACATAAATAAAAACTTAATTACTAGGGTCTGCTAGTCCTCCCACGAATGCTGTCGCCCGCCTTTCCCCCCTCTTCTCCTAGGAGAAGACGTAAGGAGACGTGGGAGACCCGGGGGGGGGGGAGGGATGGGAAGAATTACGATTCCCCTCCCGCTCCCCCCTCCCAGGAACGGCGGCACCCCCACTAGTAGTTCTGTCCTACAAAGGGAGGGCGGCGGAGGGTTCTTGGACGGATACGCCCTGGAGTCCCCTCCGCAGCGGATGGGGGGCGGTATGGTGGGCAGTAGGCCGCGTACCCGGCCCCACGCGCGGGCCTACCTGCGGGGTCCCCGTAATACCGCGGGAGACCCCTGCCGTGGAGCCCCGGCTAGGTTGGGAGGCTGCTAGGTGCAGAGACGCGGAAGAATCCCTAAACGGGGATCCCGCTGCTTCGCGCTAAGCAGCTTAGAGGGTATTCGCAGGATTTTTTAGCGGATATTTACCGTAAAGCGCCCGTAAGAGTTGCAGGGTCCTAGGTGGGCAGCCACTGTGGGGTTCGTAAGACTTGTGAGGTCCGGTCGGCGGTGTGCCTCTTAGAGGCGCCATCGTCTGTAATAAGATTTTTTACCTGCGTTATATAAAAAAAAGGGTCTGCTGGTTCTACCTAACGGCATCGCTGCTAAAGAGTCCAGCTATGAATCTAAACAACCCAGGGGGCAAATCTTATATTTATACTGTATGACACAGCAATCAAAATGCAAGTGAACAATTAATGTATATTTCACATTATGTAATAAAATGTGATTTCACTTTTTCAATTTCATTTTTCAATTTGACGAATCTGTAAATTCGAGGAGCTCGATGGCGCAAGCGGTTAGCGCGTTCGGCTGCAATCGTTGAACTTAAGCAACTTTCGCAGTGGTCGGTCATTGGATGGGTGACCAAAAATTACTATTCAATTCATTTATTTCAGCCCTTTAGCCATATAAACCACATAAAAAACAAGAATAATAATTATAAAAGCATACAAATTACAATAAAAAATACAATAAATACAAAATTAGAAATGTGAACAACAAAATAATTCAAATAAATACAAAATTACAATGTCAATAAAAATAATTACAAAATTAACATTAAAAATTCATAATAATTACCTACATTATTAAGTTATTGCATTTCATTACATTTTACAAGTACAGTTGTCCAGTGATTACTTATAGGACACTCGTACCTGCCCCCTACAACCTTCAAGATGTTATTGTGGCTGTCATAAACTCTCTTCATGAGAGAGGTAACTTTTTTGCGCATTATTGCGTAGAAATCATTTGTTCGCGCTTCGGCAAACATACCTGACGCGCTGCAGCGCCACGGCAGCCCCAACAACATCCTGAAAGCATTATTATACTGTACACGTAGTACGTTGTATGTCTTCTGCTTATAACTCACCCATAGGCTGCCAGTGTAAAAAGATTGGCAGAAAGCCTTAAAAAGGGTTAACTTAACTGGCTCTGAAGACCGTGCAAACCTACGGGCGATCATGTTGCTTCTGACCGCCAACGCTCTACGCTCTCGCTCAATATCTTGGTCATCCTTCAGGTATTCTGTTAAAATATGGCCCAGGTATCTGTACTGCTGAACCCTCAACAACTCCTTCCCGCATAGCCTGACAGGAGGCACATTTTGTGGCGAATTGTTACCCGTGGTGAAAACCATTATCTCACTTTTTGTAGTGTTATATTTTAGCCCGTGAACTTTCGCATAGGTCTCACACACGTGCAACAAACTCCGGAGCGCACTGATCGACGGGCTCAGCAGCACCATATCGTCCGCGTAACTGATGTTGTTGACATTAACGCCATCGATTGAACATCCCGCATGCATGCCGCTGAGCTCACGGACCAGCTGGTCCACGTAAAGGTTGAAAAGCCTAGGAGAGGTCAACCCCCCCTGTCTCACCCCGCACTCCAACCCGTATTCCTCCGATAGCTCGTCCCCCCATCTCACACAATTTACCTGATGCTCATACCAGTGCCTGAAGATGCCTGTGAGCTCAGACGGGAGATTCACCCCATCCAGTTTATTCCATAACACTGGATATGACACCATATCAAAAGCTTTTGACAGATCTAAGAAGCACGCATACACTGGCGTGCTTCTGTCTGTGTAGTATCTAACGGTGCTCTTAAGCGCCAAGATGGCACTCTCTGTCGATAACCCTTTTTGGAAACCAAATTGGGCATCGTGCAGATTAATGTGGTCACTCAAGCGACGATCAAGAACACCGTCAAACACCTTAGCTGTTATTGTTGCCAATGAAATGGGTCTATAATTGGTTTTATCGGATGAGTCTCCCGTCTTGTTTTTGATAATAGGTACAACTATAGTTTTCATCAAAGGTGGTGGCAGGTACGAGTGTCGTATGCACAGATTGAAAATAAGCGCTAACACCCTCGGTAAGTGAGCCCCAGCATGTTTAAAATGTTCAATACTTAAGCCATCATGACCAGGAGATTTACCCCTGGTCATGTGTTCAATGACCTTCGCAACTTCTTTAGCAGTTATAATCACTAGAGGCACGCCGGAAGCCTTATGTTTCTTTGCAGTAGTCACTTTACTCACTACTGGCCCCGGTTCTAAAGGTTGTGCCTGTACTATGAAGTGCCCCCTAAACATGTTAGCAATACAATACACTATCTCGAGCTCCTGCGTGCTTCGGAAGGTACGTTAAGCCGTTGGTCCCGGCTGCATCTGCAGTCGTTAGCACCCACCAATCCGCACTGGGCCCGCGTGGTGGGTCATGGCCCAATCTCCTATTCCATCCACAGAGAAGGCCAGGGCCAGCAGTGGGGACATTAATAAATTAAACGGGGTGAAAAAAGCAACCCTTGCTAAATTTCCTGCCGGTTATTCTCAGTACAAGGTCTCCCTGTGTGGATTTACGAACCGATGGCGTAGCTTCTAGACATTCATGATTGCTTGTAAGTAGTACTTGTATACTGAATAAATGACTAATGATTATTATGATTAATAGAATGCAATCGAAAATGCACCAGTCTGAGGAAGCTGCTCTACCTTAAAGACGCAGTGAAAGGATGATAACTTTTATTTATTCGTCTATCAGATAGATTATCAAATCACATTACATTCGACAAGCTAGGACATCACAGACTGTCTTGCCAAAAAAGTGCGGGCCGCTTCTCGAGACATGCCACACTTAACGATATCATACGCCGGTCCCTTGCCACCGTCAACGTGCCAAGTCTACTTGAGCCAATTGGTATTGCAAGAGACGATGGCAAGAGACCGGATGGTATGAGTTTGATTCCTTGGAAGATGGGCCGGGTGCTAGTATGGGATGCAATCTGTTCAGACACGCTGGCCCCTTCCCATCTACATGGAACCAACAACAGAGCTGGTGCGGCTTGTGAAGCGGCTGAAAAAGCTAAGGCATGCAAATACAGGGGTCTAGGCTCCGAATATGATTTTCTCCCGTTCGGTGTCGAGACCCTTGGTCCGTGGGGCCTAGCGCTATAAGGTTTTTTAAAGAAATATCAAAAAGATTAGTCGACATCACAGGGGACCGAAGAGCTGGCAGCTACCTCGGACAAAGAATTAGTCTAGCTATCCAAAGGGAGAACGCTGCCAGTATCTTCGGAACCTTGCCTAAAGGGACTCCTTTTAGTAATGTATTTTAGTTATTATATTTTATTTTTTAAGGTTTTTAGTTTTAGGTTCATTATTATAGTATATTTTTTTGTTTTAAGCTAGTATTAGATAATAGTATATTTAATAAAAATCACATTACAGAGATGTTTTGATATGAAATGTCGCATGATGTCACGTCTTGGCATACTTATTTTTTACTAAGAAGTGACGCCAAGAGGCCCCACTCCCAAACGGCTAGTCAAATTGTTTGTTTAATAAATTCCTAGAAGTACTTCGTTATTCGTTGGAATTATTTTCTTCGGTTTTTCGAAAAATAAACATACAACATTTTATACAGACTTGAGTGGAAAGCTTGAAACAAGTAAGCGTCAATTAATGTTTTTTGTTTAATAAAATTCAAGATTCATATTATTAAATTCAGCACTTCAGTGTACGCCGTTTATACAATTTCCTAACCACTTTTAGTGTAGTCTAACAAAGAAAACGTTTTATTTAAGTTTAACATAGCTGAATTTTTCGCTTTTTATTTTCATGCGGCACGGGCAGAGGCACACGTTGTACATAAAAAGGGAACACAATGCTTTCTGGGGAACATTTTGTTGCATTAGTATGCAAAAGAAAAAACACACATCTTGTAACTTTTAAACCAAATTTTAGTTTCAAAGCTTATTTTCTATGAAATGCTTGTACAGAATGTGACAAATAATAATGAAATCTTCATAACTAAAAAAATAAAAACATCTTTTAATTAAGTTTTTTTTTTCATTTGATTTATATATTATTATTTTTTTTCAACACACACCAATTAGTCTAGCCCCAAAGTAAGCACTGTAAAGCTTGCGATGGCTGCGATCGTTGAACTTAAGCAACTTTCGCAGTGGTCGGTCATTGGATGGGTGACCAAAAATTACTATCTCGAGCTCCTCCGTGCTTCGGAAGGCACGTTAAGCCGTTGGTCCCGGCCGCATCTGCAGTCGTTAGCACCCACCAATCCGCACTGGGCCCGCGTGGTGGGTCATGGCCCAATCTCCCTATTCCATCCATAGGGAAGGCCTGTGCCCCAGCAGTGGGGACATTAATAGGCTGATGATGATTTGAATAAATTAATAAATATTTCCAACACTCACACCAATTAGCCTAGCCCCAAAGTAAGCACTGTAAGGCTTGTGTTATGGGATACTAGTGTAATGGATAGAATACATATACAGTACATATATAAGTATATTTATGTATATAGAAATACATATTAAACATTCATGACTGGAGTACAAATGCTCGTATTAATCACATAAACATCTGCTTCTACCTAGATTCGAACCCGGGACCTCTCGGGTCAGCGAAACCATGAGACCCGGCGTACAAACCACTCGGCCACGGAGGTCGTCAATAAACAGAAAACTAAAAATATCAGCATTTTGTACTCCAGTCATGGATGTTTAATATGTTTTTTTTTATAGATAGGTCCGACAAATGACTCCACCCCACCTGATGTTAAGTGAAGGTGAAGTCCAGAGATAGCTGGTACAGCAGTTCTGCCTGCCACACCAGCCATCCTCACCCTGCCGGCCTGCATGTTGCTTCTTCACGCCTCTTTTAAAGGATCCCAGGTTGTAAGAAGGAGGGAACACGTGAGCGGGCAGAGCATTCCATTTACGGAATATACTGTATTTCTATATAAATATACTTATATATGTACAGTATATGTATTCTGTCCGTTACCCTAGTATCCCATAACACAAGCCTTACAGTGCTTACTTTGGGGCTAGACTAATTGGTGTGAGTGTTGGAAATATTTATTAATTTATTCAAATCATCATCAGCATATTAATGTCCCCACTGCTAGGGCACAGGCCTTCCCTATGGATGGAATAGGGAGATTGGGCCATGACCCACCACGCGGGCCCAGTGCGGATTGGTGGGTGCTAACGACTGCAGATGCGGCCGGGACCAACGGCTTAACGTGCCTTCCGAAGCACGGAGGAGCTCGAGATAGTAATTTTTGGTCACCCATCCAATGACCGACCACTGCGAAAGTTGCTTAAGTTCAACGATCGCAGCCGAACGCGCTAACCACTTGCGCCATCGAGCTCCTCATTCTTCTTTATTTCCTCAGCTTCCTCATTTATTCAAATACTATTTACTTTTAAATTACGTTTAATATTGATCGAAAAATATTATTAGATCAGAATTAACTTACACCGAAATTTGTTTGACTTGCTCTACTAAGCAATCATTCTATATTAATCAATATCATTTGTCAATTTCCTAACCCGCCCCGTCAGTGAGCGGCGGTAAACCTTAAATAATGGTTTTACCAATCGTGTGTAAGTAACTTTTCCATTGGTTTCCTTTTACGATTAAATCAAATCAAGTTTATTTAAACATTACATTAATGGATTTGATTGGAAATAGAATTGATTAAATGACACTTCATCGGTTACTGTTGTTCGACAGACTATTTAGTTAAACCTAGCATTCTATTTATCTATGTGACATTTCACCATTATACTTAACAAGCGGCCCGCCCTCGCTTCGCGTCGGTGTAGAGCTGAAGTGTAGACTACAGTTTTTGTTCTCAGGCTTGTATTATACGCAATGACATTCATCTATGATTCTTCTTATACCTGCATCCAAAGTCTCAGCCCGATCGGTTTAAAATTGACAAAGTTTCATACAAACTTTCATTCCCTATTTTATCCCCTTGGGGCTAGAATTGATCAAAATCCTTTCTTAGCGGATGCCTACGTCATAACATCTACCTGCATGCCAAATTTCAGCCCGATCCGTCCAGTGGTTTGGGCTGTGCGTTGATAGATCACTATGTCAGTCAGTCACCTTTGAATTTTATTTATATAGATTTCACATTTCTAATTTGTTTCGATTAAGGAATAGAACTGTTAGAAAATTATCTTAAAATACCAGATTTGACGGCCCCCTTTTTCATCTTATTGTGGTTATTTTCTTTAGGGTGAGGCAATAAAAAGGCTTGGATCACTATGCTGTAGTTTTATTTATTTATCCTAAGAATACTATTTCTGAGATCATATGAATTAACATTTTCACAGTGTATGCAATCAAATCACAGTATGAAAGGGGACAAGAAAAAAGTATAATATTATGTTGTTATTAAAGTAGGTATTGAGTGCCATACTGCCTTTTTGAAGTTATACTTCTTTAGGCGCGTTATGAAAAAATGATGAGAGTGAAATTTTAAGATGCGCGCGCATCACTGTAACACAAAAATTAACAGCATGAATGAGCATGGTCGCTAAAGCGACCAACTTCATGCTGTTACTTTTGTGTTTACCGCACATTAAGAAAATCTACCAACAAAATAGAAATAGAATCTCTATTTAGTGGGTGCTAACGACTGCATTGTGAAGGCCTATTAAAAGTAAGTATTTATTAATCTGGAACAACGGAACCAAAGCGCGATTCAGGAGACTACAGCGCCATCTCTTGACCATTGGTGTAGTAGAACCAAAAACCACATCTTTATTTTTTGTAATAAAGTAACAGTTATAGGTATTCATATTTATAATATTTATCCACATGTTTCTAGTTTGTATATTCGGAATACGTGTTTGAGTTTCATACAAGTGCAAATCACATATGTTCTAATAAATTATATTCAGTAGCGATTTTAATTGAATATTTTGATTATTTATTTATTTTTTCAAATTAAAACTGAACTTTATTGACTGTGTCCTTTTCCAGACTTTTTATTAATTTATTGTAATTAATTATTTGCATGCAATTAAAAACTAATTTTAAACGATGCCAAAGAAGGATAACTTCTCACGCGCCTACATAAGTACACGCACCCATTTTTTATACAACAATTTGTAATTATAAATAAAAATAAAATTTTATTTCCTACTCTATACATGTTTTCACAGAATGATCGAAAGATATGTTTTGCAGTCCTTTCATTATGCCACTACAAAGCGGGCTACACAAACAACATCCAATTTAGACGAGTAAATTAAGAAGTTATACTAGCCTCCTGCTACGCGGCCGGAGTTCATCCGGCTCTTCGACTTAATTAAACGAAGCCTCCGAACAAATACCAAGTTAAATTGAAGCGTTTCTTTGCGATTGTGTGGAAGCAAACATTTCGCTCGGGCGACGATGCTGCGCCAACAAAACAGGTAGGTACAGAAAACCATCTACATACAATTGCGAACACACTTACGTTACGCACATGTTAGCATTGACATTAATTATTAATTTTATAAACACTTTGAAACTTATATAAAGTAATAAAAGCAAATGGAATGGAAATAAAACTGTTCAATAGATTCAGATTTCTTTATTTTATAAGGGAAATAACTACTTTTAAAATTATTAAATGTTTAAAGTACACTATTTATTGATTATTAAAATACCAAAACAAATAAAGATAATTTGTTTCGATTAAGGAATAGAACTGTTAGAAAGTTATCTTAAAATACCAGATTTGACGGCCCCCTTTTTCATCTTATTGTGGTTATTTTCTTTAGGGTGAGGCAATAAAAAGGCTTGGATCACTATGCTGTAGTTTTATTTATTTATCCTAAGAATACTATTTCTGAGATCATATGAATTAACATTTTCACAGTGTATGCAATCAAATCACAGTATGAAAGGGGACAAGAAAAAAGTATAATATTATGTTGTTATTAAAGTAGGTATTGAGTGCCATACTGCCTTTTTGAAGTTATACTTCTTTAGGCGCGTTATGAAAAAATGATGAGAGTGAAATTTTAAGATGCGCGCGCATCACTGTAACACAAAAATTAACAGCATGAAGTTGGTCGCTAAAGCGACCAAAATTATTAAATGTTTAAAGTACACTATTTATTGATTATTAAAATACCAAAACAAAGTATAAAATTTTTACTCGCAAATAACTAACCTCTTATTTTAATTTTTAAGATTATATTAGAGAAGTAATTTCTATTGTAAATGATCGCCCCGCAAAGGCTGGAGCTCGGCCTTTTAAAGGCGGCGACAAACAACTAACGTCATTGGGCTGTTCAGAAGATTTCGCTGACTACCCGCAATTTATGAAATATTCTATTAAATTATGTAATTTAGTGCTAGCAATAGATTTTCATAGTATTTTATATAAAACTTATATTACAAAAATCAAGTATGAGTATTGAAGCAGCAATAACATCACTGAATTAAGCATTATTAAGTGTTCAATAATTATACAGCCGTCTCGATGTTTTGTTTTTAGCTTGTTTATGACCTTATGTTTTTATTATCTAACACACACATAGATATCGCTGACAGATACGATATCTCGGAACGCTTGAGACCACTGCAAGCGCGCGTGAGACACGTTCCTGTGATATTTTTGTGCAAAAATGGAACAACAAAAAACTGTAATAGACTAGTTGCCTACATTTTAAAAAGTGGTTTATAATATAACTTGATGAATAATATTTTAAATAAAAAAGTACATTAGCAATATGTATTTTGTATTTTACCTTAATGATTATTATACACCAAAAATATATTTTAAATAAAGAATACATAGCAATATGTATTTTGTGTTTTAACTTCGTGATTATTTTACCACAAAAAAAATTATTTAAAAAAGTACATTAGCAATATTATTATGTATTTTGTATATTTGTTTCTTAGGTTTTCACGCACATCACTCATTAAATAAAACTAGTATTTACGGGTTAATGCACGAAAACTTTATGGTTTTTTGTATTTTAAAAACTTATTTTAATTTCCCTCATATACACTCAAGACTGTCATGTCGTCAAGAATGACGTCACGCCGTGCAAAACAAACAATACGCTGTACGTCGACTATTAGGATTATTTCGTTAAAAATGAATCCCACCAAAAACATAAATGTAAAAAAGGAAAGCCAAGTTCACATGACCCGTTTTCATTACATCAGTCGTCGTTTTATAAAGTTATTCAACGTATAGAATATTAATTCTGATAAAAACTGGCCAATCAAATCAAACCTACTTTACGATCTCACATTTTTAAATAACAGCAATTGTTATATGTATCCAATAAAGCAAAGAAATAGAGTTTAATGCTTGTTCATAATGTTATTTAGTTCCTATAAATACATATTTGGATCGAATCCCGGTGGGGGCAGATGTTTAGGTGATGACTACGAGCATTTGTACTCCAGTCATGGATGTTTAATATGTATTTCTATATAAATATACACATATGTACTGTATATGTATTCTATCCGTTACCCTAGTATCCCATAACACAAGCCTACAGTGCTTACTTTGAGGCTAGGCTAATTGGTGTGCGTGTTAGAAATATTTATTTATTTAATGTTAGCGCGATCTCCGAGCATAGGAATAAAAAGTGAGAATCTTCTATGAGACTGACTTCTGTCCCTTTCTGTGTTGTGGTGCGGCGTAGCACGCGCTTTTCGCTCGCGAATTGTTGCGCGGTTATGATTAATACACCTTTCGTGTTTACGAGCTTTCTATTACGGTAAATACGCGCGGGTAATAAACATGCATCCGGTGAAATAATAGTACTGTTTACGTTAACGAGGTCACAAAATGCACAAGAGTAAGTCCAATGGGGTTGGGGATTGGGTCAGGGTCTGTCAGGGTGGGGAATGACACGAGTGTTTTTACCCGAATGCGCAATGCAAGAGCGCGAAGCGCGACGCGCAGACAGGGTTATGTGTTTAACAGTCTATATATGTATGTTTATTCCTTTGTGGCACACTAGAGACCAAACGCCTGGACCGATTTTGATGATTTATACATCAATCGTTTTTTTATAGCAATCTTCTTTGGTGTCCGCTAACCATCAGATGAGCCATATGCTTTTTTGCAACCATTTTTAGCAGGTAACTGCGCGATGTTAGAATCTAAAAAAATATTACTAGAAATAAATCCACGCGGACCAAGCAGCAGACGGGACTCGAACTCGCACCATTCGCTATCCAGGCGAATGCACTGATCATTATGTTACCGTGCCCCTGATGGCCGTGTCGAATTCTTTCCAGCCTTTCTTAAACTGCAAGGCAACGCCATCTCTTCGCAATGTAAATAACCTTATGCATACTTTTTTCCGCGTCTGCTATCTTCTCGACAAGATTCCGATAGCAACATGCGCTGATTCGACTTCATTGCTTTTTTTTCTAGTTTAATTGAATATAGAGGAATATTAATGAACGAAGAAAACACTGTTCTGAATCGGTACTAGCCCGTTTAATTTTAATTATTTTTAGAATAGAATAATTAGAATAGAATAATTATTTATTTGCGTTTGAACAGGGTTATCAAGGTCATAAATAGTTACACATAACTATACTGTAGGCTTCACCTATTCAGCTATAGACCGTAGCATGAAAATTTACATAAGTTTTTTATCAAATTAATTAATACTATGTCACATAATTGAATAAAAATTACTTAACAGGTCACAAAATAAATAGTCAAAAATTTTTTAATTCGATTAAAATCAGGTCATATTAAAATGTGAATCAAAAATATAATTAAATCAGTATAAGTCACTCAAAATCCCATCCACCAAAATTACTATTATTTATATATTAGCTATTATAATTCAAGAATTCCTGGACCGAGTAGAATTTACGTTCAATGAGCCATCTATGTAGTGTTATTTTAAATCTACTGAAAGGCAAATCTCTTATTGAATGTGGAATATTATTAAAAATTTGAATGCACGTATAGTAACAGTTCTTTTTAAAACGTGTGCTTTTCGGGGTTGTATTAGTGACTAACCTTTTACAATGTCTTGTATTTGTAGGAAATATCTCACGGGCAGTTTTAAAGTAATTTTTTCTTGACGTTTTAATCCCTTACAGGCAAGAAATGTAATACAGTGGCACCACCAGTTTCAATAAAAAAATAAAAAAAAATTGTTTAAAGTCAAAAAATAATAATCTTAATAATTCTCTGAGTGTGAATAACTTGTCCCAACCGACGTTAACCAGATGTCGCGCTACGACATTTACCAGCCTCCTCCAACTTTAACACAATTTAATTCACTTCGGAACATACCGCAAGGGCTTCGTTAAAATTATGTCTTTTGTAACATCAATTATGTATTGCTTATAAGGTGGCAACTGCGGGAAAAATGAATACCTTATTGTTAATCTAAAGAAAAGTTGACTAGAAAAAATTCCACGCGGACCAGGCAGTGGGACTCGAACCGAACCCGCACCCTTCGCAATCCGGGCGAATGCACTGACCATTATGCTACCACGGCCCTATTGGCCACGTCGAAATTTCCCTAGCCTTAAGCTGCATGGTAGCGCCATCTCTTCGCATTGTAAAACTTAATAAGGCTAGGAAAATTTCGACGCGGCCAATAGGGCCGTGGTAGCATAATGGTCAGTGCATTCGCCCGGATTGCGAAGGGTGCGGGTTCGAGTCCCGTCCACTGCCTGGTCCGCGTGGATTTTTTTCTAGTCAACTTTTCTTTAGATTTAAACATCTAGCAGTTAAATGCTTAAAAATTAAATAAAAACATACCTTATTGTATCCTTCTTTTTCTACTAATATTTTGAATGTAAAAGTTTGTGCTTACTCTAGCGATAATGATCCATCATTATTAGATAAAATTTCGTACAAACGTAGCTTCTTAGCCAGATTAAGTACTAGAATACCATTTATCATGTTTTAGTATAATTATTTATTCATGATAAAATAAATGTCTTAATACTATCGCTAATATTATTAAATGACCTCCGTGGCCGAGTGGTTTGTACGCCGGGTTTCATGGTGTCGTCTACTCCCGAGAGGTCCCGGGTTCGGAGCCGAGTGGGGGCAGATGTTTGTGTGATGACTACGAGCATTTGTACTACAGTCATGGAAGTTTAATATATATTTCTATCTAATATATAAAATTCTCGTGTCGCGGTGTTTGTGGTTAAACTCCTCCGAAACGGCTTTCCCGATTCTCATGAAATTTTGTGTGCATATTGGGTAGGTCTGAGAATCGGACAACATTTATTTTTCATCCCCCTAAATGTTAAGGGTAATCCACCCCTAAAATTTTAGATTTTTTTTTATGATACATTTTCAACCTTCTTCCCAACCCCTATTTTTTATGGCGGTACGAAGTTCGCTGGGTCAGCTAGTATAAATATAATTATGTATATACAATATATGTATTCTATCCGTTACCCTAGTATCCCATAACAAAAGCCTTACTGTACGGTTTTACCGTAACAAATTATTATGAATTATATAATGTTCCTTCTATTTCATTTATCTACTTTTTCATCTTAGTACTGGCGTACTCTCAAAACTCATCATCATCATCATCATCATCATCAGCCTATTAATGTCCCCACTGCTGGGGCACAGGCCTTCCCTATAGATGGAATAGGGAGATTGGGCCATGCCCCACCACGCTAGCCCAGTGCGGATTGGTGGGTGCTAACGACTGCAGATGCAGCCGGGACCAACGGCTTAACGTGCCTTCCGAAGCACGGAGGAGCTCGAGATAGTAAATTTTTGGTCACTCATCCAATGACCGACCACTGCGAAAGTTGCTTAACTTCAATGATCGCAGCCGAACGCGCTATCTACTTGCGCCATCGAGCTCCTCTCAAAACTACTAACTAATATATTGCAAGTGTGCTTCTGCAACGTAAATACGTGGTGGATAGTACACTTACAGTGCTTACTTTGGGGCTAGGCTAATTGGTGTAACTATTAAAAGAGAAAGAAAGAGAAGAAAGAATATCATATGGACGATCGGACTCGAAATATAGAATGTTTTCACAGTATGGTCCTCTTACTCACAGACAGAAATACTACACGACCATGACCAATTTTCTAGGTGTTTGATTCTAGTGTCTAATTTTCTCTAGTATTTCTAAAGCTGCAAGGCAACGCCATCTCTTCGTATTATAGAAGGCCCTATAACGTAAAGGTAACTTCTTCAGATGCTCGCTGAAATTCGAGCTAAAAACCTTATCCTTTCTGTTGAACCTAGTCCGTGCCTAATACTGGATTCGCATAAGTCAAGACTAAATACGTAAAATTTGTGATTATTTAATAATCCTAGAAACAAATCAAAAGCAACATGGCAAATATTAAACTAAAACTACACTAAAACTAGACAAAAATTAAAATTATTAAAAAAAAGTCTAACTAAGTCTTCCCCGTCGGCAAATGTTCCCAGGACGCTGGCGGCGTTTCCCCGCTGAATGGCGAGGCTTATGCGCTGGGCGAAATAGTCGCCAGCTCTGCGGTCTCCAGTGGTCTCCACCAATCTTTTCGCGATTTCTTTGAAAAGATGGTGGGCACCGGAGCCCCAGGGTCCCTGAGTCTCGACTCCAAACGCCGCAAATGTGAGGTCTCCACTGAGGCAATCATACTTGCGGCGTCGATGGCTTCAGAGCCTCTGCGGTCGAAGTAGCCGCGCCAGCCTGCATCGAGGTTCCGGGAATATGAGACGGGGCCAGAGTGTCGACGCAGGCTGCGTCCCATATACTTTCTTGGTCATCTTGGTCACTACCACTATAGCTATAAACGGGATTGTTACCATGTACCTCGTTTCTTAAAGTTTCCGATATTTTAGCACTGTTGCAAGCGCCGTGATGCTGCCGTGATACCGCTCAATGGAGTATTTACCACAGGTCACATTCTCAAATTTGGTACTGTGAGTATTGTGTGCCGTGAACAGGTGCGAGTAAATAGTGAGAATGTGACCAGTGCTACCACTGGTATATCGAACACAATAAAAGACGACGACAGAGGGTAAATGAAATGAAATGAAAAACATTTATTCGGAACAGGCGTGGATACATACAAAAGGTTAAATTTATACACACACACATACATATATGTACATATATATACACACACATACAAATATGTGTATATATTTATATATATATACATATATATATACACTAAATGACGGACATTAAAAAACATACATTACATATATCCACAGCTGGACCGAAAACGATCCAGTTCAGCATGAGTCAGTTTGCACTGACGCTGGTTTTCAACTGGTTCCCTTCCTGACCAGACGTTAAGATCGGGTAGACCGATATGTCTGCCAATAACATCTACCCGCAATTACTTCAGTTACTCCGTGATCATGGCGCTTGCAACAGTGCCGAAATGTCGGAGACTCATAAAAAACAAGGTACATGGTAACAATCCCGTTAATGGCTATAATAAATACGTTAAATTACCGTACCGTGAGGACCGTCGAAAAATGAATCCAGAACTACTCCTGTTAGCTAAGTTTATGTTGGGGCCGACAATCTCCGAGGATATACATTAGTATGTAAAGTTGTCGCTTACTCTGCAGTACGTAAGGTTAGAGTCCCGGCAGGAGCAAATGTTTGTATAATGAATACGCGCAGTTGTATATCTATGTATCATATTATCATGAATTTACATCCGTCACCCTAGTATCCCAAGCCTTCTTTGTAAAAAGTAATATTAAAATATTTAAGGCCAGAACTCGTGAACGTAATATGGTACTATTTAGGAAAAGTGTGTTTTGCAATGCTTTTATATTTATAGTAAACTAGCTGACCCAGCGAACTTCGTACCGCCCTAAAAAAATAGGGGTTGTCCAGCGGACAAAATTGTGAATCTAAACCATTCTCAGATCCCCTTGAACACACACAAAAAATTTCATCAAAATCGGTCCAGTCGTTTAAGAGAAGTTCAGTGACATACACACTCACAGAAGAATTATATATATAAAGATTACCTGAAAGTGTGCGAGAAATTACCGTGACCAATATATTTAAAAGGTCCGTGAATTTTCGGAAGACAAAAGTTTTTAGACTAATATAGAATGGCATGCATGAAATAAATTCAATCATATATTTATCGCTTATTGACATTTTGAATTAACTATGTTAAATTTATTAATGCGACATTGAAATAACTAATGTTTTATAGAAATATTATATTGCATGCCGATAAGGCAGAATATGGCTGTACTGTATTAAAATGTATCTATGTAACAACTTTGCTACCTGTATTCGCAATAAAGATGATTTGAATTTGAAGCCTTAGCTAATTTTGGGGCTAGGATAATTCGGTGCGAATGTAAGAAATATTTATTTCGTTCGCTTTTCAATCTTAACAGTCAATCGCTGCTCTCGGGTGCACAGACGTCCGATGAACCAGACAATTATCTCCGCAAACATAAACCCCCCCTCCCCCCCCCCCGTGCTCTCGGCTAATTTATTATTCAGTTGAGCGCGGGGGTGGGGGGTGGTAGGGAACAAGCGACATTCGGTATATTTGCGACTAGCTAACAGGCCAACTGGGGTTAATACCTGTGCCATTCGTCTTGCGTCTACGTTAACTGAATTTCTGACTTTCGATCAACGTAGTGTAGGACATACTCAGGCGCGATGGAGTGACGATTTGCGCAAGCTGGCAGGAGCTGGATGCGAGTAGCCCAAGATCGATCTGAGTGGCGTGCAATTGGAGAGACCTATGTCCAGCAGTGGACTAAGATGGGTTGTTGATGATGATGATGATCAACGTACTAAAACAGTTAAAATATATTTCAAGGCGTATAACATAATATGATCACTATGCAAGGAGAGTGTAGGTATGATACAGTGATACCAAGCGGGCTTAAAATGATTTGCGCATTCAAAATAACAATCCTTCCAGGGCGATGAATCGGCTTTTGCAAATTTGCAGCTTGTCAGCTCTGTTTTGCGATTTGCTATTGTGTAGTTGAGTGGCAATAGTATATATATATATATATATATATATATATAATAGTATCCTGCGTAATATTTCCAGAAAACTTAATAGTTTTCTAAGGCAGAAACTTTACCAGAGGACAAAAACATGTTTTCATGACGACCTCCGTGGCCGAGAGGTTTGTACGCCGGATTTCATGGCGTCGCCGACTCGAGAGGTCCCGGGTTCGAATCCCGGTGGGGGCAGATGTTTGTGTGATGAATACGAGCATTTGTACTCCAGTCATGGATGATTAATATGTATTTCATATAAATATACTTATATATGTACAATATATGTATTCTATCCGTTACCCTAGTATCCCATAACACAAGCCTTTACAGTGCTTACTTTGGGGCTAGGCTAATTGGTGTGAGTGTTGGAAATATTTATATATTTATTTATTTATTTCATATCAAGAAAGATCAACATAATAAGAAGCATCTACACTTATTTTGGATCATGTTGTCTCACTTTATTTTTAATGGCCTGTTTGTGATTTCATGCATGTTACAAGACCGCATGCTACAATAATTGAAAATGACGCATTTTGTGGGAGTGTGTTTAATATTTGATTTTTATAGTGAGAATTTATCGGTCATGGAGTGAATGGTGTAACGAAAAAATCGGTTGTCTGTAAAGTCGGTTTATTGACGATAGTTGAACGTGACAACGGTTTTTTACGATGTACACAGATTTTACAAGTATGAATGTGCACTTTTCACTGCACTTCATACTTGACGAAAACATGTAAATGTATTATTGTATAGCAGCTGTCCACGCGGACGCATCGCTCACTTAAGTAGGAGAGAGACAGATACCGAACGCTGCCGAACGCGGAGGCCGATTGTGCCTCTTTGTCGCTCGTTGCGCGCTCTCGCTTGCAATTCTAGCCATAAATTGAATGCCTCAGGACGAGGCAGGTAACGCCTCGTGTTTTTTCGTGCATGCAGCCGGCTGCATCGAATTATAAGACGTTGTCACGTCAAAAAGGTTTAGACTAGAAAGAGTGAAGTGTTATAGGGTGTCCTGTCAAATTAGAAAAGCAATAACAATAGACTGAAACGTGAAGTTTCACTTGGTCTTGCACAAAATACGATTTAGAGTAAGAGATTATCATATACTGTATGACACACGAATCAAAATTTTCGCAGACGTTGTATTCGTCTAAAAGATGTCCTGAATGTGTGGTAGGAGAAAATATTGCCCGATTCAAAAGAACTTTCAATAAGTTAATTTGAATAAAGTATAATTTATATCATTTCATTTCCTTTTATTTTATCAAAAAGAAAACAAAGAACCTCATAAGTGCAGTACATCACAATTCTTTGAAAATAATCTAGGTACAACATCGCGATGTTGTCGCGGTATAAAATTGACAGCCGCATGTTGCAAATGCCCCATAATTTTCTATTTGTAGCATGTCATTAGATGACCCACCCATGCCACAATATTTAGCATGCGCTACTGTCGAATGCTGTTGTCTCGGCGTAAATCAGCCTTAAAGTCATGAACACTCGTTGTCATGTGATTTTTAAAAACAGTTAAAATCATATGTATGTATATTTAAAAATTGAAATTAAAAGAAAACAGATGTTAAATATGACTGAAATCATGATCATGGAATGTTACCCTCTGGTTTATTCAATCGACTTCAAAAAAAGGATTTGTATGTATTTTCCGATTTGGAAAGAGTATAAAAATTAGTATTAATCAGGAAAGGTTTCAGTATATAATAATTATATTATCGCTTTTATATAATTATATTACCTTTTTAAAGCACACTGATAAATAGTCTAAGTCTTATCTCTTATCTAATAGACAAGTCCGTCCGTCCGTCCGTGGTGCTGTTTCAGCGGCCAAACTGTAAGAGATAGATATAGAGAATGTTTAAGTTATAAGTTAATAAGACTAATTAAGTCTAATAAGACTACAAACCGGATGTGAGTAACGTAGCACTTCCGGTTTTCGAGAAATCACGTGACTTCTATTTCAAACGAAACCACACAAAATCTCCGAAGTACTGAATTAATTAATTTTTTTTTTGGTGAACATTTGGTTCACTGGTTTGCTAGTTTTTTTTTATTTTCTGATGTTTGAAGTCGATTCTATGGGTTATTAAAAAATATTTTTTGAAGGCTGTTAAAAAATAGGATATGGCGTCTGATATTAATTTGTCGTCGATATAAATATTATGATACCCCGGCTAATGACAAGCCTTGGTATCGACTTCAAATATCACTCAGTAGATTTTATTCTTTCATATATTCTTTTTAATTCGGTTCTATTTTGATTAAAAAAATATTTTTTTATGTAGATGCATCGGAAAAAATCCGTATGTTGCTCTATGTTAGTGACACCTTACGATTGAAAGAAGCAGAAACGTATAATGCTACCGTAGTCCCCATTTTGTTTGCAACAGCTGCAATCGATGTAAAGCAGATAGCTCATTGACTAATTCTGAATTTGACAATTTATTTCTTAAATTGGTATGACATTATTTATTAATTAGATTAGATTATATTTGACATTAATTGTACTAAGTTGACATTAATCTTTTTAATTTCTTGGAATGATATGTTTTTTTTAATAATCTCTTATCTATTAGACAAGTCCGTCCGTCCGTCCGTGGTGCTGTTTCAGCGGCCAAACCGTAAGAGATAGATAAAGAGAATGTTTAAGTTATAAGTTGAGAATAGTCTGATAAGACTACAAACCGGATGTGAGTAACGTAGCACTTCCGGTTTTCGAGAATTCACGTGATTTGTATTTCAAACGAAACCACACAAAATCTCCGAAGTTCTCAATTAATTAAATACATTTTTTTTTGTTTTGTTTTGGTGAACATTTTTGGTTCACTGGTTTGCTAGTTGTTCATTAATTTGATATGATTATTTTTTGTCTTATAATGTTAACTCAAAATTTTACAATGGGCAATTTGACTTTGTTTCTGGGTGTTTATCTATTTGACGTTACTTTTTATTTTTTCTTTTCTGTTTTTCTTAATTTTTTTGAATTGGAATGAATGTTAATGTTTTTATGTACGACTTGCCGGCGTTTAGGATATTTCTGTGAGCCGCCATGTGTGACTGAATAAATAAATAAAACGACCGATTCTTAAATAAGACTCCTGGCGTTAGACGGGCCAGCTCATCCGAATACTGATTTATATACCGGCGTCTCTCCGAATGTAATTATGACGACGCCCGCCACCCCGTGACGTGACACGATAAAACTCACAATCACATTCTCGTTGCGCTGCAACAGGTTTGATCTCGTTAATAATATCCAAGCTAATAATATCGAGGGAACTTTTAAGAGTTCCTTTGAGATGGTTATTGAATATCTTAATAAGATCGGGTTATGCTGAGCCGGTCTCGGAAACCTCGGCACTGAGATTGGATTTTAAAATAACCTTCATCAGACATAAGCAGGATTTAATAGGATTTATAAAAATAAGCATTTTAACGGAGTTGATAGTTTGGTAAGTTTGTGCTTTCCAAGAGAATGTCAAGTTCGAAAACGATAATCAAAACGGGTTTCGTTTTGTAATTCTTAAGAAAGAATTAATGTTTTTTTTTCTAAATGGCTTCGCACGGCTTGTGCATTTAGCCAATGCCAAGTGTTAAAATGTGGTCAAAGTAATAAATCAAGTCAAAGTAAGTGGCAGTTGAGTCAATCCCCCTTTCCCTATGTTTCAGTAAATGTGTGGGGATTTACTGGAACCTCCCCGTGGACTTCTTGGGGGAACGTCGAAAGACACTTTCCGCTATTTTGTTTCACTTGCCAACACTTGTGCATGTTCCCGAACACTTAGTGGTTAATATTCCACCATTATTAGACACTAACATCCGCCACAACTCAATTTTTAACAAGAAATACAAAACTGCTGAAGTGACGCTTCCCTATCCCGGCAAAAAGTCCGACTAAAGCTTTGAAGATTATCTTTTTATGTCATGCAATTGCAATTGACGCAATTGACGACCTCCGTGGCCGAGTGGTTTGTACGCCGGGTTTCATGGCTGTCGCCGACTCGAGAGGTCCCGGGTTCGAATCCCGGTGGGGGCAGATGTTTGTGTGATGAATACGAGCATTTGTACTCCAGTCATGGATGTTTAATATGTATTTATATAAATATACTTATATATGTACAGTATATGTATTCTATCCGTTACCCTAGCATCCCATAACACAAGCCTTACAGTGCTTACTTTGGGGCTAGGCTAATTGGTGTGAGTGTCGGAAATATTTATTTATTTATTAAATGAGCCTCCACCGTCCAGTCCACCTAATGGTAAGTGGTCACTGCCGTTCATAGATAATTGCAGCACCGATACTACCTCTCATATGTGAGCTCCTTATGAAAAGATTTTCCCGCCTTTTGTAGCCCATCATCAGCCTATTAATGTCCCCACTGCTGGGGCACAGGCCTTCCCTATGGATGGAATAGGGAGATTGGGCCATGACCCACCACGCGGGCCCAGTGCGGATTGGTGGGTGCTAACGACTGCAAATGCAGCCGGGACCAACGGCTTAACGTGCCTTCCGAAGCACGGAGTAGCGTAGCGGAGGTAGTAAATTTTTGTTCACCCATCCAATGACCGACCACTGCGAAAGTTGCTTAACTTCAACGATTGCAGCCGAACGCGCTAGCCACATGCGCCATCGAGCTCCTCTTATCTCCTCTCCTTTTGAAGCCCGCTACATTTTTATTTCATCACAAGTGTTCCCTTTTCCTTTTCCTCTGAATCTTGGCTTAATTAATCGTACTGTGGTAATTCTGCTGGTCTGGATTACATAGATTACATCAACTGCTCATTGACCTGAGAAAACTTTCTGAAATACATTTTTGGTGACTGTGGACTTCGTAGTGAATTTCAATATAGGTACCCAAATTAATTCTAAAATTATACTTTATTTTTTCCGTGGGTATACTTAATATTAATATGATACGTTCCGTAGGATCTCTTTAAAGTTATGCAAATTAAATATCCCTAATATCTCTTGTGTAAACAACGGTGTTTCGTATATATCTATTTAATGTATTAATAAAAGGAAATTGAAATTTCTCCCGACGCGGCCGTAGGGAGCGTCATGATAGCCTCCCAATTGTTGAGGAAATATTGTAATTTTTACGATAAAAACGCTCGGTGTTGGCAACGTGTATAATGCGTCAATTTCTCATCCATTTCGGGTAATTGCTGTTATTATTACGATTGTGTTAAATTATGTACACAAAAAATGGTAATCGTTTGTATTGTGATTTAAGATAAGCTGGACGATAATTAGGTGAGTACAATACATAATAATTTGGTAATTATGATGTCTGGTCGAGCGCCAAAAGGATGGTTTTAGCTTAATTGGTAAAATTATGTTTCTATTCTGTTATGTGTGGCGATATACCAGAAAAACTTCTAGCACCCACTTATCTGTGGGATTGATGTCGCCGTGGCTGATAGCCCGAAGAGTTAGCACGCTGAAGTGGCAATGGGCAGGCCACATCGCTCGAGGATCTGACAACCGTTGGGTAAGACAGGTCCTCGAGTGGCGACCGCGTACCGGACGACGCAGCGTGGGGCGGCCCCCAACAAGGTGGACTGACGACATCGTCAAATGTGCTGGGAGCCGCTGGATGCGGATAACGCAGGACCGCGCATTGTGGCGTTCTATGGGGGAGGCCTATGTCCAGCAGTGGACGGAGAAAGGCTGATGGATGGATGGATCGATATATTTTCATAATTGTTTTAATAAATGCTACGTTATTTGCTGCGATTAGGGTTGCCACCCGTACTTTATTATAAACGTTGTACGTTATTTCGGGTAATGGTACTCTATACTTTATGCCAACAATAAAGTACTCAAAAATGCTTTATTTAATGTGGTTTGATTATTCGGGGATTAATTTTGAAGAATATATACAATAAGAGATTGATAGCAAACATTTTTGCTTAAAACGGACAGTCAGTATGTATAAATAAATCTGTCGCTCTTAGCTCATTTTTGCAACATTGTCGTGGCTGTATGTATGTGGCTTTGTACCATGACCTTTCCCGTTGCGGAAAAAACTACAGATTTTTAGTGCTAGAAGCAATAAGCAATGTATAATATACATATATTTAAGCTTACTAATAAAGTGGAATAAAAAGTACTTTATTTTGGACACAATGTACTTTTTTTCTACTTTTAATTTCCAATGTAATTTATTTGGACAAAAAAAGGTGACAACCCTAGCTGCGATCAACCACGGATAAGAGAATAATGCAGAATTTTACTGTAATCACTTCGATAGAGCTCGTTGCTCGATTCAAGTATTTTAACATCCACACCATTAAAACAAGTCTTTGTATGGAGAACCATACAAACTGAGGTCGAAAAAGAGGCGTGCAGTAGCATTTAATGTATTATTTATGTAGCTGGCAAGGTGAGAATGGTTGGTGTGGCCATTTATAACTGCTGCACGAGTTATCTTAACGTGTACACTAAACATCAAGTGGGGTAGAATCATTTACCTCATCATCATCATCAGCCTATTAATGCCCAGGCCTTCTCTATGGATGGAATATGGAGATTTGGCTATTTCCCACCACGCGGGCTCATTGTGGATTGGCGGGTGCTAACGACTGCAGATGCAGCCGGGATCAACCATTTAACCTGCCTTTTGAAGCACGGAGGAACTCGAGATAGAGAAGATATTTGGTCGGTCATAGCACCCATCCAATGATCGACCACTACGATAGTTTGCTTAACTTCAACGTTGGCGGCCGAACGCGCTAACCACCTGCGCCATCAAGTTCCTCATTTACCTACCTAACTTTAAAAAAAAACGACGGGTTGCACTCCGGGAGTGCCGTCAGAAGTGAAAACTTGAATATTAAGGTTGTGCATTTTTTATATTTTGGATTGTTTAGGGAATAATTTTGCACGAATTGCTTTGATTTATCAGTATAAAAGTACTATCATGTTTGTGGTAAAATACAATATTTATTTATTGCGGTATCGTACACAAACATGATATTTTATATTACATTAAAAAAGTTTATCTCTCAGAAAAATCAACTTACATGAATCACGTTTAAGCGCCCTAGCGACATCTATTGTAAAAAAATGCATTTTCTTCGCAATAAAGCTGCCACGTGGACGTAGAAACTTATTATTATAATACGATAAAATAAAATATTACTATGTTTCGTCCAATATATTGAAAGTCCACAACCTTTCCAATTTTATTGTGTGTCATGATGCGATCAGCCCACGTGTTTAACCTGACGCGAGTTTTACATTTTCAACCCATACAAAAAAAAGTGTACAACGCCGCTAAAGAAGTTTTCTCTTCAAAAACAATTTCTGAAAGCTTCACTCTAATGTTCCTACATAACCTACCGGTATTTATTTTATATACGAGTATTACTTAGCAATACATATTCCTACAAATTTCCATTGAATATCTGTAACAAGTTCTGGATAACAATAACCAACATCGAAGTTACTATAATCAATACGAAGTCGATGTACTCACCTACCTACCTGAACTTTAACAACATCATGAGCCAATTACCACAGACACCGGAGTTGTGAATGGTTTCGTTTGTATTCTCGCAACTGTAGCTAACACCTGATTAGATACTTCTAATAACAGAGACTTACTCAATAATTGACGAGTACTCCAATAACGATTACCTTCGCTGACGACGTCGTTATATATTCACTTGAGGTTATACATTAGTCATAGTCATTATTTGTTATCTAACGCTTTATTATTTTAGTAATAAACTAGTGGCCCGCCCTCGCTTCGCTTCGGTGTAGAGCTGTAGTGTAAACTATAGTTTTTGTTCTCAGGCTTGTGCTATAAACAATGACTTTATTTATATAATTACACGTGTTATTGTGAGTCAACCATAAAAGATAGACATATGCTGTTGCGGGATATTTTTTAGACAATTTTATGTAGAATATTTCCGTCATACAGGATTTCTATGTAACTTTAACCATTAAAGCTGCACACACGACGGAAGCTTAAAAATGGAGTAACTTCTCCCGTTTTCCCAACATTTCCCTTCACTACTCTGCTCCTATTGATTGTAGCGTGATGAGAAGTATACTTTAACCTGCCCAGGAGTATGAAGAATAATTATACCAAGTTTCGTTAAAATCCGTCGAGTAGTTTTTGTTTCTATTAAGAACATACAGACAGACAGACAGACAGACGAACATGACGAAACTATAAGGGTTCCTTGTCAGTACTGCGGAACTCTATAAAGGCAAATGCAAGTACTTACACTTCAGTTATAGTAACTCATTACCACAGACACTGTTTGCGACAGAGTCCGCTCCTGCTTACACTCTTCTTATCAGCCTCGATCTAAATACCCTGAATGAATGAAAGAATGATTGAATGAATGAATGAATGATCCTTTTATTGTACACCATGATATTTCAAATTACAATTAATTAAAACTACTACATACAACAGATATATTTACTGTTATATATTTTGGAGAGACTGGTGTCTAAACTGGCAAGTAATCTGCCTGTATAATACATAGAATACCAGGCCCCCAGCCCATATCCCTGCAAAACGTTTTCAATTTATAATAATACATATAACAAAACTGCTTAAGTTTAGTTATAATTTTAATTTTTTAAAGCATGTAACTGCTTGATGTTTAAATCTAAAGAAAATATAACTAGAAAAAAATCCACGCGAAGAGATGGCACTGCCTTGCAGCTTAAGAATGGCTAGAGGAATTTCGACGCGATCCGTGAGGGCCGCGGTAGCATAATTGGTCAGTGCATTCGCCCGGGTTGCGAAGGGTGCGGGTTCGAGTCACGTCTGCTGCTTGGGCCGCGTGGAATTTTTTCTAGTTATATTTTCTGCTTAAGTTTAAATAAAATTAATATTTACTAGCTGTGTTACCCGCCGGTTTATAAGAGTTATTTTCTCGCAGTAAAACGTAGCCTATGTCTTAATCCAAGTTGTCAGCTAGCTCCATACCAAATTTTATGAAATCGCTCCAGCCGTGCAGACGTGAAGAAGTAACAAACATACACACTCACATACTTTCGCCTTTATCAATATTAGTGTGATAATATGAAAAACTAGTTTGTGGTAAGTATATGTGTTTAAGAAAAATTGGATTCTTACATTATGCTTGACTCGATCTTATACAGGCTACCGGTCTCTGTTATTGCATGGTTGTGCTTGAAAAACAAAAAAACAATTAAGTGTCCTTACTTTACTACTGGAATAAACTGTACGTCCTTAAAAAAACGACAGGTTGCACTCCGGGAGTGCCGGCAGAAGTGAAAACTTGAATATTAACGTTGTGCATTTTTGATATTTTGGAATGGTTAGGGAATAATTTTGCACGAATTGCTTTAATTATCAGTATAAAAGTATAACTAGAAAAAAATCGACGTGGACCAGGCAGCAGACGGGTCAGGGCCGCGGTAGCACATGTATGTGATAGAATATAATATTTATTTATTGCGCTACCGTACACAAACATGACAATTTATATTACATTTATTTTATTAAAAAAGTTTATCTATCAGAAAAATCAACTTACATGAATCACGTTTAAGCGCATTTAGCGACATCTATTGTAAAGAAATCAACTTACATGAATCACATTTAAGCGCACCTAGCGACATCTATTGTAAAAAAATGCATTTTCTTCGCAATAAAGCTGCCACGTGGACGTCCTTGGTAGAGACTTATTATTATAATAGGATAAAATAAAATATTACTATGTTTCGTCCAATATAGTGAAAGTCAACAACCTTTCCAATTTTATTGTGTGTCATGATGCGATCAGCCCAATGAAGTTTTCACTTCAAAAAAACCTAGTCTCCTGTAGGTTATCAAACCTAATCCACTGTTCTTATTTCGTGCTTAAAATTTAAAGCAATAAATTGAATTGTGGACCAATTTCGATTTATCTTTACAACCGGAAAGAAATAAGGGTTACATCCATATCCTAATCTTAGCGTTTAGAATCGCACATATGTTGGCAGGACATAGGCACGGTAATAATATCATACAGTATTCTATCTTCATACAAACGGTCGGAAAGCGAGTCATACCTACGCCACTCGAGTTCGAAGGGCTCTCGGCGGGCACCCAGTCGCGAATGCGCCGCCGCGCCACAACGACGACCGAACGGGCTGAATTGTTTTTTATGCAGTTAACCGTGCTTAAACGTGCGTTTTGTATTGTAAATATTTGATTTAATTAAGCAGATACCTACATAATTTAGTATGGAAAAGAACAAACGACGATCAATATCGTACAATAGCACAATTGCTGTTTTTGGTTGCTTGTACTCTTCAATAACACACCCAGAGATATCATTTTTTAAATTACCTGAAATATTGGAAAGGTGTCTTACCTTTATAGAATATTTTTTATATACCTATCTACTAGTACGTAATTTGTTTCCAATATTTAGGTATTTCGGTTTTTCCATCGGGCAAAATATCTGGAATAATATATAAATAAGTGGTTAGGATGAAAAAAGAGACAAACGAGTAATCTACCTACACTCGCGTTAAAAACAAAACTACATAAAATACTGTAGGCGGGCGGCCCTACCGCGTGCCAACGCAGCGCTCGGCCGTAGGCATTTATTTTCAAGGACAGGGCGGAGTCACAATACTGTATAGATAATATTACCGTGACATAGGTAAACAAGATGTGGGTACAGGGGCATAGCTTTATACCCCTCGCCGCAAATAGAAACGTTTTTCTGTGTACGAGACGGGCCACCAGTGCTTATGTGCATTGATCTCTATCTCTGTGCCTTATTAACTAACTAGGGGCCCGCCTTCGCTTCGCTTCGGTGTAGAGCTGAAGTGTAGACTACAGTTTTTGTTCTCAGGCTTGTATTATACACAATGACATTCATCTATGATTCTTCTTTTACCTGCATGCAAAGTTTCAGACCGATCGGTTTAAAATTGATAAAGTTTCATAGAAACTTTCATTCCCTATTTTATCCCCTTGGGGGTAGAATTGATCAAAATCCTTTCTTAGCGGATGCCTACGTCAAATCATCTACCTGCATGCCAAATTTCAGCCCGATCCGTCTAGTGGTTTGGGCTGTGCGTTGATAGATCACTATGTCAGTCAGTCACCTTTGAGTTTTATATATATAGATGTGCTTGCGAATGGAGAGCGAAGGCGAGGTGAGCTCGGCACGAGGCCGGGACGAGCGCGGGACGAGCGCCGCCGATTAAGTACATCAACGTCGCGAATTATGCAAATTTCTGTCATAACTTCACCCCTGCATAAACACAAATTACGATCTTAATCTCGTAAAGAGAGAGCAGTTTATTTAAAAAAATCTCAACGCGGCTATGTTAATTTTGTTGTTGTTTTGATAATATAAGAAAAATAACTTGTCTAAATAAGTACTAAATTAAATCAAAATGTACTTGAAATTATCTTAATTAATGGATTTGCTAATGTTTTGTTTTTATTGTAATGTAATATAATTTCATAAATGCAATATATTTAAATCAATTGTAAGTAATTTTACCTAATTTATAGTATTCAATATAATATGAATTTTGTTATATAACATCCAAATTACACTTTAAAAATATTAACAATTTCACATCATAAAACTATAAAATACACTAACTATAAACAAATAAGTCTCTATCTAATTACAAAATAACTATATATAAGTAAAATATAAATACTAGAACAATAAAACTAAAACTAAAAACCTTAAAAAATAAAATTAATAACTAAAATATATTATTAAAAGGAGTCCCTTTAGGCAAGGTTCCAAAGATACTGGCAGCGTTCCCCCTTTGAATAGCTAGACTAATTCTTTGTCCGAGGTAGCTGCCAGCTCTTCGGTCTCCTGTGACGTCGACTAACCTTTTTCTATATTTTTTTAGTACTAAATTACTTCTAAAATTAATAACGTGTCGTTAAATTCGTTCGCTCTTCGAATAGCGAGTAAAATGGAATTTCGTGTAGAAAAAAGACCTCGAGTTTTCGTCAAAAAGGCTTCACAAATCTAAAGTTTTTTTTACAAAAAAAAAATCATGCGGACCAGGAAGCAGACAGGACTCAAACCCGGACCCTTCGCTATCCGGGCGAATGCACTGAACATTATGCTACCGCGGCCCTGATGGCCGTGTCGAATTTTCTCTAACCTTTCTTAAGCTGCAAGGCAGCGCTATCTCTTCGCATTGTAGGTAACCCACAATGTCAAATGAATACCTCTACAAGTATTAAACATTTGAATGAAGAAATAGCATTTATAGTTATATTTTTTTATTTTAAGCATGTAACTGCTAGATGTTTAAATCTGAAGAATTTTTTACTAGAAAAATTCCACGTGGACCAGGCAGCAGACGGGACTCGAACTCGCACCCGTCGCTATCCGGGCGAATGCACTGACCATTATCGAACTTCTGAACTGAATCCGCTGCAAAAATATCTAAAAACACATCTCACCAGGCAGGGGTTGGTGTAATATTTAGATATTTTTGCTGCGTTCGCTCTAAGTAGTAATAATAAACAAAATCCCCATTGGAAGTTAAATTATCCACGGCTTATTGGTCACGGCGACATCTCTGTGGTACGGCGAGGGTGTGAAAGTATGAAGGCAATCGAAGTGATGTATTGATGGAGCTCTGTGGAAGAGGCACGATCCATCAGGCGCGCGGCCGAGCGACGATCGCTCGACACGTGTTTGTATGACGACTGGAAAGCCGCACATGATAGATCACTCGGCGAGTGAAAATAAAGCGGATAAAATGATTAGGAGCTCGAACTGCATGCGCCTCCCATGTTAGGATAGATAGATAAATCATTTATAAATAAATAAATAAATATTTCCGACACTCACACCAATTAGCCTAGCCCCAAAGTAAGCACTATAAGGCTTGTGTTATGGGATGCTAGGGTAACGGATAGAATACATATACTGTACATATATAAGTATATTTATATAAATACATATTAAACATCCATGACTGGAGTACAAATGCTCGTATTCATCACACAAACATCTGCCACCACCGGGATTCGAACCCGGGACCTCTCGAGTCGGCGACAGCCATGAAACCCGGCGTACAAACCACTCGGCCACGGAGGTCGTCAATCACCGTATTTATTTCCACCGTATAAAGTCATAGGTAGTCATTATTTGTTATCTGACGCTTTATTATTTTAGTAATAAATAAGTCTCCAAGCAAAACCGGGGACGGACAGACAGACAAACATGACGAAACTATAAGGGTTCCTTGTCAATACTGCGGAACTCTAAAAAGGCAAATGCAAGTACTTACACTTCAGTTATAGTAACTCATTACCACAGACACTGTTTGCGACAGAGTCCGCTCCTGCTTACACTCTTCTTATCAGCCTCGATCTAAATACCCTGATACTCGTACAACAGATATATTTACAGTTACATATTGTGGAGAAACTGGTGTCTAAACTGTGAAGTAAACTGCCTGTGTAATAGAATACCAGGCCCCCAGCCCATATCCCTGCAAAATGTTTTCAATTTATAATAATACATATAACAACACTGCTTAAGTTTAAATAAAATTAATATTTACTAGCTGTGTTACCCGCGGTTTATTAGGGATATTTTCTCGCAGTAAAACTGCAACTCGAACTGCATGTGCCCCCATGTTAGGATAGATAGATAAATCATTTATTTCCACCATATAAAGAGGCGCAAGCTTCGTAAGCATATCGCATCGTTTAGGTTTTTAGGAAAGCTAAGCAGCGCTCCTACGAAGTGAAGTATGAGTGAAGATAAAGTAGGTTATGTAACTGCATATAATAGGCTAGTTGACTCATGTCGAATTGTATTAAAAAAATGGGTGCGTGTACTTATGTAGGCGCGTGAGAAGTTATGCTTCTTTGGCATCGTTTAAAATTAGTTTTTAATTGCATGCAAATAATTAATTACAATAAATTAATAAAAAGTCTGGAAAAGGACACAGTCAATAAAGTTCAGTTTTAATTTGAAAAAATAAATAAATAATCAAAATATTCAATTGAAATCTCTACTGAATATAATTTATTAGAACATATGTGCTTTGCACTTGTATGAAACTCAAACACGTATTCCGAATATACAAACTAGAAACATGTGGATAAATATTATAAATATGAATACCTATAACTGTTACTTTATTACAAAAAATAAAGATGTGGTTTTTGGTTCTACTACACCAATGGTCAAGAGATGGCGCTGTAGTCTCCTGAATCGCGCTTTGGTTCCGTTGTTCAAGATTAATAAATACTTTTGATAGGCCTTCACAATGCAATCGTTAGCACCCACTAAATAGAGATTCTATTTCTATTTTGTTGGTAGATTTTCTTAATGTGCGGTATTTGTGTTACAGTGATATGCGCGCGCATCTTAAAATTTCACTCTCATCATTTTTTCATAACGCGCCTAAAGAAGTATAACTTCAATAAACGTATATTTCTTAAAGTATTTGGTCTAAGGAGCCTAAATATATCGATTTCACTTCATAAAAGCAGAAGATTGCTGTGGAAATTTAATTTTAAAATATATTTTTAGTCTATATTTTTTGAACACTAAAAACGCTATTCGCCACATCCGCCATGATTGTGACGTCTCCTATAGTAAACAACTAAATGTCATTCGCGTGTTACTGTGGGTGGATTCTTTCGTCTGACTAAATTTATCTTAAAACACTTTTGACTTTAGAAAAGTTTCCGTTTACTGTTTTTTTTTGACAAAACTAATTATGGATGCCGTCTTTGTGAAAGCAGAAAGCACAAATCTGCCAAGAATTGACGCATTGATGGTTGGTGAATTTTTTGCACTAAACCCCGATTGCTGCGCTGCGGAGCAGAGAAACGACAAGGCATCTATGTAAGTACAGTGCATTTAGTATTACAATGTAGTAATTATCATAAAACTGATACAATATATGAATAAGTGTAATAAAGTTGCGTAGGTTAATTTCTTTCGGCACTTTAACCAGAACTTTCCTGGAGTCTTCAAGGATGTGTTTTTATATTCTCGTACAATACAATAATGATAATTACTTTAGTTTTCGTGGTATTTATTAGAAATCATGTTTTTTTTTCGTTATAAACACAGATAAGTTATTTTCTACGTGCTTACGAGTTTTTGTTTATTACAGTTAACGTCATAGCATAGATAATCTATAGACTAAAATGGCCGACAGCGTTTTTGTATGTCCATGAAAAGTCTATTTTAAAATTAAAGATTAGAAGCTTTCTAGGTCTCAAAAAAATACAATTTGACAACAAGCCTTATAGCGCTTACTTTGGGGCTAGGCTAATTGGTGTGAGTGTTGGAAATATTTATTATTATTATTAATACATTTTTTTTCGGTCTAATAGAACATTTATTAACCAATTAAAACCTTTTTCCAAAAAGGGTCAACTAACCTATTTAGGTAATAAAACACCCTAACCGACCTATTATCGATTTAGGAATTAAAACACTCGATAAATAAAATAAAACTACCTAAGAAACAAATATAAAACACTCGAGTCAATAAAAATAGACTCTCGTGTTTCAATCCCGCCTTTTATAAAACAGTCGTATAAACTACTATGCTAATAAAATTGCTGATAAACAAACCTAACAACCATCGTCATCATCAGCCTATTAATATCCCCACTGCTGGGGCACAGGCCTTTCGTATGGATAGAATAGGGAGATTGGGCCATGACGCAGTGCTAATTGGTGGGTGCTAACGACTGCAGACGCAGCCGGAACCAACGGCTTAACTTGCCTTCTAAAGCACGTAGAAGCTCGAGATAGTAAATTTTCGGTCACCCATCCAATGACAGACCACTGCGAGAGTTGTTTAACTTCAACGATCGCAGCCGAACGCGCTAACCACTTGCACCATCGAGCTGCTCAGCTAACAATGCTAAACGTTTATATCCCGTTTGCTCGATTCAGACATGTCGCGAGTCACAGGGACAAGTTTGGAGGTTTGCGACAGTTGGCGTCGCGTCGCGTCGTGTGGAGACCTCATTGTGGCGACGACGACCGAGTTGCGAGCGTTACTACTTCATGTAACAACTGTTGCTGTGTGACTTCGGATTACAAGTATTATAATAATAATTATCATTTATTTTAGACCGTATAGTCCATAGAGGGTTAGTAACATTAAAACTTAGAAACTATGTTTGTATGCGCGACTGGTTCGTGTGCTGAAGGGTGTAACGGGAGAAGAGGGATAAGTTAAATAATGGAAGACTCACCAGTTCACCAACATTCAGCTGCGAAATAAGTACCTCTGTTTGTTCAGCACTTTCTTAATACGAGTGGCCACTTGAAATACACAGTTTTTCTTCTGCAAAACACTAACACGATGTGCACAGCACGTACAGAGCACCAAGGATTGTATTCTTATCCTTTTTGGAGTTTGACGACCAATGTAATTTTAACCGTGCGATGATTGTTCAAACACTAACGGTGAGGTGAGTACTGGAGGGGAAGCCAATTTATGGCCCAGGATCGGGTAGGTATGAAATAACTGGACGGAGATTAAAGGACTTACCCTCCTAGCACACATTAATAAATATATATATATATATATAATTACGTTCAGAAGTAGAACCGAGCTTCAGGTAACATTTGGTTACACATAAAGCCTCGTCTGGCAGTATGGGCCATTGATATTTAAAATTACTATAATTTGGCCTAAACTATGTTAGTACAAGTTATAATTTTTATTTTTTTAAAGCATGTAACTTAAGCTTGATGTTTGAATCTAAAGAAAATATAGCTAGAAAAAATTCCACGCGGACCAGGCAGCAGACGGGACTCGAACCCGCACCCTTCGCAAGCCGGGCGAATGCACTGACCAATTATGCTATCGCGGCCCTTACGGACCACGTCGAAATTCCTCTAGCCATTCTTAAGCTGCAAGGCAGCGCCATCTCTTCGCATTATAGGTAACCCACAATGTCAAATGCCAATAAAAAAAGAATTATCAAATGATTTTATTTATTTTTTAAGCATTTAACTGCTAGATGTTGCCGCTGCCTGGTCCGCGTGGATTTTTTTCTAGTAAACTTTTCTTTAGATTTAAGAATTATCAAAATCAAACTTCTCTGTAAGAACTTAGGTTCTTACAGAGAAGTTAGATTTTGATAATAATAATAATAATAGATAATCTATTAGACAAGTCCGTCCGTCCGTCCGTGGTGCTGTTTCAGCGGCGCAACCGTAAGAGATAGATATAGAGAATGTTTAAGTTATAAGTTAAGAATAGTCTGATAAGACTACAAACCGGATGTGAGTAACGTAGCACTTCCGGTTTTCGAGAAATCACGTGATTTCTATTTCAAACGAAACCACACAAAATCTCCGAAGTTCTCAATTAATTAAATACTTTTTTTTTTTTTGGTGAACATTTGGTTCACTGGTTTGCTAGTAGATAATAATCGATCAACAAAAATAAATTAACGAAAAGCTATGACGAGCTCGATGGCGCGGGTGGTTAGCGCGTTCGGCTGCGATCGTTGAAGTTAAGAGCCCTTTCACATTTTTTGCAAAACATCGTAATTTTTGAGCCCCTGGTTTACCCCTTAGATAAGATTTTGACTATTTCCAATAGATGTAAAAAGTATATTTATTCTTCCTATTGTAAGTTAATGTAAAATATTTGTAAATACCATTTTCCTTTTATTGTACTGATCATTCTACTGCAGCTAGTTTCCGGAAAAAACGATAATATGCACAACTTCAAACGCCTCAATATCTCAATAATCTTCAATAAATTCGATCAAGTTAATTACTACGACATAAGAAATATATTTTTTTTAAACATAATGTATTAGAATTTTCATTTTCCATCTCATTAATTATCAAAAAAAAAATGTAACCTCCGTGAGCTTTCCCAAAAAATAATGCAGGTTTACCTCGTAGTTGGATATTGAAATAAATAGAATTACTATTAAAAACTGTTATAAAACTAATCTACCATCATGAAACTACTGAAATATGTATATTTTTTTATAATTAGTTGACTAATAATTATTTTATAAGACTCGAAACATCACTCGTAAAATGCAATATATACTAGTGCAAATTTCGTATGCGCCGATCAGTACGGCAGCGGCGCAATTTTCTAAAAGGGCTCTTAAGCAACTTTCGCATTGGTCGGTCATTGGATGGATGACCAAAAATCTTCTATCTCGAGTTCCTCCGTGCTTCGTAAGGCACGCTAAGCCATTGGTCTGGCTGCATCTCATCATCTGCAGTCATTAGCACTCGTCAATCCGCACTGTCCACACTATTCCATCCATAGGGAAGGCCTGTGCCCCAGCAGTGGACACTAATAGGCTGATGATGATGATAATGATGACAATAATGATGAATTTTAAAACCAGGAAAATGTGATTTGCAGACGAGGGATACCATAATACAATAAATCTAGATGAAACAAAATACTATGAATAATATTTTTGACGTGACAACGTCTTATAATTCGATGGAGATGGCTGCACGCACGAAAAAATAAGACTCATGTGGCGTTACCTCGCTCTGATTTCGTTCCATTTATGGCTTGAAGTGCAAGCGAGAGCGCGCAACGAGCGACCAAGAGGCACAATCGGCCTCCGCGTTCGACATCTGTCGCTCTCTTACTTGAGTAAGCGATGCGTCCGCGTGGACAGCTGCTATACAATAATACATTTACATGTTTTCGTCAAGTATGAAATGCATTGAAAAGTGAATGTGAGGTCAATTGTTTACAGCAACGATAATTGCGGCGATAAAGGTAAATTCTTTCGATATTAAATATATGTTCAGTGATTATTGTCGAATATTAGTGCAGCGATTGTAGGTTTTGATCCGTGCGGTGACGGAGAAAGAATACAACTCACCGCCCCTTTTCTTCCTGTGGGTGTCATAAGAAGCGACTAAGGGATGTCGGAGCTTCCATCCGCTCTTCTGGTGGTAGGGTGCCTAACACCCGCCTGGTTTGTTACCACCGTGCGCATGGTGAAAAACCCGTGAAGTGCTTCTCGCGCGTTTCGGGATCAGCCAGCGTACAACCAGAGCTCGAGTGGAAGTTGTCGCGAAGGATTCGGTCCAGGGGAGGCATCCGTGGAACCGATGCCGGGAGGACTGCATCGACCCGTCGGCCAGGGAGACCCGTAGAAACGGCTGTCCCGCTGGCCGCCCGTGGCACAGTACAGGGGCCCAAGCGTTCCTAACCAGTTCGCGAGGCTGCCCCATCATGTCACGCATAATCTCGTGGTGGACCGTCGTGCCGGTTGGTGACCGGGGCGTGGGGTCCCGGCGGCCACTCCCGGGGGGGTGCGGGGGCCCTTCCGTCCGGCGGGTCGGCGCATCTCCTTTGCAGGCAGTCAATCGGGAAAACAGACCTCCCTTATTTGCCCGGACGCTTCGCGACGGCGTCTGCTCGTTTTCGCGTCTCTTTTTTTTTCACTTCCACCATGGCAGCCTCAATTACAAAGTTTGGACGTACAGCGGTGCACACCCCCACGCCTTCAACGCTGTTTGAGGTCGAGTTCTGCAATATACGCGGGCTCCACTCTAACCTCAACGCTGTCCACCACCATCTCGAGACAGCACGGCCAGCATTGTTGTTCCTGACGGAGACACAAATACTTCCGCCTGCTGACACAGGCTACGTTAATTATCCCGGCTACGTGCTTGAAGAGTCCTTCAAAGCGAAAGCCGGTGTATGCCTGTATGTTCGGGCGGATGTTTGTTGTCGCCGTCTCCGCTGCTTGGAAGATCCCTCCTTCTCCATGCTGGGGGTACACGTCGACTCTGGCCCCCTGGCCAGAGTCTACGTGTGCCTCTACAGATCCCACACCGGCGATGTTGAGACAACTCGACTTTTTGAGCACCTTAGTCGGGCAGCAGATGACGCGCAGGAACAATTTCCCAACGCAGAATTGGTGTTTTTGGGGGACTTTAATGCTCACCACAATTTGTGGTTAAGTTCTTCCAAAACTGACCATGCAGGGATCTCTGCTCACACATTCGCTCTCACGCATGATTTGAAGCAACTGGTTGATCAGCCCACCAGGATCCCAGATATTCCAAGTCAAGCGCCTTCTTTACTGGACCTTCTGCTCACGACCCATACACAGGGGTATCAGGTTGTGGTAAGAGCCCCCCTGGGCTCGTCCGACCACTGCCTGATATCTGCCAAAGCACCACAGGCCAAGCCTCCGCGTCCAGCAGTGGTCAAGCGCCGTATCTGGCATTATGGATCGGCAGATTGGGACGGTATGCGTGATTACTTTGCGTCCGTCCCTTGGAAGCAGCGCTGCTTCAGTGACAGGGACCTATCGGGCAGTGCTGTTGCCATTACTGAGGAGATTATAATGGGTATGGAATACTATATTCCTCATTCTGATCTCATCAGTAAGGGCACACGTAACCTCTGGTTCAATCACGACTGTGCTGAAGCTGCTTCGCGTAAGCAAGCGGCATATCGTGATTGGATCAGAGGCCGCGCTCTCAAGGATCCCGGGGTCGATTCACTCAAAGCAGCCTACAATTCTGCTTCCAAGGCCTGTAAGAAGGCTTATATCAGAGCGGATGCCCAGCGTGTTGCACGTGTTGGCCAGGAACTTATTACGCATCCTGCGGGCTCCCGTAGCTACTGGCGTTTGGCCAAGGCCGTGCAAAATAACTTCTGCCAGCCCTCGCTGCCACCTCTGAGATGCCCAGACGGAACACTAGCTCATAAGCCGCAGGAGAAAGCCGATTTACTGGCAAAACTCTTTGCGGCTAACTCCCGAATCGATGATTGCAATGCACTGCCACCATCATTACCCTCACTGTGGCACAACGATGCCTGATATTAAAATCAGGCAGCGTGAAGTTCGTGCCGAATTGCAATCACTCGACGTCCGGAAAGCTAGTGGACCTGATGGCATCCCAGCAGTTGTGCTTAAAAAATGTGCAGCGGAGTTGTCTCCCGTGCTCACGCGCTTGTACCAATGCTCGTATTCTTTGGGGCGTGTGCCGGAGACTTGGAGAGATGCTAACGTGCAACCGGTGCCCAAAAAAGGGGATCGCGCAGACCCGGCAAACTACCGGCCAATAGCAGTCACCTCAGTTTTATGTAAAGTTCTAGAAAGGGTCCTTAATAACCATCTGACCCGCTACCTAGAGGATCACTCCCTGATTAATGATCGTCAATATGGATTTAGACCGAAACGATCGACGGGTGATCTTCTAGCGTACTTAACTCATATCTGGGGTGAGACTATCGACAAGCGTGGCGAGTCGTTGGCTATCAGCTTTGACATTGCCAAGGCGTTCGACAGGGTCTGGCACAAAAGCCTTCTCTCCAAGCTTCCGGCATACGGTCTGCCAGCCCAGTTCTGTTCTTGGGTAGCTGACTTCCTGCATGAGCGTAGAATTCGTGTCCTTACGGATGGTAGCAGTTCGCGGTTCATGTCAGTGAATGCCGGCGTTCCCCAGGGCTCCGTCCTGTCCCCCACTCTCTTTCTGCTGCATATCAATGACTTGATTCCTCTTGGGAATATTCATTGCTATGCAGACGATAGTACAGTGCATGCGGGGTATCTCGGACAAGCAGCGGCTGGGCAGGCAGTAACCAAGGAGAAACGGGAAAATCTTGTCATTGAGCTCAATCAGGCTTTGGACCACATTTCCGAATGGGGTACCAGGAGCTTAGTTGAGTTCAATGCCAAGAAAACTCAGGCTTGCGCTTTCACGGCAAAAACATCGCCATTCCTTCCCCTTCCATCTCTTCAGGACACAACACTACCGCTGCAGAGCAACATTTCCATGCTCGGTATGGATGTTCGCTCAGACCTGGATCCAAAGGACTACATCGAAACCGTGATCAAAACAGCTTCACGCAAACTCGGAGTCCTGAACAAGGTGCGGCGTTTTTTCACGCCCGATCAACTGTGCTTGTTGTACAAAACGCAAGTGCGGTCCTGCGTGGAATATTGCTCGCACCTCTGGGATGGCTCCGCCAAGTACTTGCTCGATGCTTTGGATAGGTTACAGCGGCGCGCGATCCGCATCATAGGCGATGAGAAGGTGACTAAACACCTTGAGCCTCTTCAATTACGCCGTGACGTGGCGTCACTAAGCGCGTTCTATCGTTTGTACCACGGCGAGTGTTCTGAGGAGTTATTCTCTCTTATCCCACCTTTCCCTTTCCTTCAGAGGATCACGCGCGCTGGCCTACGTTGTCACCGTTTTACTGTGGCCGCAATTCCAACGCGTACAAAAAAATTTGGTGACTCATTTCTTTGTCGCACTATCCGTAAATGGAATGCTCTGCCCGCTCACGTGTTCCCTCCCTCTTACAACCTGGGATCCTTTAAAAGAGGCGTGAAGAAGCAACATGCAGGCCGGCAGGGTGAGGATGGCTGGTGTGGCAGGTAGAACTGCTGTATCAGCTATCTTTGCGTCTGGACTTCACCTTCACTTAACATCAGGTGGGGTGGAGTCATTTGTCGGACCTATCTATATAAAAAAAAATGCTATAATTGACAAAACTATAACAATAAGTTAACTATTTATATTATAACAGAACTATTTCACGATGAGTAATAAATCAATTGCTTTACTATTCGATCGAATTCAAAAAAGCACATTTAAAATGTGAAAATTATGTACATTGTAAAAAAACGTTGTCACGTTCAACTATTTTTTGAAGTTATACTTCTTTAGCCGCGTTATGAAAAAAATATGAGAGTGAAATTTTAAGACGCGCGCGCTCGCGCATCACTGTAACACAAAAGTAACATAATGAAGTTAGCCGCGGGCGCGTTATGAAAAAATGATGAGAGTGAAATTTTAAGATGCGCGCGCATCACTGTAACACAATAGTAACACCATGAAGTTGGCCGCGGGCGCGTTATGAATGTTAGTGTCTAATAAAGGTGGATTATTAACCACTTAGTGGTTAATAATCCACCATTATTAGACATCTGTTCGAAAGGTACTTTGAACGATCCACGGAGCTCCATAAGATGATCGCGTTGTCAAAAACAATGTTGGCACGCTCGTCGCCTCTGATCACTGTTTTCATATTTATAATATTTATCCACATGTTTCTAGTTTCTATATAGACACAACGTGTTTTAGTTACTTACAAGTGCTAATTACATATGGACTAATAACTTAAATTCAGTAGTGATTTTAATCGAAACTTTGAATATTTATTTAATTTTTCAAATTAAAACTGAACTTAATTGACTGTGTTAACTATCCTTTTCCAGTCCTTTTATTATTTTATTGTAATTATTAATTAATTGCATGCAATTAAAAAATATTTTTAATGATGCTAAAGAAGTATAACTTCTCACGCGCGTGCATAAGTTACACGCATCCAATTTTTATTTATTTGAAAAGGGTGGAAAACAAGCGTATGACCTGCCTGATGGTAAGCTATAGTCTGTAGACGCTTGCCATACCAAAAATATCACTCGCATCGTTGCTTACCCTGACCCAATCCCCTACCCCGTGGAGCCCCTTGAACCTTACTCACCGACAGAGACACAACGCCACCAAAAGGTATTGTCATTTTACTGTCGTCTTCTGTAAGGGTAGGTTATTTTCTCCTGTGGCGGCGACATCTATAAGCCCCACATATAGACAACGGATGGAGGATATCATTACTCACCATCCTCAAGAGATGGCGTTACCTGCACTGCGATCAATAATAGTATGGAGGCCTACATCGCGCAAATGAAATTCGGAAGCTAACTCTTCATATATACGATGCCCGACCAACATCAGTCGGGCCGCGGCCCCCGAGCTAACATCGCCCAGCTCGGAGGAAGATCTTCCTCCGAGCTGGGTGATGTTAGCTTCCATACTATTATTGATCGCAGTGCAGGTAACGCCATCTCTTGAGGATGGTGAGTAATGATAT
This sequence comes from Chilo suppressalis, assembly GCA_902850365.2. Classification (NCBI taxonomy): domain Eukaryota; kingdom Metazoa; phylum Arthropoda; class Insecta; order Lepidoptera; family Crambidae; genus Chilo; species Chilo suppressalis. The sequence continues at coordinate 26,598,178 of OU963905.1, read as the reverse complement.
CCTCCATCCGTTGTCTATATGTGGGGCTTATAGATGTCGCCGCCACACTTCAATACGAGTGGAAAACCCACTGTACTAAGATCCCCCAAGCCAGGAATGCAGTAGTTAAATAAATAAAACTAGATTCCGGAACGTATAAACAATTTATTTTTCATCCCACCACCTCGGAAAGTGTAATTTTGCGCTTCGAAATCTGGCTGGAAAATTCTATTTTATTCGCTTGAGCGGCAAAGTAGATTTGAATTTAGAACATCACATATAATGAGTACTCAATATAATTGTAAATTCAAAACGTCATTAAACCTATTTAATGTAACCTCTATGGTGCCAAATTTATGATTAGAACTTTTTAAATTGTGAAAAAATTTAAATTTGGAACCTTCTTGGTTTCTTTGTTTTATTTGCGTGCTTCGCGCCATTCTAGTTTTTCACGTTTTATTGCTTAAATATTTTGTCATTATAAATTGTTTTCTTTTTCATTTTGTCATTTCCTCGCTGAGGTGGGATGAAAAGTTACGTATTGCACTCGAGTGGAAAGATTTTTCACCTTGTGCTCGTTTGTTTCCCTCGCTGACGCTCAGGATTCTAATTTAGAATCACTCGCTGCGCTCGTGATTCAACTTTAGAATCCTTCGCTTGCTCGGTCATCCAAATCGAGCACGCGGTTAAAAAGGAACTTTCCACTCTTGTATAATAAATAACTATAGAAATTATTTTAACCCTATATATTTCAATTGAAGTAAACCATATCGTGAGTACAAATTAATACAGCTCCATCTACGGGACAAATGGAGTAAGCATTTATTATAAGGTACCACATTGGATACCCGCTATGATCTGCCTCTCTCAACGTAATATTTTATCCCTAAACCCACTGAAAGCATTCTGTGAGCTAGAATTTTTAGAAAGTGGAAGGTGAATGCTCCGTATAGGCACACAGGTTAAGCCGGTAAAGGTGACCTCGTAACAGATTCCTTTAGCGATGCTGCCCGCCCTCCAGTGAAATCAGTAAAGGCTTTTAGGCCGGCATTCAGAACCTAGATACTAGAATACATTATCAGGGAAGAGGAAATATACCTAGGTAGGTTGGTATTTCCGTATTTTTCCTTATCCATTAGTTTATATATTATGTTATATGTAAGTAGTGAGGTATCATATACAATTCTCTTAGTAAGTCGCTTAAAAACCCTTTCATTGTGCTGAGCTTAACGTATTAATGACTGTCGTGCGAATCCGGGGTGTTTAAGTGTTTACGATATCTTACTTGTATGTAACAAAAAAATAATAATAATTTAGTTTTTTTTGGATTTTTTAGGTGATATAAATATGATGACAATAAATAAAAATAAATATGACGATGATGCTCTCTTACAAGTACAGTACTGGTTTAATGTAAATAATTTAAAACTTAATGCTTAAAATTCGCTTTACTAAATGTTAGAAACGAACCAGTTGAGATTAAATAAAACAATGAATATTTATGGAGTTGAATCAACGTTACTTTTAGGTATAACTATTGATTCAAGATTGCATTGGAATCCTCATATTTCACTTTTAGCTGGTAAACTTAGTTCAGCGGCTTATGCCATACGAAAGATGAGGTAATTTTCTGATGTAGATACTGCTAGGACTGTATACTTTGTAGTATTGTATCGTATGGAATTATTCTCTGGGGAACAGCAGTAGATCATCATCATCATCATCAGCCTATTAATGTCCCCACTGCTGGGGCACAGGTCTTCCCTATGGATGGAATAGGGAGATTGGGCCATGACCCACCACGCGGGCCCAGTGCGGATTGGTGGGTGCTAACGACTGCAGATGCAACCGGGACCAACGGCTTAACGTGCCTTCCGAAGCACGGAGGAGCTCGAGATAGTAAATTTTTGGTCACCCATCCAAAGACCGACCACTGCGAAAGTTGCTTAACTTCAAAGATCGCAACCGAACGCGCTAACCACTTGCGCCATCGAGCTCCTCGATATAGTAGTAGATATCGGAACGATATTTATTTTGCAAAATCGTGCTGTAAGAGCTATTTATCAACTAAGCTCAAGGCAAACTCTCAGAGTGAAATTTAAAGAAATCCGTATTTTGACCGTTGCATCGCCATTTATCTACAGTTGTATACTTTTTGTTCTAAACAATATTTACTTTTATCTCAAACACAGGGACGTACATACTTTCAATATTAGGAACCGAAACAAACTTAGGTTACCATTGTACAGGTTACATAAAATTCTTTGATCACTTAAGGGTCCAGGTATACATTTCAATAATAAGATTCCTTGTGATATTCTTGATTTGCCTCTAAATGAATTTAAAACACGCATTAAAAAATTGCTTGGTTAAGAAAGAGTATTAGGTATACTGTTGAACAATATTTAAATGATAAAGCGGCCTGGTTGTAATGGTTACCTTTGGAATTTTTGACGTTATACTTCTTTAGGCGCGTTATGAAAAAATGATGAAAAAAAAATGTCGCTTTAGCGACCAATTTCATGCGTTACTTTTGTGTTTACCGCACATTAAGAAAATCTACCAACAAAATAGAAATAGAATCTCTATTTAGTGGGTGCTAACGACTGCATTGTGAAGGCCTATCAAAAGTATTTATTAATCTGGAACAACGGAACCAAAGCGCGATTCAGGAGACTACAGCGCCATCTCTTGACCATTGGTGTAGTAGAACCAAAAACCACATCTTTATTTTTTGTAATAAAGTAACAGTTATAGGTATTCATATTTATAATATTTATCCACATGTTTCTAGTTTGTATATTCGGAATACGTGTTTGAGTTTCATACAAGTGCAAATCACATATGTTCTAATAAATTATATTCAGTAGCGATTTTAATTGAATATTTTGATTATTTATTTATTTTTTCAAATTAAAACTGAACTTTATTGACTGTGTCCTTTTCCAGACTTTTTATTAATTTATTGTAATTAATTATTTGCATGCAATCAATAAAATTTAAAATTTTAAACGATGCCAAAGAAGGATAACTTCTCACGCGCCTACATAAGTACACGCACCCATTTTTTTCAAAGTTATATTAAATTTGTCTCCTCAAGAGGAGTATTGAGGAGAACCTTGCACTTAGAGTTCTTTTAAATTCGTTCATGTATTTTGAAAATTGTTTACTGAAAATTTCGGTACTTTTGGCTGCCTTTTTTCTCCCTGTGTTATTCCATACAATCTTGTCCAATTTAAAGCTTTCATAAAACTTATAAACGTGTGTCGAGGTCAAATTCCAACACTTAATGTAAAATAGGTAACAGTAAATATACAGTATATTTGCTTTAAATTTGACGACACTGTATGAAATAACACAGGGAGAAAAAAGCAGCCCTTGGGTATCTTGTCGGTTCTTCTCAGTACAGTGTCTCTCGCCGTAGATTTGCGAACGGATGGCGTAACTTTCGACTTTACAACGTGCTTGTAAAATTCTAAACTGAATAAATGAATATTGAATTTGAATAAAGATATAACAAAAATGAAAATATAAAAAATATTTTTTTTATATTTTCATTTTTGATTTTTCTCGACAAATTGCTGTAGTTTTAATGTTGTGCCATGTACAATGTTATATCAAAACCATGCGATAATTTTGCTTGTTGTACTAAACCTAAGGTTTGTGCGTCACTTCAAAGGTTTTTCCTATTTTATGTTTAGTCTTTTTAACCGACGAAACATGTCGGAGAAGGTTCTCAAGTAGACGAGCATATTTTTAGATTTTTTTATGAATAAATTTTTACTGAGTATATCTATTTTGATAATTGAATAGAATATAATTTTATTAACCCTCATATTACAGATATTACACATTAACAGATACAAATATAAAAAAACTCAGGGCTAACCAGGACCCTGCCTCAGCATTAGCTGATGCGACATTGCGTCGCACCAGTGCTGTTATTCTGGCAGGGCCTGTTTAGTGACACAAAAAAAAGACATGTAAAAAAAATATTACAAGAAAGGATGTATGGACTTAACATCATTTGCTTTCAAGTAACAAAAAATTAAGATAAATAAAAGTCAATCAAAAACAGCAAAAAACACCAACAGCATAACAGCAAGCAAAGCAATGCAAAAGCGAAGCAATTCATTTCAGCCTAAAAAAAATTGTGTGTGTCAGCTCCGACGCTCGACTGGAGTTTACTCCTTAAGTTCGATAGTCTAATCAGACGCAAAAATAGTTTATTTAACTTAAAAAAGATTGATACTGTATGAAAGGGTAAATTAACAAATTAATGAAAATAATATACATATATAAATATATATTTATTCATTTCATATACATTTATTATACCTAATCGACGAAATATTTTACATTAAACTTTTTACAATAGTCAATTTCAGATGTGCATAAATCAAGGTACGCTACGATACTGTGCTACGGTGTAGCACTACGGCTGCTACAGCGTAGACAGTAAATACGTAACGAGGTCATTCATCGATAGATTTCACTCCTCACACACATTTTTCTCATACCGGGCCCCTTATATATGCAAATCGATTCTTAAGGAGTAAACTCGAAAAACATTTAAATTCAAAATATACATGATTGGTAACGCAACCGCAACCGCCACCCAAAATAGCAGTTACTCATAATAGCAATAAGCATAAGTTAAGTACTATTATTCAGAATGAGAGAATAATTATTATTTTCTTTTTTTTGGTTATGAAACTTTAAACTTTCAGAAATCATTATCACGTTTATTCTGAACAAAACGAACAGGTAAATTTTGAATTAAAATAAAATCCAGTGCGCGCTGCAAATATTTAATCGTGAATATGAATAAAATATTGGCTTAAGCTTCGATCGGATTTCCGTTAATTGACGGGGTTTGCGGCCTGGGAATAAACTCGTTAAACTGGTACATTACATAACGTATACGTGTGTCTACGTGACGTGTTTAACAAGCTTATTAAACCGTTAATGATTTATCGTTACCCTAATATTACGTTAGCTTTAGAAATCTATCAGTTAAAAACTTGAAAAAAGAATTGTGTGTCAGCTCCGACGCACGACTGGAGTTTACTCCTTAAGTTCGATAGTCTAACCAGACGCAAAAAGAGTTTATTTAACTTAAAAAAGATTGATACTGTATGAAAGGGTAAATTAACAAATTAATGAAAATAATATACATATATAAATATATATTTATTCATTTCATATACATTTATTATAACTAATCGACGAAATATTTTACATTAAACTTTTTACAATAGTCAATTTCAGATTTGCATAAATATATCATTAGGAATGTTGATAAATTATGTAATTATTATTATCAGACTATTATCATTTTTTTAAATATTAATTAAATCAACATTGTCTGCATTATTAATTACAGTGACTAGTGGTTTATGGTAACTAAAACAAGAGACATGGACGTTTAATGTCAATCCGTCATCTTTGTTTGTCAAAGTTGCGCGATATAGGATGCGTACCAAAAACGTAACGAGGTCATTCATCGATAGATTTTACTCCTTACATTTTTCTCATACCGGGTCCCTTATATATGCAAATCGATTCTTAAGGAGTAAACTCCAAAAAACAGTTGGTTATCGTCGATCATTCACTTCTTAATATCTTAAAATTATGAGACTAAAGAATTCATTGACACAAAGTAATACTCTTCTACTCTGACAAAATGATGTATCAGTAATGCAAATAGAACCTCATTTATCATCATCACCAGCCTATTATTATCCCAACTGCTGGGTCAGAAGCCTTCCCTATCAATGAAATAGGGAGACTGGGCCGTGACGTGGGTGCTAACGACTGCTGATGCAATCAGGACCAATGTCTAAACGTGCCTACCGAAGCACGGAGGAACTCGACATAATAAGTTTGGTCACACATCCAATGACCAACCATTACAAAAGTTACTTAACTTTCATGATTGCATTCGCAGTGCAAGCCGTTCGCCTATGGAACTCACTTCCAGTTTCCATTAGACGTACAGAATCTCTGTACAGATTCAAAAACCTTCTAAGATCTCACTATCTGACCCTATAGCTCTTCTATTGAATTTATTTCCTCTCACTGAATTAGACTTATGTATGGTACTAGCTGTCCCAGCGAACTTCGTACCGCCATAAAAAAATAGGGGTTGGTGGTAGGAGAGTGAAAAATTGAAAAAAAAAATTAGGCTTGGATTACCCTTAACATTTAGGGGGATGAAAAATTGATGTTGTCCGATTCTCAGACCTACCCAATATGCACACAAAATTTCATGAGAATCGGGAAAGCCATGTCGGAGGAGTTTAACCACAAACACCGCGACACGAGAATTTTATATATTACATATATGTTTTTTTTTAATATATATGTATGTATTTACCTACGTATGTATGAGTGTATGTATGTATATCTATGTATTTATATATGTTTATTTGTTTTGTATACTCGGTTTGTACAGAGATTGTCTCGCGTATAATTGCAGTTAATTACACCGCCGTCTTTCCTTCTTCTTTTTTGGCCTCTCCATCCCAAGGTTGTCTGGAAGAGATCGCTCTTAGCGTTAAGGCCGCCCATTTTTACACTGTAAGCAGCCATTATGTATAATAAAGAGTTTTTATTATTATTATGATTGCAGGCCTAATGCTCAGCGTCATCGCTATTTCTACTCCTTTTATGTAGTCAGCTACACCATCAAATCAAACACTTTTCTAGTAGCATCGACATTTTTCTTTTTATGTTTAAAGGGTGGCAAATGAGCCTATGGTGCGCCTGTACTAAAATATTATTTAATATACACGCAACACCCAGACACACACACACGCACGCAAAAGCACATCTACACCCACACTCATTATACACACACAAACATATAATTTATTAATATTTTCTATTTACTTTTATTGTCAAGAAAAATAATAATGTTTTGTTATGTTCAGTACAACTGCTAAGATAATATTGTAAGTACATAATTGGAGAGGACACTGGATTCCATACTACAGGCTAAGGCCTATTTTGGAATACAGGGGAACCAAACATAAATTGTAAAAAGTATAATGTCAATGAACATTATTATTATTACCCCGACCCCATCCTCTACCTCGCGGAGCCCTTGAACCTTACTCACCGACAGAAACAAATCATCACCAATAGATAGTGTTGTTTTACTGTGGTCTTATGTAAGGTGGAAGTTTCTTCCCCAGACGGGCGCTCCAATTCGAGCGGAAAATCCGCTTTGCGCTTTGAAACCTCTCTTAACATACATTCATTAAATTCTATTGGTTCAATTCAATATTCAAAAAATTCAATATCGTTTATTCAGGTTAGGCTGTTACAAGCACTTGTGAATGTCGAAAAGCTACGCCATCGGTTCGCAAATCTACGGCGGGAGACCTTGTACTGAGAAAAACCGGCAAGAAACTCAGCAAGGACTGTTTTTTTCTCCCTGTATTGTATACAGAGTCGTCAAATTGAAAAATGACTTCAATATGAGGTAACTCATAAAGTCACTTTCCATTACAAATGCTAATATAATAAAAATTATGACTATATAAAAAACTGGTTTAACAAAGTTTAGGAATGCCGTGTCCTGCTGTTTAGGCAAAAAAAAGAACGATTAAAGTTTAGTACAACGGTTAATAGTATCCAATGAAGCAAGAGCAGACTCATCTCCGCTGGCAGCACCCGTTCACGAGCATGACGCATGAACCAGCCATCGCTTCGCTCAACCATTTTTTAGGGAACGTAACGACCCGCCTCACACGACACCACCGAAGAGATTTTTAAGAGAGCATGACTACTCATAACCACACATGGATACTATGTTACAAAGATAGAAAAAAAATATATAAGTACCAGAGTACATTATTATAACAAATTATAAACATTACGGCAGGACACATGCATGTAATTACCCAAACACTTTTGTCGATTCTGGCACTACTCTCCCAACCCAAAACCAAATCCAAACAAACGGTTCGAAACATGATCAGGAAATTTACATCAGCTATTATAAAAACCGGCCAAGTGCGTGTTGTGCCACGCGTAGTGTAAGGTTCCGTAGTTGCCTGTAGTTACCACAATATATTTGAGCAGAAATCTTTTTTATCTATATCGGAAATTAGAAAAACCAATTAATATCAATTTATGTATCTCAACTAAAATACCAAAATCAAAGTCAAACTGCGTCTCAAACTCAATTCATCATCATCATCAGCCTATTAATGTCCCCACTGCTGGGGCACAGGCCTTCCCTATGGATGGAATAAGGAGATTGGGCCATGACCCACCACGCGGGCCCAGTGCGGATTGGTGGGTGCTAACGACTGCAAATGCAGCCGGGACCAACGGCTTAACATGCCTTCCGAAGCACGGAGGAACTCAAGATAGTAAATTTTTGGTCACCCATCCAATGACCGACCACTGCGAAAGTTGCTTAACTTCAACGATCGCAGTCGAACGTGCTAACCACTTGCACCATCGAGCTCCTCAAACCTCAATTAGATATATATAAATACCTACGAATACCGCCGAGCGGATGTGAAATCTTCAAGGATACCCTACAGCCGGCTGCAAGGATATAGACAGACTCTTACTGATTAAAACATACCCGTAGTTCAAGCTTATGGCCAGAAGGGCCCTACAAGCTTCATCTGAAGCGGCCATCCCTTAAGAAGGAGATAATAAAACGTAACGTTAGCGCGATTCAGAAGCCGTTGCTGTTGGTACTCGCGGTAGCGCTGTGGAACTAGTGATATTTTATTGTGGTTTTCACATAGTTTTTATCTTAGATTTTGTTGCAATGCAAGGTTTTTCGCTATAATAACTTCACGTATGTCACTATTAATATTTTTTCCTAAGGAATTTTTAATACGTAAGAAATTTTCTTTAAGCAAAGTTAAACGACTATTACTCTTAAACTAACAAATCTATCTTAATTTTTATAGTTTTTCTCAGAAGTTCATAAAAAGCACTATCTATTACCATGAATTTTTTCAGGTTTTTCAAGCCAATAGTTTAGCTTATAGAGGGGGTCTGCTCGAATAAAAATTAGCAATTTTAATTTCAATATTTCGCAAACGGATCCCTAAATCGGAAACTGGTCATACTATTTTGTAATTGATATAAATATCTCTACAAAATGACAACTCTCTAGCGTTAATAGTCTCCAAGCAAAACTGGGGTCGGGCAGACGGATATGATGAAACTATAAGGGTTCACAGGAACCCTAAAAAATGTACCTATTTTGATACAGTCTACATCGGAGCTATACAAATTTTACAGATTGGGATAAATCTAGAGAAAATATAACTAGAAAAAAAAACACGCGGACCAGGCAGCAGACGGCACTCGAACCCGCACCCTTCGCAATCCGGGCGAATGCACTGACCAATTATGCTACCGCGGCCCTCACGGACCGCGTCGAAATTCTTCTTGCCATTCTCAAGGCGCAAGGCAGCGCCATGGTCGCATTATAGGTAACCCACAATGTCAAATGAATACTTTTACAAGTATTAAACATTTGAAAGAAGAAATAGCAATTATAGTTATAATTTCTATTATTTTAAAGCATGTAACTGCTTGATGTTTAAATTTAAAGAAAATATTGACGACCTCCGTAGCCGAGTGGTTTGTACGCCGGGTTTCATGGCGTCGCCGACTCGAGAGGTCCCGGGTTCGAATCCCGGTGGGGGCAGATGTTTGTGTGATGAACACGAGCATTTGTACTCCAGTCATGGATGTTTAATATGTATTTCTATATAAATATACTTATATATGTAAAGTATACGTATTCTATCCGTTACCCTAGCATCCTATAACACAAGCCTTATAGTGCTTACTTTGGGGCTAGGCTAATTGGTGTGAGTGTTGGAAATATTTATATTATTTATCTATATAACTAGAAAAATAAAGTATATTTTGATCAATTCTACCCCCAAGGGGATAAAATAGAGAATGAAAGTTTGTATGAAAGTATGTCAATTTTAAATCGATCGGGCTGAGACTGCATGCAGGTATAAGTAGAATCATAGATGAATGTCATTGTGTATATTAAATAAAGTATGTACAACAAAAAACACCATTATTTCCTATTCCAAATTGGAAAAAAAGTCTCTTAATTTGTATTCTGCGGACCGTAGAGCGCTGAGCAAATACCCCTATTCAATGTAAACACTCTCCGTGAATATTTTAAATCGATCTTTAGTAGACACTTTTAATTAGTTTGCCAGTCTCACAAAGGGAACCTGAAGAAAGCGTCCGAAACGTTTAGTCATGCAATTAATGTCCCTCCGTTCGAGGCCACTTTACACCTAACGATAATAAGAGGATAACAGAGAGAAATGCTAGAGTTGAATCCAAATCTGAATCCAACATGCATTAGGGGGACCTAACCACTACATTAGATTTGATAGACCACAGATCCTTGCAGCTGAGCGGCGGTTCGTTCCTCGAATGATGCGCGAGGCTATTGAGATTAAAAAATATCCAAATTTCAATAGGGAAGATGGTTGGTATATACCACCAGCTTGGGAACCTATTATACAGGAGATAAAATCCCAACCCCGAGCACACACTGCAAGACCATCAGATACTATTAGTTCTTTTTGTTTGCATAATTTAACATAAGAAGGAGATAAAAAGCCTCTCTTGAGTTTGTTTCGCCGGTTCTTCTCAGGAAGGTCTCCCAATTTTGGAACCGGTGGTAGTTTACGGTAGTTAGGGTCAAATAAATAAACTCAAAATTACAAACAAGAATTTTAAATAAAATACTTTATTAAGTAAATTAAATAATAAATTCATACATAGACAATAAAATTTTAAAACTCTTCCAATGAAATAACCGAACGCTCAATATAAGTCTTTCGAAGGTAGCTCGACAATTTTAAATAAAAAATCATTATTCTGACGATGCAGACCTGAAAAGGCTGCGAAACGTCAATAAATAAATAAAGTTTCGTGCATTAACCCGTAAAAACTAGTTTTATTTAATGAGTGATGTGCGTGAAAACCTAAGAAACAAATATGAAATTTAATTTATAAATTATATTGTGCAATTGTTTAATAATGTATTTTAAATAGATAATAACCCTCTAAAAGTTGCTGTGTCCTTGCAGGGCGTCACATGGTTACTGTATTTGTTATGTACCACCTTATTTTTGTGAATGTGATATGCAATGAATAAATAAATAAATATCAAAAAAGCTCTTGCTGAGTTTATTACCGGTTCTTCTCAGTACAAGATCTCCCGCCGTAGATTTGCGTACCGATGGCGTAGCTGATCGACTTTCACAAGTGCTTGTAACAGCCTAGATTGAATAAATACATTTTGATTTTGATATCGACAATCGGGTCTGGGTGCCTGTTACAAGTTCAGTTATATTTTTAATTTTTTATCGAAAGTAGCGATCTCTGGTCCAATCTATACATATAAAACTCAAAGGTGACTGACTGATATAGAGATCTATCAACGCACAGCCCAAACCACTAGACGGATCGGGCTGAAATTTGGCATGCAGGTAGATGCTACGTAGGCATCCGCTAAGAAAGGATTTTGATCAATTCTACCCCCAAGGGGATAAAATAGAGAATGAAAGTTTGTATGAAAGTATGTCAATTTTAAATCGATCGGGCTGAGACTGCATGCAGCTATAAGTAGAATCATAGATGAATGTCATTGTGTATATTAGAAGCCTGAGAACAAAAACTGTAGCTAACTTCAGCTCTACACCGAAGCGAAGCGAGGGCGGGCCGCTAGTATAATACAATTATAACACGGTCGCATTTATGTATGTATTATTTCTGTGGGAATTTCCATCATTCTTGCACCATAATTTCTAAAATGAAGATAGGTTATTATTCCATTCCTAACATGCACATGTCACGAGTGACACTGACTCCCAATTTCGTAAACGTGCCATCCGTCACCGAGTCGTGGATGCAACACAGGATGCCAGGCAGATGTTCATTGAAACATCGAAATTCATATTATCAAATATAAACAACTAGTGGCCCGCCCTCGCTTTGCTTCGGTGTAGAGCTGTAGTGTACAATATAGTTTTTGTTTAAAGGCTTGTATTATACACAATGATTTTCTTCATAATAATTATAAAAAATAAAAAATAAAATAAAATAAAATAAAATAAAATATGTTTATTTCGAACCAGAGTCCATATAGTGTTAGTAACAATGGAAGCTTAAAACTATGTTAGTACAATTCAAATTTAAATTAAATAATTAATTAATAAATATTAAAATAATTTATTTTTGTGTCTTTTACGAGATGGACGCGAGTCCAGTGCTGCATAATAGCACTGTCCGCGCCCAGTCTCGCCACGACCGCCTTCAAGAGGCTGTTGGCGCTACCCCGCACTCGCTGCAGCAGGGACGCGACGCGTTTCCTAATGATAGCCGATAGGCTATCTACTTCTGCTGCTGCTAGCATTCCGGATGCGCTGCAGTGTCGTGGTAGTCCCATCAGCCCCCTGAATGCATTGTTATATTGGGTGCGCAGGACACAGTATGATCTTTGGGTATAATTCGTCCACAGGCTGCACGTGTAGAGTGAGTGACAGTAAGCTTTAAAAAGCGTTACTTTAACATTTTTGGTGCAACGTACAAACCTGCGGGACAACATATTAGCCCTGATGCACAGTGCCCTACGCTCCCTCTCAATATCAAGGTCATCCTTGAGCGACTCGGTGACCCAATGTCCCAGGTACCTGAAGCTCTGTACCTGCTTTAAAGGAGTGCCATTAAGTTTTATCATCGGCACATTATACGTCTTATTTTTAGCCTTAAAAACCAGTAATTCACTTTTAGAAACATTGTACCTGAGACCATGTGCCTCCACATAATGTTCACAGATGGTTATCAGTTTTTTGAGAGAACTGATCGATGGGCACAGGAGCACCATGTCGTCCGCGTAGCTTATGTTATTAATTAATGTGCCATCAATAGAACAGCCGACCTCGGCGCCACTGAGCCCAACGATCAGCTCGTTCATGTACAAATTGAAAAGGGTTGTTGAACTTACTCCCCCCTGCCTCACTCCGCATTGCAATCCGTACATGTCCGAGTTCTCACCAGCCCATTTTACATAATTACGTTGATTCAAATACCAGTATTTTAATATATTTATATACTCATTGGGTACATCTGTTTCTTTAAGAAGCTTCTCCCAAAGAACATCGTACTGAACCGAGTCAAAGGCCTTGCTCAGATCCAGAAATAGAGCATAAACAGGTGTACTTCTGCTAGTGTAGTACTGGACAGTCTGCTTGAGACATAGATAGATAGAGATTATAAACCTTCCATTCAAAGCAAAAAATTCCTTGCGTAGTTTAGGACCCGTTGTATCGAATGCAACATTTGCTCTGCTGTTCCGATTTGACAGCCTATGTCCATATTTTAAGTTTGACTCACTATAAATCTTTTTCTTCAAATTAACGCGGGTGAAACCGCAGGGGACCTCTAGTTGTTACATAACTGTAATAGTTAGGCATGTGGTATTCCCTACTTTTTTGTAGATGTTGGTATCCTCCATAAAACTTAGTACATTACTTTGCTCTATTGTCAGTGACTTCCGCAAAAAAAAGGCTACTTTTTACACACATAGGGTTACATTATCGACGTTTTCATACGGAACCCTAACTTTTTTGAAAATACACTATAGCCTATATTTATCAGTGATAATGTAGCATTCAAATGGTGAAAGAATTTTCAAAATCGGTCCAGTACTTTTTGATTCGATTCGTTACAAACATACTTACATACAAATCTTTCCTCTTTATATCTAATATATAAAATTCTCGTGTCGCGGTGTTTATGGTTAAACTCCTCTGAAACGGCTTTCTCGATTCTCATGAAATTTTGTGTGCACATTGGTTAGGTCTGAGAATCGGACAACATCTATTTTTCATCCCCCTAAATGTTAAGGGTAATCCACCCCTAATTTTTTTTTTTCAATTTTAGATATTTTTTTTAATTTTTTTATGATACAGCATTAGTAAATACATATAACCCTGAATTTTTAACCCTTTACAATCAACCCCTATTTTTTTATGGCGGTACGAAGTTTGCTGGGACACCTAGTATTAGTATAGATATTATAGATTCATCAACGCACATAGTAATACACGAATCCGCGCGGCTGGGATAAGGGTACTGCCTGACTTAAGCCGAATAGAAACGTCGAGTCGTAAAAGTGTGCTAACGAGTATCTGTCAATATTCGTTCTTCAGTAAGAGTAGTGTAAGAAGGCCAAAGGGGAAGATCTTCCTCCGAGCTGGATGTTGGTAGCTCGGGGGCCGCAGCCCGACTGATGTTGGTCGGGCATCCTATATATGGAGTGTTTGGCTCCGAATTTCTTTGGCGCGATGTAGGCTTCCTTACGTTGTGAACGCAGCGCCGGTAGCGCCATCTGTGGAGGAGGCGAGTGTTTATTTCCTCCATGTTAGTTATATGTGGGGCATATAGATGTCGCCGCCACAGTAGCAAAGCAACAAAAGCAGAAACGAGGTTAATAATGAAAAAAGTTAATAATTCTCGCTTAATACCAGTAGAAAAAGGATTTTAAGAAAAAAAATCAAATCGGTGTCGTGCGTTAAATCGGGTCGGATGGCTTTCAGCGGCGCCTGTTCAGTAATCCGGCGAAGCGGCGTGCCGGCGGCGGCGGCGGCGGTCGCTCCCGCCGCCTCGCTCGCAGCGCCGCGTCTTAAACAAATTCCACGCCTCCACGCCGCCGCCGGACTTCGGCGCGCATTCTTTCTTTTGTTTATTATCAACTTTCCGTCGACCGGCGATTTGAATAAATATAGTTACTATATACCTACCTTGCAGCTTAAGGCTAGGAAAATTTCGACGCGGCTAATAGGGCCGTGGTAGCATAATGTTCAGTGCATTCGCCCGGATAGCGAAGGGTGCGGGTTCGAGTCCCGTCCGCTGCCTGGTCCGCGTGGATTTTTTTCTAGTAAACTTTTCCTTAGATTTAAACATCTAGCAGTTAAATGCTTAAAAAATAAAATAAAATCATAACTATAGTTACTATGTTATTTTGGGTTCCGGAATACCGGTTCTGCATTTAAAAACCTTGTATCTGTGATTTGACGTAGAAAAGTACCTTACCTTAAAGGATTATGGGACCCTTTTTGCGTTATCGAAATAATAATGAAAGTATTTTCTTGTGTGTCCATTCAATTTATTATCTTAAGACCGATGTGGTTAGGCGAAATTTATTATTTAAAACAAAGATCAGCAAATTTCCTCACCCCACCTGATATTAATAGTATCATCAGAGTACAGTTCTAAAGACAGATGGGCGGCAGAGAAATGCTACTGCGTGCCACCGCAAGCATCACAGAAATATGCCCCTGCCTGCCACCGCGAGCATCACAGAAATATGCCCCTGCCTGCCACCGCGAGCATCACAGAAATATGTCCCTACCTGTCACCGTGAGCGTCAGAGAAATATGCCCCTGCCTGCCACCGCGAGCGTCAGAGAAATATGCCCCTACCCCCATAGGGCTCTGATCATTTCATCGAGTCCTAAGGCCGAATGAAATGAGCAGAGGGGAGTCACAGATACCTTCTTCTCGCTCCCCCAGTGGTTGAAGGAAACTTAAGGCATTTCCCAGAACAAAAAAAGGTACTTTAATATTATAATATTATTCTTAAGCAGTAAACTGTTTATAAAAAATGTAAAGAAAATGTTATTAAAAGAAAATTTCCACTCGTTCCATGCGTCTGACAGGATCGCAACTGCACCTTCCGTTCATCGTCATCATTAGCCTATTAATGTCCCCACTGGGGCACAGGCCTTCCCTATGGGTGGAATAGGGAGATTGGACCATGACCCACCACGCGGGCCCAGTGCGGATTGGCGGGTGCTAACGACTGCAGATGCAACCGGGACCAACAGTTTAACGTGCCTTCTGAAGCACGGAGGAGCTCGAGATAGAAGATTTTTGGTCACCCATCCAATGACCGACCACTGCGAAAGTTGCTTAACTTCAACGATCGCAGCCGGACGCGGTGACCACCCGCGCCATCGAGCTCCTCCGTTACCCGGGCGGAAGTAGGTACTTACTCTTATGTTAGTGACCATGAAAGTTTAAAACAATTGTTACCGACTACCCCAGTAAAACCTTTCCGAAAGTATTCCATCCCTGTATTTGCACAGGGAAGTTCTAGCAGCCCTCGCATCCCTCTGATTGCCTTTCACCTTTAGTCCAGCAATAAATTACCAGTGATATGAATAGAGAATTGAAACTATTGCAGTTAATAGAGAGAAGGCGGCACGCTGCATAGTTTATAGTCAGTTAGAATAGATAGATATACGGAACAAAGGATACCGCCAGCGCTGAAGACCTGTTCTATGATTTCGCGGCGGCCTTTTGTCGGCACGCTTTGATGCATTTTTTAACCGACTTCAAAAAAGGAGGAGGTTCTCAATTCGTCTGTATGTATAATATTTTTTTTTTTTTTTTTATGTATGTTCACCGATATTTTCGTCAATTATAGACGGATTTCAAAAAAATTTTTTTTGATGGATAGAGTTTACTTCTGAGGTGGTCCCATTTTCACCAGTCCAGGATCTGATGATGGGATCCAGGAGAAATCGAGGGCAATCACCGAAAATTGTATGCTCGTATGGTGTTTTTGTTACGTAATCACATCTTACTCAGGTATATGCTTCAGGGTGTCAACATCTGATGGTGCTGTGCTGATGATGAAGCTACAGTACTCCTCAACGGTTAGGAGTTTGAAGTCAGTACTGCAATTGGTCGATGGAAACTATTTAGTAGTATGTAGGGCTAACATGTTGCTTGTGAGGTATGCTTGAATCAACATCTGATGCTGCTGTGCTGATGATGAAGCTACAGTACTCCTCAACGGTTAGGAGTTGGGAGCAGTACTGCAATTGGTTGATCGAATGTATGTAGGGCTAACGGGATACTTGTAAAGGCGCATCCAGATTCACGCCGAGAACACGCGAGCACCTTGAATGAGATTCATTGCTCGCCCGTCTTGTTCTCGTGGTCGCCTATTCTCGGATCGGTGGCGGTATTTTGGCCCGAGTCAGAGTGTTTCGGGTGAGAAAAGAGAAGCGTATCACATTTTCGTTCGGTCTTGAAACCCTAACCCTAAGTAAATGAACTAGCATCTATTTTTAGTTCAAAACGCATTAACACAACTAAAAATCGAGAAATAAATGGACTTTTTAAAAAAAAATCAAACCGACTTCAAAAAAAAAAAACACAAACGACAAAAACAGACAATAGCAGTATTTACATAACTAAAAAGCGATAAATAACCTAATTTATTCACTTAATGCATATTATATATCTACAATTATTTAAATATTTACAACTTAATACCTAATACTTTAACAAAGTCTTCTTTAACTATTTAAATATTTACAGTTATCACTTATTTTTGAAGTCGGTGCCAGCCAAACAAATAAATGTAATTAAGAAAACTGACCGACATTAAAATTCAAAGCAAAACTAAGAATAGGAAATTGCATAAGCGCGCTGAAATAATTTATTAATGGAAGCGACCGTCAACGACGTCTGCCCTCACGCGTCTGCCCGCGTTCGGGTGGCACACTCAACCGGCTGACCCCGCGCCCCGCGCCCCAGGCGCACCTTCTCCTTGGTGTGTGTGGTTTTGCGTTTGCTTACCGGCCCGGGGCCGCGCGCCTCAGTCAAACAGCACCACAGATGTACTAACGGACTACGTTACCTAGGCTGCAGGCTGGCACCGACTTCAAAAATAAGTGATAACTGTAAATATTTAAATAGTTAAAGAAGACTTTGTTAAAGTATTAGGTATTAAGTTGTAAATATTTAAATAATTGTAGATATATAATATGCATTAAGTGAATAAATTAGGTTATTTATCGCTTTTTAGTTATGTAAATACTGCTATTGTCTGTTTTTGTCGTTTGTGTTTTTTTTTTTGAAGTCGGTTTGATTTTTCAAAGGTATGCTCGTTTGAACAGATAATGTATTTAAAGAGCAAAACAAGACTCATCAACATGTGGAGCTTTATAGCGCAGTTGTTCACGTGATGGGTGACTAACAAATGTATTACATGACACTAGTGCAATTTAGTCTCACCTTGCATGTATGTCCGAGGTTTGTTTTTCGTATAATATCAAAAATTGTATTTTCATATCCACCCTTTACATTTATTGCTTTTCTTTTTTTTGTTTTTGTTATTTGTTAATGCAGACAGAATCTGTGTAATGTGTGTACTTGTTTATCTCGTTTTAGGGGAATGTCTTTTGCCATAGCGTGTGGGGAGAGGGAGAGAGAAATGTTTTTTTTTTCTCGTCTTTCTTTTTAAATGGCTGTGGCAAAGATATTGTGATATGTTCAGCCAAGCATGTTTTGTTTTGACGTGACAACGTCTTAAATTAGGTTGCGGCTGGGAGTCACTTATGAAAAAGTGTAACGCTCGGTAACGTTACGATGAGTTTAAGTTTACATGTACAATGTTTTAGTAAACAAAATATATTTCTATAGTTAAAATTTGTGCAATTCTTATTTTCATTCAATTCCTTGTTCCTATTGTGCAATTTAATTATATTCATATCAATAAATATTCTACCGAGAAAAAGACGTTGTCACGTAAAATCTTCGCCCGTAAAACCGACTTTACAGGCAACCATTTTTTTATTAATTTTTATTCCTGTTTTCTTTTTTGTTTTGTTTTCTATTTATGTTTTTTTTATGTTCTTGATGTTATTGATTCGTGCGACACCAAACCGGTTCCAACGGAAGACCAGCGCTAATGGCAACATTAGCACAATGCTGAGTTGGGACCGTTTTGAGACTTCATTGTTTTATTTTATTTTTTATATTATTGTTTTGTTTTGATGTCTCAAATAAAATTATTTCTTTCTTTCTTTCTTTCTATTATTATTATTATTATTATTACCTGTCTCTGACTCCTCTGTGCTTGGACTTCATCACTTTCACTGGATCAGCCTTTCAAGGGAAAGCACCAAGCAAAACACCAAACAAGAACACCCAGCAGTGGTGGCATTTAGAGGCTGATTCATTAGAAAAAAAACTTAAAAATTTAAGTTAACTACAATATTTACATACATATTGGAGTTTACTCCTTAAGAATCGATTTGCATATATAAGGGGCCTGGTATGAGAAAAATGTGAGGAGTGAAATCTATCGATGAATGACCTCGTTACGTTTTTACTGTCTACGCCGTAGCAGCCGTAGTGCTACACCGTAGCACAGTATCGTAGCGTACCTTTATTTATGCACATCTGAAATTGACTATTGTAAAAAGTTTAATGTAAAATATTTTGTCGATTACTTATAATAAATGTATATGAAATGAATAAATATATATTTATATATGTATATTATTTTCATTAATTTGTTAATTTACCCTTTCATACAGTATTAATCTTTTTTAAGTTAAATAAACTCTTTTTGCGTCTGGTTAGACTATCGAACTTAAGGAGTAAACTCCAGTCGTGCGTCGGAGCTGACACACACATTTTTGTTTGTTTTCACGGCAACTGAAACGTTGGACAAATTCTTAATATTAGGTTGGGGAAAAAATTTGTTCGCATTTTATATGAAAATTAAATAAAAAAGTTTATTTACATTTAATTAAAGTATTTTGGTGTCATTTTGTTCGATAACTTTTTGCTATCTTGTTGGTAGGGTCAGGATCCTATTGCTATAGAAATTTTGTGTCTTCTGATCAAATAACCCCGACAAGTGGTTTTGACAGTCCTCTCGTGATGTTAAACTGACAATGCCTGAGGAATTTCTACTTTTTTGGTAGTAAAGGAGATTGCTCAAATTGGCCTAAATGCACAAAAAATATTGACATACACGGTAATTCTTGGCGTAATTTATAATTTAATTTACAGTCATTAGATTTCAACGGACACCTTTGTATAATATATTTACTTTAAAAAGAACTTTTAATTTTACCGGTTTGGAAAACATACGAATCATTTTTAATGGCTATGGGTGTATTAACATTCAGCCAAAGACTGATCGAAGTTGTTTATATAACATAAAAACAAATCTATTTTGTAAAGATCTATAAAATAAATCATTTTTTTTATTACACTGTGGTATTCATATCCACAACTATATTATCATTTTCACTAGATGCAAATGTGCTCAGACAATTATTATAGATGGTAGGCGACATCATAAAGTCTATTGCCATACATTTTTGGCCAAACACCTCCATAAACACATTATAATCTGTATATATGTTAGACTTTAAAGTATCTATCTATCTATGGGCCTGCGTTCCCTGACTATAAATTAATAAATAAATAACATTATAAGGTGTGATACACTAAAAAACTAAAATATGGTCTTTTATCATTTCATCTTAAAAACATAACAAAAATAATGAAGCTACTGAATATATGGCTATAGAACCTAAATCTCTTAGCTTTCTTTGGTTAACGAGAGCTTAAAAATTCTCTCTAATCTGTGGCTCATTCACAATCATCACACAGTTTCTGTCACAGAGTACCAATATTATAACCGGAAATGACACCTGATTTTAAAAGTTACTCTTATGCATTAACTTTAAAAATAGGCAACTATCTGTTAATCTACATGCTCTATATACCTGAATCTAATCCATAATTTCTGTACTTGGCTTGATTTCCCTAGTTTACTATATAACTTATTTGATTTTTGTTATTTTAATATGTTCAGTGTATGTGGTTTATAGAAGTTCTCAGGGGTGTCCGTCAATAATATTCGTTTCTACAGTAATTTATATATAATTTCGAGTCTAGGAAACAATTTTTCATGATTATTGGTCTTTAGGCCAAACATGTATGGAAGCTGAGCAATCTCCTTTAAAATGAATTGAGTTTTTTTTCTATATGGCTTCGCACGGTTTGTGCGTTTAGCCAATGTCAAGTGTAAAATGTTTACATATTCTATATAGCACTCGTGGTCAAAATATTAGTCAAGTCAATCCCCCTTTCCCTATGTTTCAGTAAATGTTTACTGGAACCTCCCAGTGGACTTCTTGAGGGAACGTCGAAAGACACTTTCCGCTATTTTGTTTCACTTGCCAACACTTGTGCATGTTTCCGAACACTTAGTGGTTAATATTCTACCATTATTAGACACTAACATCCGCCACAACACAATTTTAAACAAGAAAAACAAATGAAAATCACATATTTTTATTATATAAATTTTGAATTATGTTCTTTATAATTTATATTTTATAATGATACCAAACCAGCCAGATACAAATGGTACAGTTAAAGAGATTTTATTTCAAGTTCATATATATAATAATGCGAAAAGAGTTTTTCCCCAACCTATTATATTAACACTCTAGCAATTACAATCATTACAATCTTCTAGCCCTAACTACCAAAGATTCGTAATCCGCCCGTGTTATGTAATAATAAAATATTTTAATGTAAACGATGGGCTATTAATTCGCTCCATATAAAAATCTCCATTTTCATTTTATATCATTAACTCCTATAACGCTATCTAATACAAATAATCAAGGGTCTACTACGCCAATACGCGTACCCATAAACGCATGCCCTTACCTCACATTCGCACTCAATGCGGTACCCATAACAGTACAACACATAAAAGTTGTCCAATCAAGAGCACATAGCCCCGCGTGCGAACAACTGCGCGATAGAATGCCAGCCATCCCATAATCAAGTAGGCTTGTTGAAAATATATCGATGTATCGATATTTTTTGTTCGATATATCGATATTTTTAGATATATTTTGATTCGATATATCGATAAAAAATAACCAATATCGAAATTCGTATCAAAATCGATATTTTTTTTAATATTAGCGGCATATCACGATCCAACTGAATTTGTATCTGGAAAAATCGTAACTGGATCTCAGATTAAAGATATTCAACATAATCTATGATCTGTGCTGTATTTAGTACTGTCTATTATTTGTAAATCTGTTTCGCTGGTGAATTGGTTGTGCTGAATTCCATTATATTCTGTGGAAGGGTCTGACTGTCTAGTCTTGTTTACGAAAGATAGCACCTGAGAGGTCCTGCAATCATTTTCATCATTCGAAAATAGGGTCTATTTTAGGTAGATAATTTTCTTTCCATTATTATTCCGCGTGTCATCTTTCGTGAGATACTGTACTGTCATGTAGTGTAGCGGCAATTTAGTACTTTGATAATTCTTTCTTTAATTATAATTTGTATTGTTATTATTACTGTGCCAGGCTGATCTAAATATATTTTGGGAAAATTGGTCCAATATATCGATATATCGATGTTTTTTTCGCGATATATCGAAGCCGATATTGATATTTTTCAAAATATCGATGTATTGATATATCGATATTTTTTTCAACTTTCGACATCCCTATAATCAAGCCACATTTTATACTCCACCCCACCCACCCCCACTCTCGGAAGAAGTTTCCAAACGACGTTACGTCACGTCCGCCGAAAACTCCTCAGTTACGCCTGTTAAACAATACGATACTCGCGGCATGAGCTAATTATACACTCGGAAACATAGAACGGGTGATGTTAAGACGATGTTTTACGTCGTACATACTTTTTGATGGCAATCAGCATTTCCAATGTTTGTTGGGAGTTTAGAATTATCAACAGCTATTTTAATTACAGTTGTATTACTAATTCTTTGTCCGAGGTAACTGCCAGCTCTTCGGTCTCCTGTGATGTCGACTAACCTTTTTGCTAAATCTTTAAAAAACTTTATAGCGCTAGGACCCCACGGACCAAGGTTTTCGACACCGAATGGGACAAAATCATATTCGGAGCCTAGACCCCTGTATTTGCATGCCTTAGCTTTTTCAGTCGCCTTGGTATGTGAAATAATTGAGGATGGATTATGTTAAACATTAAATACTTGTGACATATAACATCTTTATTTTGATTTAGTAAGAAAAATGATATTAAGACAAAATATTAAATGTCAAGGTAAACACGGTCAGTGAATAAAAATTAAGTACAGGTACATTTCAAGATTGTGTTCAAAACCACCTAAAAATTTGCTTCAAACCGCCTTGCCATAAAATTATGTACCGCCAGCCCACCACTAATCTGAAGACTCTATTTAGGAAAACAAAAAAAAATCATGCGGAACCCAAAGTTATTTTTTTCAAAAAGTGCTAAATTCTGCTGTTTATAGACGAAATAAAATATAATTGTGTGTATATAAAAACTAGTTAAAAAATAACAATAGTCATTTTAATAACAGTTGAATAAGGAATGAATGAATATGACGACCTCCGTGGCCGAATGGTATGTACGCCGGGTTTCATGGTGTCGCCGACTCGAGAGGTCCCGGGTTCGAATCCCGGTGGGGGCAGATGTTTGTGTGATGAATACGAGCGTTTGTACTCCAGTCATGGATGTTTAATATGTATTTCTATTTAAACATACTTATATATGTACAGTATATGTATTGTATCCGTTACACTAGTATCGTATAACACAAGCCTTACAGTGCTTACTTTGGGGCTAGGCTAATTGGTGTGAGTGTTGGAAATATTTATTTATTTATAATAACAGTTTCATTTACTGAACCTGAATTTAATATTATCAGTAAAACCAGTTTATTTAAACATTTTCTCCGTCTTTAAGCATAAAGAGTAATGGTTTTTCAGTTCCTTGAGTATTTTAAGGGTTTCGTAGTCCTGACAAGGAACCCATATAGTTTCGTCATGTCCGTCTGTCTATCCATCCTCACTTTTGCTAGGAGATTGTTAGCACTAGAGAACTGTAATTTTGTGGAGATATATATATATATATTTCCATCACGACGACAAAATAGTAGAATACCCCATCGTGTGGGGTATTGTTGAATAGTAGGTCCTTCAAAATGACTTAGAGGTTCGTAACACTATTTTTCGATTTAGGGATCCGTTTGCGAAATATTGAACTTTAAAGTGCAATTTTTTTTATATTATTACTAGCTGATCCAGCGAACTTCGTACCGCCCTAAAAAAATAGGGGTTGTCCAGCGGACAAAATTGTGAATCTAAACCATTCTCAGATCCCCTTGAACACACACAAAAAATTTCATCAAAATCGGTCCAGTCGTTTAAGAGAAGTTCAGTGACATACACACTCACAGAAGAATTATATATATAAAGATTATTATATTTGGCTTGAAAACCTGTAAAAATTCATAATAATAGTTCTTTTCATGAACTTTTAAGGAAAGTTATAAAGGTTAAGATAGATTTGTTAGCTTAAGAGTCATAGTTGTTCAACTTTGGTTAAGGAATTTTTGTTACCTATTGAAAATTCCAGAAAAATACATAAATAGTCACATAGATAACGTAGTGATATAAAATAAATTTTATGCGTCGTGAGATATAATTTTGACGACGCAGCCTGAAAAGGATGCGTAACATCGAAAAACAAACAAGTTACTGCATCTATACCACAGCGGTGACACTCTGTGTACGTGAGAGTTCCAGCGTCAGTGACCTTGAGCAGGAGCGTGTATGCGCTAGGGTTGAACTTGGAATTTAGACTTGTGCCAATGAATATTTATGCATAGTAAGTTATTAAATGTAAACTGATTCAAGGATACTGGGGTAAATAATGAAGGATAGGTTTGATTTTATAATCAATTTTTAATCTTTTAATGTAGGTACTATAACAAATTGCTAACTTTTATATATTTTCTCCTTTTTCAATTCGTTTTATAATTCTTATTATTATCTAAATAATAATAAGATTGCGTAGCGTAGTCAGTCTGTGCGTGCAATGCAGTGCAACGCTATTATTTTACTATTTCGCTACTGCCATCCCTTCGGTCGAGGCAGTCGGCGACTGCCCTCTCCACGCCCCGCGCGCCGCGCAACGCCCCCGCGCACCTCCAGACACCCACACATAGCCGCGGCCGATTTTACGAGCACACATGCTTAAGTGTCGCTTCTTTTCGCGTAGTGTATATATTCTGTGTCTATACCGTCGAAACATGTTTTATTTAATTAGTGATGTGCGTAAAAACCTAAGAAACAAAAATATAGATGTAATTATTGTAGCGTAAAATTTGCTTGCATTGAAAAACAAAAAAAAAGCTATTTAAAAACCACAATAATAGTAGATAGACCAAGGGGATAGAGCAGTGTCTTCTGTCGCTGGTGACGATTCAAATCGCGAGCGTAACGAAGGACTCGAGGTTTACTCCCGAGCGTAGCGAGGGTGTTAAAAACTTAAATCACGAGCGAAGCAAGGGATTTAAGACGAGTCCTGAGTGTAGCGAGGGATTTAAGTTCACCCAAGACTAAGACAGCTTTATCACCGAGGAAAATACTCTACTTTTCGTACCATTTGCGAAAAAATTAACACAATAATAATATGAGATAAGCATTTATTAAAAATAATGACAATTAAAAGTAAAAGTTAACATTGAAAACATTGGTCCAATTATTGATAGAGAGAGTTACATTTTTGTTTGGTACATTCATTGTTGATGAGTTGATTTGAGTATTTCTCTGTTCTTGCGTCTGAGGGACTTGCGTATTCCTTTTTCAAAAAGATGTGTAATACTTTATATACAAACTCAATGGTGTAAACACAGATGTAGTTCAGTATTTTTGGTAAGTATTCCAAATTTAAATCACATTCTCCCTCTATGTCTAGGGGTGAATGAAATTCAGTACAATTTTCTTTCCCTGTTTTTAACAGATTAAAAATGACTATTGTTATGTTCGCTTTTTGTGGCATAGAATGTCACTTTTTTGAGCAAGCAGTACGAAAAATATCATTAGTTCCACAAAGCTAACGCGAGTACCAACGTCAACGGCTTCTGAATCGCGTTATCGTTCTGTTTTAAAAAGTGTATGCACTTGAAACGATCCGTGGTTATTATTCGTATTTAAAAATAATGAATATCGAATTGATTTTAAGTTTGAGATGCAACTTGACTACTTTAGGTATTTTAGTTGAGATATTTTTTTTAATTTCCGATACAGAAAATAAAGACTCGTGCTCAAATATATTGCGGTAACGACAAGCAACTACAGAACCCTACACTGCGCGTGGCACCACACGCACTTGGCCGGTTTTTTTAGTCTTAAATCATAGTTACATCAAACTTCTTTAAGCAGCAGAATCTGTATTTTATTTTAATAATGATGTTTAAAATAAACTTTCTATTTGTTTCTTAGGTTTTCACGCACATCACTCATTAAATAAAACTAGTTTTTACGGGTTAATGCACGAAACTTTATTTATTTATTGACGTTTCGCAGCCTTTTCAGGTCTGCATCGTCAGAATATTCTGAATGAATATGAGAATATTCTGACGATGCAGACCTGAAAAGGCTGCGAAACGTCAATAAATAAATAAAGTTTCGTGCATTAACCCGTAAAAACTAGTTTTATTTAAACTTTCTATTATAGTGTCTGTGACTACATTCTGAGCATTTGCAATTGTGGTGATCGGGAAATTAGATTATACTAAGGTATAAGTTTGAACATAGATGTTCAACCAAATAATAGGTTATTTACATGAGCAACAAATAAACACTTGCTCATTATTGAAAAACTGACTTTTACGGTGTGTCACAGATTGCATTCTGTATTAAAATATTGGTGAACGCGCTGTCGTCGCCCAGGTGCGTAAATATCAATATTGGTATTGAATATAAATTGCATTACTTGTGTGACGTATAATTCGATATTCATTATAATAGGGATGATGACTATTTTTTTTCTTCGTTTATCAGGTAGATTATCGAAAAGTATTGGACACGTATTTTTTCTTTTTTCACATAATATAAACATTGCAGAGATATATTGATTTAAAAAGTCGCATGACGTCACGTTTGAGTACACTTATAAGTGAAAATACACTCAAAAGTGACGTCACGAGCCCCTACTCCCATACTTTGACGCGCTATAACTTTGTCATTTTTTGGTTGAATGCCCAAAGAAAAAATACGTGTCCATTATTTTTTGATCATCTAACTGACGGACTAAATAGAATTTCGTTTACTGTACCCCGTCATCACCCCTATTCGTCTAGTGGTGCTGGCCTGAAGCTGGAGCGTGAATTGAAGTGAACTCGACACTAGTCTTATTCAATCGTTAACTGACGTGATGTGACCAAATGGCAAAGAACGGAACCCTTATGGATTCTTAAATCTAAAGAAAAGTTTACTAGAAAAAAAAAATCCACGCGGACCAGGCAGCGGATAGGACTCGAACCCGCATCCTTCGCAATCCGGGCGAATGCACTGACCATTATGCTACCACGGCCCTATTAGCCGCGTCGAAATTTTCCTAGCGTTAAGCTGCAAGGCAGCGCCATCTCTTTTTTTTTCTTTTTTTTTCTAGTAAACTTTTCTTTAGATTTAAACATCTAGCAGTTAAATGCTTAAAAATAAAATAAAACCTTATGGATTCGTCATGTCTGTCTGTCTGTCCATCCGATTGTCACAGCCCCTTTTTCCCGAAACTATGAGAACTATACTGTTGATGTAAATAGATAGATGTTTTCTGTGAACCGCATTAAGATTTTCAAACAAAAAAAGCAATAAATTTTGGGGGTATCCCATAGTTAGAACTGAAACTCAAAAAATATATATATTTCATCAAACTCATACGTGTGTGTGTCTATGGATAAGCCTTCAAAAATGATATTGAGGTTACTAATTTTTTTTTAAACTGAATAGTTTGCGCGAGATACACTTCCAAATTGGTAAAAATGGTAAAAACTTCTAAAATAAGAGAATGATATAATTAAAAACAATATATGATGTACATTACCATGCAAACCTCCACCGAAAATACGGTAAAACGTCACAAATCGTAAACCGCAATTTACCCTTTATTCAATCAACTCAAATATAAGAATAAAAAGAACGTATAACTTAATTAAAAAAATACACTATTATTAAAGCATCGATGAAAGTTACAACGAGCTATAAGAAGTAAGTGTTATATTATGTTACTTGCTGCTACGGAACCCTTCATGGACGAGTCCAAGGGCGGATACAGCTTTGGCGCCAGGGGGGGGGGTCATAAAGCCAGCTTTGGCGCCAGGGGGGGTCATAAAGCCAGCATTGGCCCCAGGGGGGTCATAAAGCCAGCTTTGGCCCCAGGGGGGGTCATAAAGCCAGCTTTGGCCCCAGGGGGGTCATAAAGCCAGCTTTGGCCCCAGGGGGGGTCATAAAGCCAGCTTTGGCCCCAGGGGGGGTCATAAAGCCAGCATTGGCCCCAGGGGGGTCATAAAGCCAGCTTTGGCCCCAGGGGGGGTCATAAAGCCAGCTTTGGCCCCAGGGGGGGTCATAAAGCCAGCTTTGGCCCCAGGGGGGGTCATAAAGCCAGCTTTGGCCCCAGGGGGGGTCATAAAGCCAGCATTGGCCCCAGGGGGGTCATAAAGCCAGCTTTGGCCCCAGGGGGGGTCATAAAGCCAGCTTTGGCCCCAGGGGGGGTCATAAAGCCAGCTTTGGCCCCAGGGGGGGTCATAAAGCCAGCTTTGGCCCCAGGGGGGGTCATAAAGCCAGCTTTGGCCCCAGGGGGGGTCATAAAGCCAGCTTTGGCCCCAGGGGGGTCATAAAGCCAGCTTTGGCCCCAGGGGGGGTCATAAAGCCAGCTTTGGCCCCAGGGGGGGTCATAAAGCCAGCATTGGCCCCAGGGGGGTCATAAAGCCAGCTTTGGCCCCAGGGGGGGTCATAAAGCCAGCTTTGGCCCCAGGGGGGGTCATAAAGCCAGCTTTGGCCCCAGGGGGGGTCATAAAGCCAGCTTTGGCCCCAGGGGGGGTCATAAAGCCAGCATTGGCCCCAGGGGGGTCATAAAGCCAGCTTTGGCCCCAGGGGGGGTCATAAAGCCAGCTTTGGCCCCAGGGGGGGTCATAAAGCCAGCTTTGGCCCCAGGGGGGGTCATAAAGCCAGCTTTGGCCCCAGGGGGGGTCATAAAGCCAGCTTTGGCCCCAGGGGGGGTCATAAAGCCAGCTTTGGCCCCAGGGGGGGGGTCACTACTTAAATAAAATCCCCCTGGGTTTGGTCCATCTGTACCCAGCCCAGGGGGGGTCATGACCCCCATGCCCCCCCCCCCCCTTGGTTCCGCCCTTGGACGAGGCCGACTCGCACTTGGCCGCTTATTCTTGTTGTTAAAGATTAAAACTGTGGGCGGTACATAGATGATTCTACGGTAAACTTCACGTAACCTAATAATTATGTCCAGAAGGTGCAATAAAATCAAGTGTATCTATTATTTATTACAAAGTCATTTTCAATAGTCTAAAGCTTAAAGTTATCAGATTAAATAGGAATCCGCACTCACATTGTAAAGAATCTTCCGTCTTCAAGAAGATTAAGATCGTATGAAATTGTGAACTCCTCCAATAAGTAAGATAATACGAGAAAGGATTTATTTCTATGGTCCTGTTTCTAAAAGGCGCTAACTCTCCTTATGCGAGATTCTGTAAAATTTTGAACGGCTTTAGTGATAAAATTGATTTACACTTTGATAGTTCCAGTGTAGTAACTTCAGCCATTAGTAGGAACTTGACGGACTGAGTGCCCGAGATATTGCATATTGCAGCATGTTATTTAAATGAGTATTGAGTAACGGTTACCCGGGGCCGGCGACGCGTGCCTATAGTTATTATATAAATAAAGTCATTGTTTATAATACAAGCCTGAAAACAAAAACAATTGTCTACACGAAAGGGAAGCGGGGGCGGGCCACTAGTTAAATGATAAATCGGAAAATGAGGAATAAATCTACATTCTGAAGTACAAATAAATGTTAATCAAATAGGCGAGATACCCATAGACATGAAACTTGGTGGATCGTTCTATCGGTGGGCTTTGTTCGTGACATGCATAATTCTCCGACGTCTACACAGCTACAGCGTACATCGAGCGTTTTGATGCGATCGGAAATTCTGACTGTGCTCTGGTGTAGACAGACAGATTGCAGACCAATGGATCGTAAATATCGTGACTTCATATTCATGATAATCCTATGATGCGTTTTCTGTGTGTCAGCTAACGAATATCTTAAAGAAAATTAAGATATCATTAAGTAAATACCTACTTGAAATGAGGAACTGTGTGAAATATAGGTAGGTATAATTGGACAATGCTACATTATAAATATTTGAATGGCATGTAGAACTATATGTTGCAGATAATAAATGATTGGTCTCGCTTCACTCGACTAGATACCGCGCTGTCAAAAAACAACAGCTCCTTAAATGCGGCAACTCCTTGTTGTAGTGTGTGTATGTCAATTTTCAATGATGCTATCAAATGTCATAAATCGTGTAGCCAGCTGCTCAACTGCTACCCAACTAATAAGGAAAATATTGTAGGTTATAATTAATATGTACCAGGTTATAAATGTAGCTCATAAAATACTTGAAAAAGATCATCATCATCATCATCATCAGCCTATTAATGTCCCCACTGCTGAGGCACAGGCCTTCCCTATGGATGGAATAGGGAGATTGGGCCATGACCCACCACGCGGGCCCAGTGCGGATTGGTGGGTGCTAACGACTGCAGATGCAGCCGGGACCAACGGCTTAACGTGCCTTCCGAAGCACGAAGGAGCTCGAGATAGTAATTTTTTTTTTGGTCACCCATCCAATGACCTACCACTGCGAAAGTTGCTTAACTTCAACGATCGCAGCCGAACGCGCTAACCACTTGCGCCATCGACCTCCTCTTGAAAAATATGCACTTAATTAAATGCGAATATATCAATATTTTAGTATTCATATATTCGCATCAAGTCAAGTTGACTGGCTCGGTGAAAGCTCGGGTATGCCGATTTCGGCATAGTATTTGTTGCCGCATTAGACAAGTACGCCGGCGGTATCTAGTCGAGTGAAGCGAGACCAATCATTCATCTATGTTGCAGATATTCTAGCGATTGTAAAAACGCTTGCAATTCATTTCAAATTTCACATTTTCGTTCCGATACCACCGCTCAGTTTATTATTGCATTGTCATATCGAATCGTTTGCTCAGATTGTGGCTGAAAAAGGCACATACTTTAAAAGGACGACCGCACATACCTCATTAGGGCTTAGCGCCGCCGCCTTCGCCTGGACCCTCGTAGCTGCGGCTTTTTGTTCCCGCACCGACAACTCAACTCTGCAGAGTGAATAATCTGGTCACACCAATAAAACTTGATCTGGCAGCGCATATTTAGGGCGCCATTCATAAATGTCATGTCATGCAAGAATCTTTCATTTGAAGAACATTTGTTGAATTTTTTTTTGTTTGTGGAATGAAAAGAGGTGAGAAAAGTGGAGTCGGAGTAGTTGTTTATGAAATAATAAGTCAAAGTAAATCTGCAAAAGAACAAATGGAATAGGTTCTTAAGCAAAAAGAGCACTGTTATGAAGACATCCTAACATCATCGAGAGAGTTTCAATCAATTTTCTAATATACCTAATTTATTTATTCTAATTATATTCTATATACAGGGCGTCCCATTTTTTAAATGCTATGTTATTAAGCATAAAATAATTCTTATGATTAACCCTTTCAATGGTTATCATAAAATATGTCGGGTTGTTTTTCCCCAGTTTAATTTCCAATTGTAGCAGGAATTTAAAAAAAAACTGCGAATTCAATTCTCGTTATTATTAAAAATAAAATGATGTCTTCTTTCAGTAAAATATCTTATCTTCAATATTTAATATACTTTCCCTCCGTGTGAGGTAGCCGTGGGACGCCCTGTATACCTATATAACTAAACATTTTTTTTCACCTATTGTCAGATACCAAATAAACCATTGCTTTGATTGTGGATGGACACTTGTTTCGTAGCATTTATTTATCCATTGTTTATAAAAACTAATTTGATTTGTACTTGCAATTGCATTACCAACAGTTTTGCATTACATTAATTGTTTTTTTTAAGGTACTCAATCTGCAGATGATCGTATAATAATAGGAATTGCAGAGTTGACCATATACGAGAAAAATATTTGGTTGAGTTTGAAGGGAAAGATATTGAAAATGTAGAAGGGGAGTTTGTATATAAAGAAGAAGAGGTTAACGAGGACATATAATATAAAGAAATTAAAGTTTTGGATTCGGATTTATCTTTCAGTGATTAACTACTTTGCAGTTAATAATTTTTGAGGTTAATTTTTTATTTATTAATATTAAACAGCCACCGCGATTGCATTTTCTCGATTAAGCGAACTACCAACCTGATGATTATTAAAATTAAATATATTCTGACACCTTTAAAGCCAGTGTTCTGTAATACAAAAAATATCTATATTATTACAATTCATGAATAATTCAATTTCTAAGTTCTTACCCATCATTCCTTGAATATCATGATGCACCAGGTTGATAAAACTTACATTTTTTGCAATGTTTTTGGATGATTTTTTATCTATATTAACAAAACAACTTTTTTTTTACTTATTTATTTATTTGTGTTTCGACAAGACGGTGCAACCGCATACACAGCACATTTCATTTTGGCGATTTGGCATGACAACCAAGATTGCCTGATTTTACTGCCTCAGACCTCTTTATTTGGCTACTTTAAGTGTCATATCGACAACATGTCAACAAGCCTCAGCCAATCGTAGCCCTTAACGAAAATATTCGACAGGAATGCGAACAGTCATCACCACGGTATCTTGCGAAGTCATTCAAAATGTTAATCGAGCACAAATGTTTATGAACACTGGTTGCTGCCACCTGAGGTGTCTTTTGCGCTTAATAGAAAAAAAGATAAAAGTCATTATAACGATTTCCATCACTCAAAATCATTTTTTTTATTTAGTAAAAAAGTTATACTTCCAAAAACAAAATCGGTAGATAAATTTTGCGCCACTATGTCGGTGTAGCACAATAATTGTACGGTTATGATAACTGAAAAATCATTATTGATTGAATAGTTTGCTGTGATTTGCAAAATTGTGGCGAAGCGTGAAGGTCGATGGGACAAGTTGTGGCAGCGAGTTAAACCCGATAATTAATTGGGCCACTAATGAGCAGCGGCGGGGTGGCATATTACTCGCGGCAAATACCACTAATATTAGGAACCAGAATTATAGCTAAACTAGACATAGTCACGGATTCACCTGACCTAAGGTATTTAAAAGAGATTAATAGAGATAAAAATTATAAGAGAGTAAATAAGGAAAAGGATAAAAATCGGCTTAAAAATTATAAAAGGCAAATCGATCATTTCAATAATACGATTGTCTTGTTTGTCCAATATCGTACTATCGAATTTACGAACAAGTAAAAGTCGTTACTTCTGCTTAAGTAATGACTCGAGCGACATTTTTCATTTCATCTAATAAATCATATTGATCAAAGTAATAACTGTCTAAAATGAGTATTCTTATAACTTATGCCATTAAAGAAATGTATCGAAAATTCTCTCGCATGTTATCATGTGTAAGATGAACAGTACCCCTAGCACGAACCAATATCGATTCGTATCGTTTACGAGTCCGAAATGTCATTGTCAAAATGTGTACTGATTTTTAGTTCTCGTTACGTACTTTGTGCCGCTGCTGTTCAAGTTTCCATACAAAATTTGACATTGACATTTCGGTTTGCAAACTATTCGAATTCGATAATGGTTCGTGCTAGGGGTACAGGTTATCTTACGTCGTCACTTGTGATTCGTATTTTTATTGGCGCTAGTTATAACCAAGTTACAGTCACCATTTTCGTTGCTACTTGTACATGGTAACACTCGTATCTATAAACAATAAATTACTTGTTGCTATGTAATTACTTTGTTGCTTCAAACCAATTTATTATGTATTTGCCACTAGAATTCTTGCGAGAGAAAATCGCTCCGTGAGTTCTAAGCCTAACATTTTTTCTAATAAATCACAATCTTTAAAAATCCAATAATTATTCAAATAACTCTCGCAATCGGTTGAAATATCATTTATTTGTTTAACCGATCTACTTTAAAGTAGTATCGACTTTTTGTTTGCTCCGTACAGTTGCACATGGGAAAATTTCCGTCTATTATGCGGGGAGCGGCGCAAACAAGTGTTCCGGATAATTGGGTTAAAGTTTAAGGTTGCAGATTACTGAGCGGCATGGCTCCGCTCCGGGTCGACCGTTTGTTTTTGAATCCGATATTTGTTCGCAAACAGACTCCACTCGATAAATATTCTAATTAGGAACGGGGATGTTTTCATTTTCAACGAATATTTAAACGTTGATTTCACCTGCTTACTCATCAGCAATCAGAACGGAAGCGGAAATTGTATAATTATCACTTTTATTATAACAGTATCTTTATTGAAATTAAAGTTTGTAATGCAGATTTACATGGTAGAATCTTGTTGTTATTATATGTAATCAATATAAAGCAATAAATATTATGACTATTACTATTTGTAATCGTTGGTAAAAACATGTCATGTCAGTTTAAATCTGACTTTAAAATTACAAACACTCATTTGTTAGTAGGCATTAATTAATAACTCTTTTGAATAGTCTACTAGCATTTCCATTAGCACCTCTTTGAGATTTAATAACATCACTGCTTTAAAGCTTTTGCACAAAGTTTGTTTCAGAACACCTGTTCCTGAAATATTGAATTGTCCACGCGTTGTTAATGAAAACATCCAAGCAAGTCCTACGGCTGCGCAACACGTAAACCAATTAAAAGTTAGCAAGCGAGATGCGACGCGTTCCACGATGTTTGCTTTAGAAATTGGCGATGTGGACTGACTTTAGTCTCCCCGTTGAGTTAAGACGAGAGAAACGGTTCAAACACCTGAATCCAGCACGAGCGAAGTCAAGATGCAATGAACTAAGCTCCATATAGTCAAACTTGACTCATCGATGAAATGTTTGCCCACAGAACATGTATTTACAAACTATTATTTAGTGTTTCAACATGTACTGTAGTAATAATGCTACTTATTTAAATAGAGGAAATAAATCAACATAATTTTAAAATACATGACCACTATCAAGGAACTTTGTGATTTGATATATTTGGAGGCATTAAACTTGGTTAAATTTTGGATAAAATGACCAATCACATAATTTTAGAGAAATATTTAAAAGAAAGATACGTTAAGGTATTCATGTCGTATCAGAATATTACTCGACATTTTTTCCGATTTTCATTCACTCTTTCTTTTATTGCTTGCGCTACTCATAGCACTACTTTAATTTAATTTGCCTGTCCGTTCTAGAGAATAATGGTCGGGTCGGGTAGAAATGAATAAAACGTCATGTGTGATCACGTGTGTGATTACAGAAACACTTTTTATCTAGTCTACTACTTAATTCTAAGACACGTGCTATCTCAAGGGTGTAGCGTGGGATCGATTTTGTTTACAACATCTCCAAGATTGAAATTAATTTTGTAGTACGACTATTTACGTGAGAGCAGCCGTGAAGCCGGCGCGGCACCGCGGGCCCATTACGTCGGTCTGTATGCGGAGCCGCGCGCCGGCCGTCTTATAACTGTGAAGATTGCACGTAAACGGGAGCTGCATAATTTTACAAGGAAAACATGCCGGAACATTTTCACGGCACGAGAATATCCTCCTAATTAAACATGAACGTAAAAATGAAATGAAAATTTGAAAATTCCCTAAAGAGCAAGATGAAAATGTATATTTTAGTATTATAAATGCTGTGAATTTCACAAGCTTATTTGTAAGACTTACTGTGGACACTGTTCTAACGCACACAAGGAGATTCGGTGACTAATTTATTTGTCGCATTGTCCGCAAATGAAATGATTTGCCCGCTGATGTGATCCCTCCTTCCTAGAACCCAGGGTCCTTCAAAATCACGCCTCTTTTAAGAAGCAATATGCAGACCAGCAAGGTGAGGATGGCTGGTGTGGCATGTAAACCAGGTCCTGCTGCACTAGCTTCTCGTCTGGACTACACTACACGTGTTCCCTCCTTCCTATAATCTGGGGTCCTTTAAGAGAGGCGTGAAGAAGCATTTTTGCAGGCCGGCAAGGTGAGGATGGTTGGTGTAGCAGTTTATAACTGCTGTACCAGCTATCTTCGCGTTTGGACTTTATCATCACTTAACATCAGGTGGGGTAGAGTCATTTGCCTACCTAGTAATATAAAAAAAAAATGGTTGCCTGTAAAGTCGGTTTTACGGGCGAAGATTTTACGTGACAACGTCTTTTTCTCGGTAGAATATTTATTGATATGAATATAATTAAATTGCACAATAGGAACAAGGAACTGAATGAAAATAAGAATTGCACAAATTTTAACTATAGAAATATATTTTGTTTACTAAAACATTGTACATGTAAACTTAAACTCATCGTAACGTTACCGAGCGTTACACTTTTTCATAAGTGACTCCCAGCCGCAACCTAATTTAAGACGTTGTCACGTCAAAAAAAAAAAAAAAAACACTACTTAACATGTAGTAGGTTGGAGAAATTTGCTCAAACAAGAAAGATAAATAAATACGATTAATGCTAGATTTAATGGTAACTTTAAAGGGTCGGTAGTTTCATGCTTGCAATTAGTTGTGGCATGAATTTTGTATTCGTTTGAAAATGTATGAATCATTGCCTAGCAGAGCGTAGCCAATAAAATGAATGTCAGCCATGTTACGTTGCTAATTAGGTCGCACGGATTAATATAATTACTGAACGTAATACAAAATTCATTTCAGACATTAAGTTTAAAAAAGTTAATGATTATTCTCGGTTAATGAGGTTGTATAATAAAATTGTGCTAGCTTTATCACATACAGTAATATAAACCACGTATAAAATTTTGAGGAATGTTATACCATTCTTGTAATGTAATGAATTTATACTTTATTCAAATTGACTCGTTGAAAGCTCTTTTGAATCGTCTAATATTTTTCCCTACCTAAAGGTGAGTGATATTTTACTGTGGTCCTCTGTAAGACGAAGGTTACTTCCCTAAACGGAAAATCCGCTAAGTCCTACCTCTCTTCTATGACATCGCAATCAAAGTGAGAATGGACAATATTGAATTTGAATTAATTGTATTGGTAGCGACATGATTTTATGTCAATGGTGCTACATCTGTTAATGCTGATGAGTTCTTGCGCCCATTATTTTCATCGGCTAAAGTATATCCTGAATGTCCTGGTGTTAAGTGAACAGTGGTAGGTTGTTAATTTTTTTGCTGCCCTCAACGTTCGTCACTACGTAGAGGGCTCAGGTATGGTGGGAGTACAACCTGATTCTTTCGAATTCAAAAGGTTTTATTATATACTAGCTGACCCAGTGAACTTCGTATCGCCATAATAATATGGGTGGTAGAGGGGTGAAAATTAAGGGTTGTTTGTGTTTTTAATATTACGATACATATTTAACATGGTTTTTTTCATCTTCAGACGATTTAATAATTATTTTGAACACAAAATCGGTTACTGTGATTAAACCATGATAGCTAGATATATGTTCTTGCGGACTTTTTTGTAGGTCTTAATGGGAGCTACAAACCCGTAGTACATCATTTTGTTCTATTGTCAATAGTTTTTGCAGCGCACGCTAAAATAGGTTTTCGATTTTACACCTTGTGTTACAAAATAGCAATTTTATTACGGATCCCTAATTTTGAAAAAAGTATATAGCCTATATAGCGTTCCTCGATAAATGGACTACCCAACACTGAAAGAATTATTCAAATCGGACCAGTAGTTCCAGAGATTAGCGCGTTCAAACAAACAAACAAACAAACTCTGCAGCTTTATAATATTAGTATAGATTTTTTATGTTGTAATTAAAAAGCTTTTTATTTAAGATGGCGTATAACGGATATTATAATAATTTTAAATGCCCCAGAAGTAACTTATGTGGTTTGCCAGTGCGGCGGGTACAGACTTTCACTATAATATACTTAGTCATACTCATTATATATTAGTTGTTTCCGATATAGTCATAACATTATTTACACAAATAACATTACTTTGAGGCGGAAGCAAATTAATCCAAACAAATCCATAGACTCTACCGACAATCTAAGAATACTCGGAGATACATTAAAAATACCCGAATCGCAGACCAGTTTATTAGGAGAATTAGAAAAAATCCTTTTAGAACAAAAAAAATCAATTTTAACAGAATTGAACAAAAATATATCAGATTTGAAATTAGAGATAACTTCTGCCACATAAAAAAATCCTATTTAAACAAATGAGCTTAAAACAAAATATAAATGCCTTAGCTAAACAAATTGAAAAATTAAATACATAAAACGGCTCTTTGCATAATAGATTCCTTTTCAAGTTCCTTTAAACTTGAATAAAGATTGTCACACCTAGGAACCAAAAAAGATACAATGATTACAACTTCAGATAGTTGCCAATCAAGGAAAATTGTTATTTATAGATTACGTGATTAAGAACAGAAAACCGAACAAGAACTTCATAGCCGGCTTATATATGTCTTCCAGGATAATTATGTAAACATATCAGGGTTCATAGAAGACACAATGAGATTAGGAAGAAAAGGAGACCGAAGGCCATTGTTAATCGAATTGAAGCAAAAATGTAACCAAACAAATCCTCGAAAACCGCCAGCACTTTAAAAACTCAGGCCTAGCCAATGAATATCTCGACCGCGGCACTATGCGAAGTAGAAATTCACAGAATAAAATATTAATCAAAGCAAGGCAAAATGGAAACTATGCAATAATTAGGAATAATAAACTTATTATTAACGAAAAAGGAATTTAAAGACTTTGATTTAATGGCTGTGTCAAACAATATAAACAGAAGTAACCTAACAAACGACAATGTAAACAACACAAACATAGAAAACTCAAAAGCCAATAGACATTCATTAGTCAAAAACTCCAATTTTTGTGCCTATCACAAATAAATTCAAAATCATGTATCAAAATATCAGAAGTGTAATTAATTAAATTCACCTAATAGACCAAATTATACAAGATGATAGCTGTATTAAAATGCTATATTCGACTGAGACATGGATAACTAAGAAAAAACGTGATTTACTACGATTGGACGGATTTGAAGTAGCTTCATCATTTTATAGAAAACACCACGATGGCGGTGGTGTGTGCATACTCCTTGAAGAAAACATTGAATTTGTTGAAAGAAAGGATATTTTATCACTTACCACTGAATTTATAAAATTCAAAAAATTCAATATCGTTTATTCAGTCTAGGCTGTTACAAGCACTTGTGAATGTCGAAAAGCTACGCCATCGGTTCGCAAAACTACGGCGGGAGACCTTGTACTGAGAAGAACCGGCAAGAAACTCAGCAAGGGCTGCTTTTTTCTCCCTGTTTTATTTCATACAGTGTCGTCCAATTGAAAGTTGACATCAAACTTGCAAACATGTGTTGAGGTCAACTTCCATCACATAATGTCAAATATGTATATATTAGTATATTTAAAATATGTGGCGCAGAATTGCCAAAACTTAAATTAATTGTTATTACTCTATCTGGCCTCAGAAAAGTTGAAGTCCAGATATATTTTTTGAATCCCTCAAAAAGCTTTTGCATAAATTAGACATTAAATATAATAAATATAAAATAATTGTTGGTGGGGATTTTAATATAAATGTATTGGAAACAAATATCATATCACAAACATTATTGAATTTATTTAAAAGTTACAATTTTTCGCAATTAATTACAGAAGCAACTAGAACAACCACAAAGACATCCACTGGTCTAGATATATTGTTTACAAATTTTAGAGACAACATAACCTCTGCTGTAAAAGACATGGGTTTATCTGACCACAAAGCATTGACCGCGATATTGGATTTAAAAAAACAATCTGACGACCTCCGTGGCCGAGTGGTTTATACGCCGGGTTTCATGGCGTCGCCGACTCGAGAGGTCCCGGGTTCGAATCCCGGTGGGGGCAGATGTTTGTGTGATGAATACGAGCATTTGTACTCCAGTCATGGATGTTTAATATGTATTTCATATAAATATACTTATATATGTACAATATATGTATTCTATCCGTTACCCTAGTATCCCATAACACAAGCCTTTACAGTGCTTACTTTGGGGCTAGGCTAATTGGTGTGAGTTTATAAAATAAAAAAATAAAATAAAAAAAAAAAAAAAATCTAATGAAAGGAAAAACTGGTATATAAGAAAAATAATATTTAATGAAAAAAATTTACTACAATTTAAAAAAATGCTAATAGAAATCAACTGGAATGAAATTTTATCAGAAAATAATAATTTCAACGAAAACTATAACAACTTTATAAAGACGATTATTTCTTTGTTGAATAAATGTATGCCCAAAATAAAGATTAAACTGAAAAATAAGAACGATATTATATTATTGCAAATACCTTTAATGAATACTTTGTTTCTCTAGGAAAAGACATGGCTTCTGGTAACAAAATCATGGATCCCTCTGGTCGACCAGCAATCAACGCTATAGAGAGTTCTATGTATCTTTATCCCCTGA
The DNA here is from genome assembly GCA_902850365.2 of Chilo suppressalis. Classification (NCBI taxonomy): domain Eukaryota; kingdom Metazoa; phylum Arthropoda; class Insecta; order Lepidoptera; family Crambidae; genus Chilo; species Chilo suppressalis. Next base: position 26,557,778 of record OU963905.1, on the reverse strand, counting down.
GCTACATAAAATGTACAAAATTATTTGTAACCTAAAAAATAAAAAAGCTTTGGCATAGATGAAATCCCTCCTATTCTTATCAAACAATGTATTGATCAAATAGTTTTTCCATTATCCACATTAATAAATCAGTCTTTTAATGAAGGAACTTTTCCTGGCCATTTAAAAATATTCCTAATAAAACCCTACCCTAAAAGTTACTACAGACCGATGGCACTACCAACGAATTTTGCGGAAATTTTTGAGTCTGCAATGTCGCTGCGTCTAAATTCCTTATGTAAAAAAAATTAACATATTAGATGAATGCCAAAATGGATTCCGAAAATATAAGTCAACTACACTGGCAGTGTACAACTATATTCAGGAAGTTCTAATTATCATAAATAACAAAAAATATGCTGTGGGGGTTTTACTGGACATGTCCTTAGTTTAATTCTAGATAAAATGTATTTCAAATCCATATTTTATTTTTTTAATTTAAGTCACCTTTTTAGCAAATCGAATATTCATAAGGTTCCCGTGAACCTCTCGGTTCATTATAATCTGGAATCGTCAGAGGCATCAGTATCGCATGGCACGTGGCTCGTGGCCGGGATTAATATATTTCTGGGCGGATTACCGTCAATTTGGGCGGGCGGCCGCGGCCCCGCGACATGGCCGGATTATACGGCGTCTCCGCTGCCCACCGAACATTCATTAAACGGAGGGTAGAACGGTTGCACAAATTAGATGGCACAGAAGATAAATAAATAAATATTTCCAACACTTACACCAATTAGCCTAGCCCCAAAGTAAGCACTGTAAGGCTTGTGTTATGAGATGCTAGGGTAACGGATAGAATACATATACAGTACATATATAAGTATATTTATATAGAAATACATATGAAACATCCATGACTGGAGTACAAATGCTCGTATTCATCACACAAACATCTGCCCCCACCGGGACTCGAACCCGGGACCTCTCGAGTCGGCGACACCATGAAACCCGGCATACAAACCACTCGACCACGGAGGTCGATAATCTCATGTATGTACAACACTTGTTATACCTACGCTCGGCGGTCGCGCTAGGATTGTCTAATTTGACTAATGAACAAAATTAACGTGCTAAAGGCACTCATAGTTGTTTATATTTATCGTTGAGAATGAAATAGGAAGAATGATCATAATCAAAATCATTTATTCAGTTTAGGCTGTTACAAGCACTCATGAATATCTAGAAGTTACGCCATCGGTTCGTAAATCGACGGCGGGAGACCTTGTACTGAGAAGAACCGGCAAGAAACTCAGCAAGGGCTGTTTTTTTCTCCCTGTTTTATTATTTACAGAGTCGTCAAATTGAAAAATGACTTCAGAGATGATTCATGAAGTCACCTTTCATTACATAAGTAGTTATTAAATATACATTAATTGTTTATCTGCATTTTGATTGCTGTGTCATACAGTATAAATACAAATAGTGTTATTTATATTAAGTGTGACTAAACATTAACTTCAATATTAAGGAAGTTAGAGCAGACTCATCTCCGCTGGCAGCACCCGTTCACGAGCATGACGCATGACGCATGGAATGGAATTATAATTCAATAATAACTAAAACATTTCCATTGCAAATTGAAAATAACAATAAATCACCGTTTAATATTGAATTTAAACAACCGTACTCTGACTGAACAGTATATCTATAATAAATATTTCTGGTTGCTCCATTTTTGCACAACAAAGTTCACAGACGCGTATCTCAAGAGAATGGAACTCGCGCACGCAGCGGTCCCAACAGGTATGAGATATCGAGTCCGTGAGCGGTTGCACGAGTGCACTTTGTATGTAGATTACCTTCTGTACTTATGTATTTATTTTGTGACGGTTGTGATCGTGCTTAGTCTACCATATACGCTTGTTTCTGTTATTACAAATATTACAAATCACATTTGTTAAATTTGGTTAATGAACATGATGTATCTGAAACTGAAACGATGGTGGTTTCTACGCCATACTGAATGCCATTTGAATTAACCGAAAACCCAGTATATCGACATGCGATTTGATTTGAATGAAAAATAATCGATAGATCAATAGCTCGTTACGCCAATAGATCAAAAGCTAATAAAATAATTACGATGTTTTATAAGATGAAATTGAAAATACTCGAATGCCTAGATGATCGTTGGGTCAATTATTGAAGACAGAATTATTGCAGTAAAATTATTTTTTTATGTGAAATTGTCAACACTTGAATTGTAACCTGTCAATTGAAATGAACCTATAGAAAATCGATTTTTCGAAATTTCGATGTAATGTCACAGCGATCTATTAAAAATCGATATATTGAAAATTCAATCAAATGGAAAATCGATATATCGGGTTTTCGGTGAATTGTCAGCGATTAACTGGCATTCGATATGGCGTAGAATACCTGAAAGGATGACGAGTACTATAACTGGATCAGAAGCACAAAGTTTGAGGGCGGAGGAACGTGTCACCGCGAACACAACATATCGACGGGTGCAAAGTAAATAAAGTCAACTACAAATTCACGTTTTCCTTTTTATTTCATTTTCGTACTAATCAAACAAGACGCCACAACCTGACATATTTTGTTTTGTAGATTTCACTTTATTTCAATCAATTTTCGAACGTATAAAAAGACATCTACGCATGTTTTTGCAAATAGTATGAAGTCGATGCGTACAAATAACGTTGGTCGTTTCAACGCGGGGTGCGAGGCGGGCTCCGGGCGTGTGCAAAATGACATCAGGCAGTTGGCTCACTTGTCACCGGCGCGCGCGTACCTTTTAGGTTAAGAAAAGCTTTTTCTTTAACGGCAGCAATTTCGAGGTGTTATTCTATTCTCCGTTTACATTACTTTTTACAATTTCAAAATGAATAAAGAACGACGAAAACTGATGGTGTAATAAGAAAACAACTGGACACCAAGGAAACGGATGGGCTATTAAAACTAACAAAATATAATAACCGTGATACTGAGGCTGCTATGTATAACTATACGGACGGATGTTATGTATGTATACGGATGGTATGTACTCGTATAACTAGACGGTGTATACACGACCAACTGGTAGTTGGCTCAGGAAGCATTTTTTAAAGTACGATGTAAGAACGGCTATCTGCAAAATCTCGTAAATTATCAAGAAATTAGCTAAACTAGATTAATATACAAATATATAAGAGTATAAATTGATTATGATAATATTTTCAGAACTATTGGTCCACTCATTAGAAAATAACACACTTTTTCGATCTTTTCGCTCTCCTGTAAAGTTACTATTTTGCAGACGTCTGTTTTTACTTTGCATCCGTCGATATACAGTTGTGCAAGACATTTGAATATTTTAATTTTATTCTGCTATTCAAGGTTATGACAAATCCAAAAAATCAGAGCTCATTAATATCGATCGGTCCAGTCGTCCTTGAGTTATACATGGTGTAGTTAACACGACTTTATTTTATATATAGATTTACTGACTCACAACTTATTAATTATTTGTAAATTAATCAATACACTTTGTCGTCATTAACAGATGATGTGAATACATACTTAATTAAGTGAAGTGACTTGTGTTCTGTTATACGCGTCATCTTGTCACTAGTCTAAACATTAAACCAATTGAATTGAGACGTTGTAGCTAAAACAGAGTTATTACTTGCATGTCTACTTGGTGTGTCATAGCGTGTTACACCGTCTGTTATCAGTGTAGCATAGACAAGCGCTACAAGATAATTTTACAACCTTTAATGCGATTCAAAAAAGAATAGGAAAGCCAATGACCTTTATCTGTCAAATGTCGCTTGAAAATTACGGTTTGCATAAAAATCTCGGAACACTTTTTTAGCACTCAGCTGATTCTAGCTTAAAAACCAAACCTTTTTTTACAAACAATAACAAATGTTGATAATTAATATTGGTTGATTTCTTTTTTCATTTATTGAGTTTTGGCTATGCATGGTTAATAACCTAAATCGTCAACCAAATGTCACTTTATGTTGCGTTCAGAAACTCGATTTAAATCTTTCGTTTACATATACGATGCATGTTCGTATGTTACCTGCATGATTATTCATAACTTCTCCGGCAGTAATGCAGAGATGAGCGAAATTGAAGAGCTAGATTTTGATTAATGTTTTTTTTCACACAGTCTTAATAAAGAAATACTATTAAAAATCGGTTGTGTTCTTTCTCAATCTTAGTAAATTAATTTTATTAAAAAATCTGATGTTTTGTCTCACTTAATCTTAGTAAATAAGTTTTATTATATAGCAACATTTTTCCGCGAAATACTAGAGACCGAAGTTACCAGAACACCGCGGATCGCGATAAAGGTAGAGTGGTGTGGCTCATTCGAATACGAGTCTTATGCAGTGCGGCGTAAGATAGAAAGTGCAGTGACATCTGCACTTGTTTACAAGTTATGCGCGTTACCTACGTAAGTATAAGTAGGTACTACGCACTCGCGGGTACTAGTTAACTCTCAATTTAACGGGTATTTTCTAGAATGCATGTATATAATCGCGGTCGGCGCCGCGCAGAGTCAGTTCAGTTTCAACAGCGATTTTAGGACAAAATAATACAGTAGCGATCAAAGTGCAACAAAAGTGTTCAAGTGCGGTTGTTTAAATACTTGTATAGTGAAATACAGTATTTAGTGAGTGTATTGTGATTAACATCGTGTGTTAACTGTGTGGTGAATAAAGTACTGTCAAGCGTGAACTGGTATATAATTTCGAGCCCCATCCCGACACGTAACAACATAAAAAAAATGATATGGTGTCGTGGGACACCAGGTAGGAACGAAGTTCCTTCGGCTAATGTAGAATCGACACAAATTGCAAACTCGCTTGTGTATGCGACTGTCGCGCCTGCGCACGTCTCATTTAACGGTTTTATTCCACGCACTTTTTTCCACGGATTTTTTCTTACGGTTTTACTATCACATTTTTTTCAGTTCGGTCGCGCAGCAAAATCCCTATCCCCTCCAAGTCTGCCGTAAGGAACTTCGTTCCAAATATTTGAAGTAACACTGTATTAAGAAGGCCTTTTCAGTTGCTAATAAAATACATGTCAATCGAAATCTAAATACCGATAGAACATCAATCAAATCAAACCATTATTAAGGTTCCACTCCTAAACTCCTAAAATTTGTAGGTGTAAATCCAAACTGTTTTTTTTTTATTTAAAAAGGGGACAAATATTTTTTTTTTTATGTAATAGGGGGGCATACGAGCAGACAGCTCACCTGATGGTAAGTGATCACCGTCACCCATGGACACTTGCAACGCCAGGAGTATCACAAATGCGATGCCGGCCTTTAAGGAAGGAGTACGCTCCGGAAACACTGCTGGCGACAACATATTCCACAGTTTTGTCGTACGTGGTAAAAAATTTCGACAAAAACGCACGGTTGTGGATAGCCACGTGTCAAGATGATGGGGATGAAATTTTTGTCGCGATGTACGATGGCGAAATGCAGCAGCTGGAATTAAGTACATGGTAAGCGGCCACTATAGCCTATAGACTCTTGCCATACAAAAACACTCGCGCCGTGTCCTACCCTGACCCAAAGCCCTACACCGTGGAGCCCTGTATATTATTACTAGTGGCCCGCCCTCGCTTCGCTTCGGTGAATAACTGTACTGTAGTCTACAATTTTTGTTCTGAGGCTTGTATTAGGGCTTTCTTCTTATAATTATACTAGCAAACCAGTGAACCAAATGTTCACCAAAACCTGATTTAAAAAAAAAATGTATTTAATTAATTGAGAACTTCGGAGATTTTGTGTGGTTTCGTTTGAAATTCGTGATTTCTCGAAAACCGGAAGTGCTACGTTACTCAAATCCGGTTTGTAGTCTTATCAGACTATTCTTAACTTATAACTTAAATATTCTCTTTATCTATCTCTTACGGTTTGGCCGCTGAAACAGCACCACAGATAGACGGACGGACTTGTCTAATAGATAAGAGATACCTTCTGTGAAAATTAGATATAATTACTTATATCATGAAACTGGAGTTTGTTAGCTTGTTTTTTTTGGTTGAACGCGCTAATCTCAGAAATACTGGTCTGATTTGTAAAATTACTTTTGTGTTGGATTGTGAATTTATTGAGGAAGTCTATAGGCTATGCAACATTAAGCTAGGACCAGTAGGAGCGGAGCATCAATAAAAAAATAGGTGCGTGTACTTATGTAGGCGCGTGAGAAGTTATCCTTCTTTGGCATCGTTTAAAATTAGTTTTTAATTGCATGCAAATAATTAATTACAATAAATTAATAAAAAGTCTGGAAAAGGACAGAGTCAATAAAGTTCAGTTTTAATTTGATAAAATAAATAAATAATCAAAATATTCAATTAAAATCGCTACTGAATATAATTTATTAGAACATATGTGATTTGCACTTGTATGAAACTCAAACACGTATTCCGAATATACAAACTAGAAACATGTGGATAAATATTATAAATATGAATACCTATAACTGTTACTTTATTACAAAAAATAAAGATGTGGTTTTTGGTTCTACTACACCAATGGTCAAGAGATGGCGCTGTAGTCTCCTGAATCGCGCTTTGGTTCCGTTGTTCCAGATTAATAAATATTTTTGATATTATAAATATGAATACCTATAACTGTTACTTTATTACAAAAAATAAAGATGTGGTTTTTGGTTCTACTACACCAATGGTCAAGAGATGGCGCTGTAGTCTCCTGAATCGCGCTTTGGTTCCGTTGTTCCAGATTAATAAATACTTTTGATAGGCCTTCACAATGCAGTCGTTAGCACCCTCTAAATAGAGAGTCTATTTCTATTTTGTTGGTAGATTTTCTTAATGTGCGGTAAACGCAAAAGTAACAACATGACTTTGGCGACCAACTTCATGCTGTTAATATTTTGTGTTACAGTGATGCGCGCGCATCTTAAAATTTCACCCTCATCATTTTTTCATAACGCGCCTAAAGAAGTATAACTTCAAAAATGTTGCAAAAACAGGTAAAAATATTCCATTGAGAGCTTCCGTTGCATGCACTGGGTAAACGGAAAAAGTTACACAAAATCATGTAAATGTTTCCCTTTGAAATTTAAAACAAAAAAGTCCGCGACAGCATAATTATGTCTATCTTTCAAGTTTGATTCACTATGACATTGAAATAGTTTTTATTCTTCAAAAACGAGCTATATCAGCTATTTACCGCTTAGGATCTCGAACTTCTCTTAGGGATGTATTTAAAGAAATAGGTATAATGACTGTTGCCTCTCAATACATTTACAATTGTATATTGTTTGTGCGTCAGAACATAAATTTATATACGAGGCGCGATGATGTACATAATTTCAATACCAGAAATAAAGATAAACTCAAATTGCCACCGTTGAGACTCAAAAAGGTTCTTGGTTTATTTGTGGGTCAAGGTGTATGTTACTATAATAAAATACCAAAAGAAATAATAAAGGACATTGTTCTGCGTTCATACATAGTTAGCCTAAGAACCAACAATTATGAAATATTATTTTCTTGGTTCAAAATCGCAAGTAAATGACTGTAAAAACAAAGATTATTGACGGACACTTCTGAGAACTTAATTTATTAGGAAAACTAAAATTTTTTTCAGGTTATGTTTAATATTCAATGAAACATAGGTCAACCTATGAACTCAGTATGAAGTGAATTATTATTACAACTAATTCATTTTATTCGGTGCGATTTTAAAGAATGACTATCATTTTAGGAAAAACTTGGTTAGGTAGGAATCATGAATAAAATAAAAACAATAGTTTTGCTTCTTATTATTTATTGATTGGACAATTTTCACATAATTGTATCGTATTGTATTTATTTGTTTAACACATAGCGTGAATGTGTATCAGGTGCTCTTAAATAATTTGGCAGTATGATCCTCTCAGGATGTTGTGGCACAGGTTCACTAACACTTAGTAATAAGGTATCTGCTCTTTGGTAACGTCGATGGCATATTAGATAGCCGAAATAGTAATAGTTAAATTAAAGGAAAAACAATCACACAAATAAACACACACAACATGTAATCCGAACGAGAATTTTCCGTATATAAAAAGTGCTCTTTGACGAGAATGCACGAATGCCACAGATTACTACGAATGCAAACTGCCTGCACCACAACCACAGAGTATCGAGTTTATGCCGGCCCTTCACTTGACAACAGTTTGTCCTTGTCATGCTTAATAAGGAATGAAAAGGACAGACTGATGTCATGTTTTTAAAAAGCAAATACGAATAGCCAAGTGAAGTGCTGGCATTAGGAAGAAAGTGATTTTTATTTGCAGCGCTGTCATAGATTATACACATAAAATGGTATTTATTGTCTCAGATTATTTATTAAATTTTTAATTTGGCTTACTTAACTGGAAGTGTCCGTGACAATCTAAATACTGATAATTATCGCAAAAAACATACTAAGAATTATCATAAATGCCAAATTGGTGTTGGTTCTTAGGCCAATTTTAACATTGTCCTTTACCTTTTAATAAGTTTAAAGTGCGTATAAAAACTTGTCTCCTTAAGAAAGGTTACGATACAGTTAAAGATTTTATAAATGATAAGGCACCTTGGGCTTAATATAATAGACTGTCGTTTTGCTTTGCTAATTTGGTTGAAAATTGTTAGTTATACTTAACTTATTGTTAATTAATAATATTAATGTGATGAAATATGACATCAACACATGTTTTTAGTTTTTGATGTCATCTTTCAATTAACGACACTGTATGAAACAAAACAAGGAGAAAAAAATAGCCCTTCCTGAGTTTCTTGCCGGTTCTTCTCGGTACAAGGTCTCCCGCCGTAGATTTACGAACCGATGGCGTAGCGTTTGACTTTCACAAGAGCTTGTAACAGCCTAGACTGAATAAATGAGTTTGAGTTTGAGTTTATGCATTAAATTAATGTGGGTGAAACCGAGAGGAATTCTTGTTGTGACATAACTCTAATAGTTAGACATATGGTATCGCGGACTTTTTTTTAGATATTAGTATCTTATATAAAACTTTAGTACATCACTTTGCTCTATTGTCAATGACTTCCGCAGCGTACGCGATGTAAGGTAATATTTGGTATTTTTTTACACGTTGGGTTACATTATTTAAGTTTTCATACGGAATCCTAACTTTTTTGAAAATACTCTAAAGCCTAATGTCCATTAAGTATAACATAGGATTTTAAACGCAAAATATATTTTTTTCAAATTGGTCCAGTAGTTTCGGAGCCTATTCAATACAAACAAACAAATCCTCCTTATAATATTAGTATAGATAATAATAATAATAAATATTTCCAACACTCACACCAATTAGCCTAGCCCCAAAGTAAGCACTATAAGGCTCGTGTTATGGGATGCTAGGGTAACGGATAAAATACATATACTTTACATATATAGGTATATTTATATAGAAATACATATTAAACATCCATGACTGGAGTACAAATGCTCGTGTTCATCACACAAACATCTGCCCCCACCGGGATTCGAACCCGGGACCTCTCGAGTCGGCGAGACGCCATGAAACCCGGCGTACAAACCACTCGTCCACGGAGGTCGTCAATCTTTTAAGACTCTTAATAATGAATTTGGGCATCCATCCTCTTCAAGATACTACTAATTTATCTCTTGAAATTGAAATGTATATATAATAAAGTTGATAAATTAGTCAATTCACATCGGAAGCGGAATGTCCGACGTGACGCTAGCACCGGATACAAGTGTCGCGATTGGTCTTAATTAGTCGCCGCCCACCCTACCAGCTACCCGCCCGCCCTACCAGCCAGCCGCCCGCCCCGAGGCGATGGCGATTCAATTTGTAGCTTTCCTGATGTCGCGACATAGAGCATTTCCCACCAGAGAGTGTATACACGGACACCCGCTTATGTCAAGCTTATGCAGTAATATTGTTTAAACGTGTGACACGCCCGCAAACGTCGCGATATAAGTTTGCACCTAATTTGTCATCCGACCGTGACGACACACTGCGTTTTTATTAACTGACTAGCGGACCGCCCTCGCTTCGCTTCGGAGTAGAGCTGAAATGTAGACTACAGTTTTTGTTCTCAGGCTTGTATTATACACAATGGCATTCATCTGTTATTCTTCTTATACCTGCATGCAAAATCTCAGCCCGATCGGTTTAAACTTGACAAGGTTTCATACAATCTTTCATTCTCTATTTTATCCCCTTGGGGGTAGAATTGATCAAAATCCTTTCTTAGCGGATGCCTACGTCATAACATCTACCTGCATGCCAAATTTCAGCCCGATCCGTCCAGTGGTTCGGGCTGTGCGTTGATAGATCACTATGTCAGTCAGTCACCTTTGAATTTTATATAAATAGATTTATAAGTAATCTGCCACTTATTTGTGTCATTTTTATAAGTACCGCTATTTTGCTTTAATTGCTTATTAATTTACAAATAATGTATTTTTGGAAAGGTCCCTAAATACCATTTGCATCAGCAGTCAATACTCTTATTTTATTTAACATAGCTATAACTTCCGTATTTTTGTGAAGGAAATAATAAAAAAAGATGGCAACACAGTGAACACTGCTTAAGTTTACTTATGTATTATTGTGAAGGAAATTATCTCAAAAACTATTAGCATCGCAGTCAACACTACTTATAATAAGTTAACAGAATTACATGTGTATCTTCATGAAGGTAATGATTCCAAAAGGCATTTTGCATCACTCGTCGTCCAATAAAAACGCAGCTAAGGTGCTGCGCAAACGTAGACACTTTTTGTCAACGAAACAGCACATGATCACAGGAAATCGTAGTGGCAGTATCCGGACCGGACTCCGGTGGCGACGATTAGACAGCCACTTCTGGTTACTTACAATAACAAGTTACAATTTGTTGTTTGTTTTCCTTCAGTTTCATGATACCTAGAATGCATGGTGTGACTCATTGTACATACGAGTATATTCAGTTGTTCGGAAAAATATACCATAGTAGCAGGATGTACGTGCGTGCATGTATCATTCAAAGGTTAACGGGTCTGCTACTGTGTATTTATCTGCTGACACCATAGTTTTTACATCTAAAACGTTATTTTTGTTGATTATACGGTACAATTGCAAGGAAATTTGTTAATGTTGCTTGTGTCTTCAACTGACAACTTTTAGTTTCCAGTTCTCGACACCGAACACTTTATGATCTTTAATGAGTCTATGTCACGAGGAAGTAACTGGACACGAACAATATTTGCGTCTGCGCAGGGAGTGGCTGATTTCATTCTGGTAGTATAGAAATTTAAATTTCTCTGCGCTTTTCCGACACATGACACAAAAATGTCCACGTTTGCGCAGCGCCTAAACTTTGGCGGATTCAAACAAAAAAATAGTAATGCGGACTCTAGGGAGGGTGGTCTGTGTGTCACGGCGGTGCTATGACGTCACCGTAACACGATCCCAAGTGAACTTCATAAATATCACTAATTGCTGTTATTGTTTCCTTTTTGTTCGTTAACTGTGTGTTATTAGGTTTATTTTATTTTATTTAACATTTAACTGCTACTTAAATGTTATATATTTGAAGTGAAAATTTCTTTAGTATCGTTGTGACTTGACATTCGATGAAACAGAAGTAGAGTATTTTGACAGAAGATAGGTGTTGGCGACTGGCTGTGGCTACTAAACTCTTTTGATATTATTATGTATGGCCCGCCCTCGCTTCGCTTCGTTATTTTATCCTCTTGGGGGTAGAATTGTTCAAAATCTTTTCTTAGCGGATGCCTACGTCATAACATCTACCTGCATGCCAAATTTCAGCCCGATCCGTTCAGTGGTTTGGGCTGTGCGTTGATAGATCACTATGTCAGTCAGTCACCTTTGAGTTTTATATCTTTATATATATAATTCTTCTGTGAGTGTGTATGTCACTGAACTTCTCTTAAACGACTGGACCGATTTTGATGAAATTTTTTGTGTGTGTTCAAGGGGATCTGAGAATGGTTTAGATTCACAATTTTGTCCGCTGGACAACCCCTATTTTTTTAGGGCGGTACGAAGTTCGCTGGGTCAGCTAGTATATATATAGATTTTTTAAATCCTTTAGACTTTTGTGCGTCAAATTTTGACATTGTTCTTTTGTTGATAGATCTTTATTGTTGTCTAGTCACTATTACTGCTTACGAACATATTTATTGTAAATACGTATTATATTTATTTACTGCTACTCTACTTATCACCAAACAATGACGTCCACTTTTTGGGTGTGAAATGGAAACCAACTAAAGACGTCCTCAGCTTTGTTACCACCCCAAAACCTTCACCTAATAAGCTTCCAAAAATAACCTTACTTTCACCTGTCCTGAAAGTGTACGACCCTCTTGGTTTGTTGATGCCTGTAATTATCTGGGGTCGCATTCTCATCCAAAAGCTTTGGCGAAAGGGTATAGAGTGGGCCACACCACTGCCTCCTAAATACAAGAGCGAGTATGAAGAGTGGTTTCACCAGATCCAAGGTATTGGAGGATTCCACTGGATTCACCCAGAGAGAGAGAGCGGGTTGGTGAATACAGGTCGGTAACGGTTGGTCACGGGTCGGTTAAAAGCGCCTACTGACATGCCTGCCGCAGGGACAATCTAGGGTGTAAGAGTGGGGATAACCCTTAATTGCCTCCTGAATAGTGCATCTAGCAGTTAAATGCTTAAAAAATAAAAACATAACAAAAAAATAATTGTTTTTTTTTTTAAATTTATCTTGTAATATTTTCTTTAGATTCAAACATTTAGCAGTTACATGCTTAAAAAATTAAAATTATGACTTTAATTGCTATTTCTTCTTTTAAATGTTTAATACTTGTAAAGGTATTAATTTGACATTGTGGGTTACATATAATGCGAAGAGATGGCACTGCCTTGCAGTTTAAGAAAGGCTAGAAAGAATTCGATACGGCCGCCAGGGCCGCGGTAGCATAATTGATCCGTGCATTCGCCCGGATAGCGAAGGATGCGGGTTCGAGTCCCGTCTGCTGCCAGGTCCGTCAATCATAACGTCAACATACGCCCGAATACTGAATAGCAGGCATGTGTGTAGAGACAAGCCGATATTGGCCCGACCGCCATGCACCCTAGATTGTCCCTGCGGCAGGCATGTCAGTAGGCGCTTTAAAACCAACGGTTTAAAGTGTCTTCTGTAGCACGGAGGAGCTCCAGATAATCCATTTTTAGCAACCGATTCTATGAATTGACGGACTTAACTACAGCGCCATCGATTTCCCATTCAAAAAGAGACGAGAATATATACACAAACATAATTGCTGGACTGTCAGTTTACTATGAGCCGGTAAGTAGGTCAGTGAGGTCGCGGCTTCTTCTGGGGTGTACATTTTTATCGGGACTCTCCACGAGTCACTTAAGGGCTCGCGTACGTCCCGCGGTCCGCGCTAATGAATAAAGGTCGCCTTTAAAGCATCAAACCGAGCTGTTTGATAGATAATAATGTTCTTTGATGAGTTTCTTGCCGGTTTACTTGCGAGCTCTTTACGGGGGAGATGAAACGGCGACATGCTCTGGTTACGTCTCGAGTGAAACGGTAATTTTTTCAGTCTCCCCTTCAGTTCTTTTATTGTAGGAAATTTTTAATGCGACAGAAACCAAACTGAACAGTAGGGAAACGAGTGCACTGCTAAGGGACCACGTTTTACTATACTTATACTTATTTACTACTAGTGGCCCGCCCTCGCTTCGCTTCGGTGTAAAGCTGTAATGTAAACTATAGTTTTTGTTCTCAGACTTGTGCTATAAACAATGACTTTATTTATATAATTACACGTGTTATTGTGAGTCAACCATAAAAGATAGACATATGCGGTTGCGGGATATTTTTTAGACAATTTTATGTAGAATATTTCCGTCATACATGATTTCTATGTAACTTTAACCATTAAGGCTGCACACGCGACGGAAGCTTAAAAAATGGAGTAACTTCTCCCGTTTTCCCAACATTTCCCTTCACTACTCTGCTGCTATTGATTGTAGCGTGATGAAAAGTATACTATAACCTGCCCAGGAGTATGAAGAATAATTGTACCAAGTTTCGTTAAAATCCGTGGAGTAGTTTTTGTTTCTATAAGGAACATACACACAGACAGACAGACAGACAGACAAACAGACAAAAATTTTACTGATTGCATTTTTGGCATCAGTATCGATCACTAATCACCCCCTGATAGCTATTTTGAAAATATATTTCATGTACAGAATTGACCTCTCTACAGATTTATTATAAGTAATAGATACTATACGTACTTATTCTAACTGTTAAACTTTATTTACTACTAGTGTCCCGCCCTCGCTTTGCTTCGGTGTAGAGCTGTAGTGTAAATTGTTAGTTATACTTAACTTATTGTTAATTATTAATATTAATGTGATGAAATATGACATCAACACATGTCTTTAGTTTTTGATGTCATCTTTCAATTGACGACACTGTATGAAACAAAACAGGGAGAAAAAAATAGCCCTTGCTGAGTTTCTTGCCGGTTCTTCTCGGTATAAGATCTCCCGCCGTAGATTTACGAAGCGATGGCGTAGCGTTTGACTTTTACAAGAGCTTGTAACAGCCTAGACTGAATAAGTTGAGTTTTTGAGTTGAGTTGAGACTATAGTTTTTATTCAAAGGCTTGTATTATACACAATGACCTTCTTCATAATAATTATAAACCTCCCATTCCAAGCAAAAAAATTGTTGCGTAGTTTAGGACCCGTTGTACCGAATGCAACATTGACCTGCTGTTCCGATTTGAAAAAATCTTTTTGTATTGGACAGTGCATTTATCGAAGAAGGCTATTACCCGGCTACGACCAGTAGCAGCGGTGCATCGATGAAAAATGTTGCAAAAACGGGTAAAAATATTCCATTTGTGAGATTCCGTTGCGTGCGCTGGGTAAACGGTTAAAGTTACACAAAAATCATGTATGACGGAATTCTTTCTCTTTAAAAATTCTGCAAAAAAGCCCACGACAGCCTATAACTATATTTTAAGTTTGACTCATTATAAACCTTTTTCTTCAAATTAACGCGGGTGAAATAGCAGGGGACCTCTAGTTGTGACATAACTATAATAGTTAGACATATGGTATCGCGGACTTTTTGAAGTTATACTTCTTTAGGCGCGTTATGAAAAAATTATGAGAGTGAAATTTTAAGATGCGCGCGCATCACTGTAATCAAAATTTTAACAGCATGAAGTTGGTCGCTTTAGCGACCAACTTCATGCTGTT